>OY987326.1:184779695-185291444 GCA_963920685.1 Polydrusus tereticollis
TTGGTTCAGGGTCATATAAAATATCATCCAGAGTATCTGGAGGAGAAGCTATTGGTTTTTCGGGTACATGAGGAATAGGGCGAATGGCAGATGGGATGTCAGGATAAGAAATCTTCTTTTTATTTTTTAAATTGAAACCTTTCACGTTACAAAAACAAAATAGCAGTCGTCGCCGTGATTTTTAGGCTTTCTCGAAACCATTGGTTTCCACAACGAAAGGACTGTTTTTTACCCTGAAACCACTGTTTTAGTTCTTCGACACAGACGGAACAAACTTTATTTTAACCGCTTCTACTTTTTTCAGTAATAAAGTGATATAATTAAGTTTTATCATTTTTCTGGGCAGAAATTTGGATGCGAAAGAAATGTGTTTGTGAATTATGGTGATGATACTTCGAAAAACAAAACGCGCCCTTAAAATATTCGTTTTCTATGTATTATTACGATAATTTTAAATATTTTTACCATTAACCTAAAAACAGAGTGTCTTTATTATAAAGATTATATGTACGTAAAGTTTTAAAAAAACTTTCGTTGACGAAAGATATCGTAGTCTAATGTATTTTCCACTCACCTTATGTAATTCTTGAAATTTTAATTATTGTTTTTTTATAGTTGTCGATAAACAGGAAAACTAATAATTATTAAATATGGCCGTTTTTATGTTTTTAACCTTAAAGTTATTTTTCCCTTTATTATTAACTTTGAGAACATGTTTTCCTGCTCCGAGGTTAAACTGGCAATCAATTATCGAATTTAAAGTTAAATCGTCCCTAAATAAGACATTTCTAGTTATCAGTCAAAGTTAAATTTAGGGCAATTTGTAGGATCCGCACTACCCAATACCGGAACCGATCTATTCGTTTTAAATTTCGAGTAGTGTAGTATCGTCCGGAGTCGTCTGGACCATTGCAGCCTTTGTCTGATTTCGTTTTCACTGTCTCTCTCTAATAATATTTTGATCGTTAAACGATTTGATACCGTTTTAACATTACAATTGGCACCGTGGATTTTGACAACTGACACATTTCATAACCGATAAACCGATGATTTTTTGGAAAATTTTTGTGCCAAAGCTACTTAACTGTTAATAATTATTACTTAATAATTAAAGCCCAAAACTTCACTTTCTCCATGTGCTCTAAGTATCTCTAAAAGATCACTTACTGCAGATATAGTCACCTTATTATGTAAAGCCCACAATCTTAATTAATCTAATAATAAAAGTTGATCATCGAGTGTTTCAAATGCGATATTTGATTCTTTTGAATCTAAAGAAATAAATTCGTCTTGGTCGTCTTCTACTTTCGACCCTATTTCACACTTTAGGGATAGCCGTGTCTAAGGAACTTATTGATGTAATTTTAGGCTGAAAATCATTGCTGCAACTCGCGTTAATTTGATTTTTCTTGATGATCCTGGAATATTGTGTAGTATGTCTGTATGCTTTTATTTTCTTATTATTCGAATTTTGTTTTGGCATTGCAAATGTTACCCCGCTACGCCCTTTAAGGTCAGAAAGAAAATACAGACACAACTGAAAACACAAACAAATGTCGTTAAAGATATACACTGCGTCCATAAAGTCTTGCACAAATTCATTTAAAATTCAGGGGCTTACTTTTTTTAAAAACGCTCGGACACGTCAATTAGTACTTTTGTTTGCGCATTTTTTAACGTAAAATGTTTTTATACAGGGTGTCGCACGTATGAGGTATGAGGTCATCAAGGATTTTTTTTAATGGAACACCCTGTATATTATATCAATTTTGAATTCTATGATGAACACTTAACACCTCTGGAAATCACGGTTTCCGAAATATTGACGTTTGAAAATTTATTTTAAACACATTTATTGATGACCTCATACCTCATACGTGCGACACCCTGTATAAAAACATTTTACGTTAAAAAATGCACAAACAAAAGTACTAATTGACGTGTCCGAGCGTTTTTAAAAAGTAAATACCTGAATTTTAAATGAATTTGTGCAAGACTTTATGGACGCACTGTATAAAGTGAACATGTAACTTGAAGGTAATTTGTAATATGTAATCTACGACCTCAATCAGGACAACTTTTCTAACATGTCAATTGTACAAGCAATGTTAGCCTTTGAGGTTAATCAGAAAGTTATGAAGTAGCTCAATTTTTAACCACAAAAGGTCTATAAGTTTGGGAACAATTTATATGGCAAAATTATCCAAAATATTACTTGTTTCTAAAACTACATGGTCAGTAAATTAATTGGACTTTTTTAGGCAGTAATTAGGTGGTGTTTACCTAGCGTAATAGCCAAATAATTCCTTAATTATGAATACACATATTAAGTAACAATTAAGTAAATTATGACTTAATCATATTCCTTATTAAGATTAAGAATTTTTAATGTCTCAAAGAGGTAATTTATTTGTAATTTTTAACTAGGTAAATTAAACTAAAAGTAGATTTCCCTATAACAAATTATTTAAGTTGTAGAGATCCAAATTTTGACTTGGATTTTAGAGTTCGATTCTTTTGTGACTTTTAAGAAAACATTTAAGGCAAAAATAAGCAAATATTTGTCAATTTAGGATTATTTTCCTTCCGTTCTGGTCTACATTATTTAATATTTTGTTGGGTAGGGTATAGTCCATGCTGGTCAGGTCAGGCGATCTAGCAAGGCAGTTAATTGGTCCTCCTCTTCTAAGTCCAGAATTAAATGAATTTTTTAAAAGATGGAATACATCAAATTAATGACTGCTGAAAAGAATTATTGGGTCTGTATAAGATATGTATAACGAATTACAGAGCATTACAATATTCCAAACTAACAGACTATCAATACTTAAGGTCATAAAAGAATTTAAAAATAAAACGAAAATTTGGAGAAAGTAATCATGATTTGCCAACGCCGCAGATAATGGTAAAAATATTTTATAGTAGGACTTATGCCCAGTTGTACAATTCGCACATAAGCCCGAGTTCAGCTAAACTGAAGTGCGTCTTAAACCGCTACTTAAATACATTCGAGTGTTTAATTGAACTTGACTTTCTTGAATAAAGTTTAGTGCACAAACTGGGAACGTTTGGACTACAGTACCGATCTACTACATTCTAGAATCTCCTCATCGTCAGTAATATTTTCGAGATTATCCAAATCCATTTTAAATGAATGAAAACTTTATCATTAACGTCAAACTTGACTCTGCAGGTTATTTGACATTATTTTACTACTAAGCCATAATTGTACAACAGTATAAGCTAGGTTAAGGTTACCTTTTCTATAAACCCAACTTAAACCTTGTTTGAACAACCGGGCATTAGTAAAACGTTCAGTTTTTGACCAAATATACGGGGTGTTCCACTTAAGAAAGTAAAGAGAGTAAATTTAGTCCGAACTTTTCGATACTTGGAAATAAAATAACATAATAAAAACATCTAGTAAAATCATATAAACAGTACCGTATAACCCTGATGCAAAGTGTTTACATCGCCTTGTGTGAAAGCTTTCAGTGAAAGGAGTGGTAATTAGTATAGGCGGACTCATGCAAAGATGCAGACGCGTATTATATCCGCTTCGTCTGAAAGCGCTCGCAAACATGTAGCTACCACCAATGGTCGGTATATACACACTCTTTGCATGTTCTACTGCAACCGCTGTATGTAACTTCATGCAAAATATCAGTAGGCCGCAAGTGGCTGTGATATCGCACGGCCTTATCTTGTAGTTTAATAGTATTGTCAAAAAATATGCTTGTAAATTATTAGCTGTTTACGTTTTGCACACACAAAGTTTTGCTTCGCCCCTTTCTCGCCCCTTGAACTTAGTTCAATCAAGGGCCAAGGTGTTGTGTCATCAATATCTGTCACGTTAAGCTTATAATTTTAAAATGCTTTGTTGTGTAATGGTGTGCATGTGAAGGTGCTGGAAGTAATCCAATAGGCTACCAGACACTATATCTTTTAATATAACAGGTATGGTTGTTGAATAGTTAGTTTTGTGGAAATTAGTTTTATTTACTTACTTTTTTTAAATCGTGATTCAATTTCTTCAATACTCGATCTACAATTTTTTTATACAGGGTGTGCGGTAAGTATTCGGTATACTCTCGTATAGGGGGAGTCAAAATAACCCTATTTTGTCATAGAAAAAAAATTCCTAAAGTGCCCTTAACGGCGATACAGAGTATTACAGAGCCTCAAATACTCAGCGACTTACCTTTTCGGATCTAAATTTTGAGCGACATGTATAATTTAATGAAATTTTAATATTTTATGTAGGCCATAAAGGTTCATAAAACCATACTACAGTAGATGTTTTACATCGTCAGCGAAGTCAGGAGCGCCACCATACTCGTTGGGCCAAACTTTTGACAGGTATCATTTTACAGAACTGACAACTGATTTTTTAAATACTCTGGTCATTCCTCTTTAAAAAAGGTACTCTACAATTGTTTCGATAAAATTAGCCGTTTTCGAAGAAAATCAATTTTTGTATAACATGTTTAAGCATAATCGAATAACAACATAACTAATAATTCGCATTAAAATAATAAAATTTGTCATTATTACATTTCATTAATGCTCGCATGCATCTAACTTATGGACAAGCACTTGGCAATTGTGTGGATGCAACAAGAATTTATCCTGATACATTTTGAAATCGAAGTGTGCCGCATAAAGGACCCACTGAAAAGGTTGACATTTCGGAAATCACTTAATAGCAAGAATATTTAAAATGTGAAAAATTTGCTTCTTGTTTACTTCAGCAGATTTTCGAAGTGGGCGCCCTATACCTTTGTACATTTCCTTAGCCGACGGATGTTTTTTGGTTCTACTTAAAACAAAATTTCAGGATTGTCTCGAATTTCGTTGAAATTGTGTGTTATTCTTTCTATCAAATATTTCCTGGTTTGCACTAGCGTCGAATATACAAGCCTCTTTAAATTTCCCTATATATATAAAAACTATATGTCTTTACTGGGTGGACATACATTTTTAATTTCTACTTAATACAATAAAGAATTTATATTAAATTAAGTTAGTTGCTCCTGTTTCGTTTTGATCAGTGTACCGGGTGTTCCACCTAAGTAGGTAATCGACTATATCTCGGAAAGTAATAACACTAGGACTTTGGGAAAAAATATATATCGATAAAAGCGACCAAGAGAAATTGCTGGAAATTATTTTCAAGTTCGAAAAATGACCGCTAGGGGGCGTAAGAGAACTGTCAAAATAGAAATGCCGATTTTCTCTTGATTTTTCTTAATAAAAATATGTTAAAAATATAAGCATTGTATTCCTCATAAAATTATGCAACTTTAAGTTAGGAATCGTTTTTTTCTATTTTCAATAATAAAGTGGTGGGAGAAGGTCAAACTTTTTTCTTTCAAACGCTGATATCTCTGCTTTGGATAAACCGATTTTATTCAACTTGGTCTTGAAAAAAATCCCTTATTTTCCTCTACACGTAGATCTATTAACTATACCATATTGACTCTGATGGTGGCCACTAGATGGCGTTTTTCCGTAATTCCTCAATGAATAAGGATTTTCTCAAAAAAATCAAATGTTATGATATGACTTTTTTATCATATTTTATTTTAGGCTTATAAAGGCTATTAAATAGTCGAATAAAAAATCCAGGTCCGTATTTAAAATAAAAAAGTTGATGATGGTCGCTCGAATCCGAAACGTCGGATTAAAAAAACTAACGTCATCAGCTTGTAGAGGAGGAAAAGTTACTATAAGGAACTGAAAACCGCAACGTGATATCTTTTGTTAAACTAGAGAAATTAGTGTTTTAAAAAATGGCCTATTTTTCCATATTAATTATTATTATCCCTAATTTTTCTAGTTTAACAAAAGATATCACGTTGCGGTTTTCAGTTCCTTATAGTAACTTTTTTCCTATACAAGCTGATGGGGTTAGTTTTTTAATCCGACGTTTCGGATTCGAGCGACCATCATCAACTTTTTTATTTTAAATACGGACCTGGATTTTTTATTCCACTATTTAATAACCTTTATAAGCCTAAAATAAAATATGATGAAAAAGATATCATAACATTTGATTTTTTTGAGAAAATCCTTATTCATTGAGGAATTACGGAAAAACGCCATCTAGTGGCCACCATCAGAATCAATATGGTATAGTTAATAGATCTACGTGTACAGGAAAAGAAGGGCTTTTTTGTTTTTTTTTTAATAAAATCGGTTTATCCAAAGCAGAGATATCAGCGCTTGAAAGAAAAAAAGTTTGACCTTCTCCCACTACTTTATTATTGAAAATAGAAAAAAACGACTCCTAACTTAAAGTTGCATAATTTTATGAGGAATACAATGCTTATATTTTTAACATATTTTCATTAAGAAAAATCAAGAGAAAATCGGCATTTCTATTTTGAAAGTTCTCTTACGCCCCCTAGCGGTCATTTTTCGAACTTGAAAATAATTTCCAGCAATTTCTCTTGGCCGCTTTATCGATATATATTTTTTCCCAAAGTCCTAGTGTTATTACTTTCTGAGATATAGCCGATTACCTCCTTAGGTGGAACACCCGGTACAATAGCACCATAGGCATCGTAACTATAGATCCGACACGCCATTCATAAATGCTATAAAATTGTGATGCCAAAATCGTTTGTGGGCGAGACGCTGTGAGGAGCTAGGTGGGGCCGAGAGTGGGGATTACGCTGACTTTACATATGCATGCGACAAAACCCAGGAAAACAACATCGGCTATGCCGAGTATTGTCGAGTCGATGCGGGTGGCCACGAAAATGATGAAATCTGGGCGGATCCGTTATTGCTGCGTTGCCATGCTACAGATTTTTTACAAGGTTTTAGGCAATGTTATATATTTCCCACATCATGTTAATCTAGTTAATCATAGAAGTTAATACTTTTAACAGAGTAAGCCCAGAAAACTACGTTTTCTGTGGCGTAAGTCTGGCATACCAAGTGGAGGGGAGCAGCTTGTATGTTGATTTACTTTACACTGGAATACAATGATGACATCACGTTTATTTGTTATTGTTCGGTCTAATAGTTACGATGTCTATGAATAGCACCATTTAATAAAGAACGGCCCAATGAGATGATTCCCAATAATCCCCGCCCACATGTTAACCATGAACCTTTATTGGTGCTTTGTCTATACTGTTGCATGGGGATTTTCTTCATGCCAGATATGCAAATTATGGCAATTCATTACTCTCGTCTCGGGTGAAACCGGCTTCGTCCGTAAACAAAACAATACTAGTAAATTTTGTTTTTTGCTAAATTGTTGTGAAAGCCAATTTGCCTAGTTGACTCTTGCAGGATAATCAGTGGGAGACATGGCATATACTTTGTAGAGGTGATAAGGATGCAGCAGTTGTTCAGGTTAGCGAAGGTTCTCATGAACAACCCACTTTGTCGCATGAACTTGGACCGACAGTTTTCTGGATTAAAGGGATTTTCAGCAATCTTATCCAGAATTTCCTCCTCTAACTGAGGGTTCCTTGCTCTTCTTGGAGGCCCTTCTCTATCACGATGCGGCAAAAAAACTTCCTATAATGGATTATCAAAGAATTAGCTACTTTTAACATTTTTTTTTATTTCACCTGACTTTTTACCTGTTTTTCTTAAGCTACAGTCAACCCTTTCAGAAGTTCTTTGGTGTGGTAAACGTCGATTTGGAAATGTATCAAAATAATTTGTTCTCGCCTCCACACAATTGCCGAGTACTTGTCCATAAATTAGATGCATGTCAACGTATTCACTATAGGAATAATTCTCCATTACTTGAGTCTTTTGTACTCAATTAGACAATTTAAAAAAGTGTTGTCAATAACACATTGTTAACGAAATAGAAACGACTGGTGTTTTATTGTAGTATTCTGATTTATTATTTCAATAACGTGTTGTATACTTTTTCCAAAGTCAGTTTGATGATTAAAAAACTCTATAAAAAGCTTTGATCGGGCTTCAAAAGGACCGTCATCATAATCGGGGTTGTCAGATCTTTTTTAAAAAATTCTTTTAGTTTTTATTATTAAAAGTGTTCTTTTATATCAGTATTTAATTGATGTTCTCTCTCTTTGAAAGCTAGTTTGCAAATGTGCTTTGAACCAAGAAATGTCAAAGAAAGCAGTAACAAGCCGTTCATGAATTTTATAATATTTTTTTTAGTACTTCAGACATATTATTTATACAAAAATAATTTAAATCAAACTAAAAAGGAATTTTACTGTTATTAAACGAAAAGAAAACAAATACCAATCCCTTATGTTCCTCCTACACTTACGAAAAATTTGTAGAACTGGCAACACCCTGGCGATAGACCGTCGACGCCCACACGCAGTTTAAAGTGCGAACTATTTTTTCCGGATGGGAAAATTAATAGAGCAGCATATAAATACAAATTTATATGCTATAGACAAGAACAGCAAATAGTTAAAGGTTCTCCCAATTGGGTAATCCCTTATCAACTTTAAAATCACTTGATGTTTGAGGTAGGCGATATTTGGAATCGGATAGCGGCGTGACTGGTTGAAACGATTTTCTGTAATTTACATATTTCATTTTCTGCTATAACTGTGTGGTTTCAGACAAGTAAGTTTTTACTTGGTACCTATATTTTATTATATCAGTATGGCTTTTTGGCGACAATTTGAATCATAAGGTCAAGGTGAATTATCACAGGAATATGAGTCGGTGCCAGAGTCGGCCATCGATAGCGAAATAAGTCCGGAATTAAGAAACAAAGATTTACATGCTCAATGTCAAAGCATTATTTTAAATATGTACGCGTGTTTAAAAAAAGAAAATCCGGGAAAACCCGAAAATGCGCTTTGTACAAGAATGTACTTGTAATGAATTAACACAACTTGGGTTTTATAAGAATTTATAACGTAATTAATTTGAGGACTGTAACCGGTCATTCCATAGAGCGTAAACCAATAAATCAAAAACTAAATCAAAAATTCAAAACGGCTGACAATAGTACAAGGGATTTTATTTTGCGAACTATTTACAACTTTTACGAGGATAATATAGTGCTAACTTTAGAACTGGTTCGTGATAAATTGCGAGGTTACTCTGATTATAAATCTTTAGAAACATTTCGTGGTGTTTTATTAAAATGTGGCTTTTAACATAAAAAAATTACATAATCTAATGGTTATAATGAAATCCCCGCGTATCATTGAACTACGACAGGACTATTTGCGCAAAATAAAGGAGTAACATGAATCCGATAAAAGTATAATTTATTCAGACGAAACGAAAAACGCGTTATCATGCCGGAAGTAAAGATGGCTTTGTACCTAATGTGTTGCTCTTGTCAGCAAAAAATATCACTCAATAATCATCTCCAACTTTAAGCGCAGTTGTCCTTGATAATATTTGGCAGGTAATAACGAAATAAGTACCGATGTATGGAGAAATTGCGTAGCTCATGTTATAAAAACAGAAAATAGATATTCTGTTTCACCGTCTAAAGCGCCAGTATTAATCCAACCTGGAAACGATTTTACTTCTGAAAGTTCTGACGAAATTCATTAATTTGTTTATGAATTTTAAATTAATTATGTTCGTTCAACATGTATCTTAAAAACTTGTTATATTACCGAACGTTTACTGTGATTCTGCTGACGTGATCCGCAATTTGTTGTTAAAATAACTGTATATTCCAACTAATATAATACCTGCTCCAATCCTTTCTTGGCAAGGAAAACTCATACCTCCTCGCGGTCCTGACTGGACAAAGACAATTTTTTTTAATTGCTCACGGCAAAATGAGCATATTTTTTTTTACCGAAAGACCATTTTAAAAATAATAAATTCATGTGTTTTTTGCAGGCGAAGTCACGGGTACAAAACCTTTTATCGATATAAACTATAATGAAAAAGCTGTTATACCGGGTGGTTCTCAAAGGACGCTCACCCCTATAACATTTTTGTGTTTATAGATATTAAAATGAAATGTTGGAATTGTGCGTAAGAGATGAGTCTGCATTTATTGGCATAATTTTTGATTTGTTAGCACTTCCGGTTTAACCGGAAGTGACCTTGACTTTAGTATTTTACTTATTTAAATTCAGCATGATCTTCTGAGTAAAATGACATTCCACTTGTCATTTTTTGACGTGTTATAACATTTTTATTCTCATTTTTTGTATTGAATCTAGAGGGGCATGAATCAATTTAATAGGGTAATTTATAGTCAAGTAGTTTACGAAAAATAAAATTATGTCATATTAATTGACTTTCTTAGTTTCACAAGCGTTTAAAGAATGAAATGACGTTTACTCCATTTTTCGAAATGGAACGATAGTGGTTCACTAGGATATTTGAAACGAGCATTTTTATGCTATTTTAAAATTAACACGAAAATATTTGCCTTAAATCCCAATCACATATTATGTAAAAGCGTTATGTATTATTATTGCCGCCCTGTCCTTTCTAAAGTAAAGAAATATAAAGGCGGATTTGAAAAACAATTGAATTGAATATCAAAACCAATATGGCTCTAAATAAAAGTTGTTCAAATGTCATTCGTTGGTTCATGGTTAGTTTTACTAGAAATGAACAAATTGATATGCTCTTAATTTTTGGAGAGACCAGAAAAAATTCTTTTGAGGCCGCAAGATTATATGCAGAGAGATTTCCAGGTCGACGACTTCCAATCCGGCATTACTTTTCAAAACTGGAACAAAAAATGCGTACAGAACCCAATGAGGATGCGGTCAATAACTATGTTGTAAGTGAAGAGAAAGAAATTGACGTACTATCATTAGTTAACATAAATATTACTGCCTCAGTCAGAGAAATTGCTGTTGAATGTGATATTAGTAGCTCGTCAGTATGGAGGATCTTACATAAATACAAATATCATGCATACAAATACCAGATTCATCAACATCTGTATCAAAATGACCATGCCAGAAGGCTTGAATACTGTAACTGGTTTTTACAAAGACAACAACAAGATCCAACATTTCCGTCGAAAATTCTTTATTCGGATGAGAGTCGATTCACAAATTTGCGCATGTTTAATAGAAACAACAAGCGTTATTGGTCACAAGATAACCTGCATTTAATGGAAGAAGGCAATTTTCAAGAGCGATTTGGATTCAATTGCTGGTTAGGTATCATTGTGGGGCCAATTATTTTTGATGGTCACCGTACCGGCGAAAGATATTTAGGTTTCTCCCAAGTAGAAATAGAACAATTTCTTGAAAATTTGCCTGTAGTTGAACAAATGGCTATTATTTTTTAACAAGACGGGGCTCCACCACATAATTCTCGTGCTGTTAGGGAATACCTTCATAACACGTATGGGGAAAATTGGATTGGCACTAACGGGCCGATAAGATGGCCAGCAAGGTATTAAGCTTTCTGGTAGGTATGTCTTTTCATCCTTTAACATTTTTATTTTCTAAATTAGATCCCCCGGCCTAACTCCGTTGGACTTTTTTGCATGGGGAACCCTCAAAAACAAAGCCTACAACGTTCCACCAGTAACCCGTGCAGAACTTGAAAATAAAGTGAGAGCAGCAATTCAAGAAATGAATGTAAACCAGTTGAGAAATGTAATGAGGGCAACTGTCGAAAAAGTGGAAAATTGTTTTCATCAACTGGGAGGACATTTCGAACATTTAGAGCGATGATAATTGGTATTATAATTAAAGTCCTAGATTGATTTATTAATAATGATAAACAATTACTATCTACTATTAGTTGTTTGTTGAGAATGAATTAGTTAACTGTTTAGTTATTTTAGTTTAGTTTTAATTAAGCCTAGTTGCCTAGATCAATTTCTTCACACCTGCGTAAGTTTTAAAATAGCATAGGAGTGTATGGTATCAAATTGTTGGGAAAAAAATGCTCGTTTCAAATATCCTAGTGAACCACTATCGTTCCATTTGGAAAAATGGAGTAAACGTAATTTAATTTTTTAAGCGCTTGTGAAACTTAGAAAGTCAATTAATATGACATAATTTTATTTTTCGTAAACTACTTGACTATAAATTAACCTATTTAATTGATTCATGGCCCTCTAGATTCAATACAAAAAATGAGAATAAAAATGTTATAACACGTCAAAAATGACAAGTGGGATGTCATTTTACTCAGAATATCATGCTGAATCCAAATAAGTAAAAATATACAGGGTGTCCCATTTAAAATACCAAAGTCAAGGTCACTTCCGGTTAAACCGGAAGTGCTACCAAATCAAAAATTATGCCAATAAATGCAGACTCATCTCTTATGCACAATTCCAAAATGTCATTTTAATATCTATAAATACAAAAAAGTTATAGGGGTGAGCGTCTTTTGAGAAACACCCGGTATATGATATTTAATCATATTAAAAATTTTAAACAATCGGCATTTTAATTATTTGGTAGAAGCGACGCCTATGGTCACCAGTTTAATGCTTTTTTTTATGTCATCAAATTAAGCTTGGAACAACTATACAAAAAATTTATTTTCTTCGAAAAAGGCTAATTTCATCGAAACAAATAAATGTAGACTACCTTTTGTAAAGAGGAATGACCAGAGTATTTAAAAAATCAGTTTTCAGCTCGGTAAAATGCCACATGTCAAAATTTTGGCCCAACGAGCATGGTGGCAAGTCCGTTCCTGACTTCCCTGACGATGTTAAAGATCTACCGTATGAGTTGAGAAACAGTATGAGATGGTTTTATGAGTTTTTACGGCCTACATAACATATTAAAATTTCATTAAAGTATACATGTCGGTTCAAAAGTTAGAGTTGAAAAGGTAAGTCGCTGGGTACCCGTTTGGGGCTCTGTATCTCCGTTAAGAAGCACTTTAGGATTTTTTTTTTACAAATTAGGGTTATTTTGACCTCCCCTATACGCTCCCGAGAGTATGCCATATACTTACCGGATACCCTGTATATTTTAATATACAGGGTGGTTCAGAATAAGATGCTGATCCTTAACGGTGTGAATCCTTAGGTGATTTTAAGAAGAAAAGTTCAAATTAACATATATCCTTAACCTATCAACTTTCGAATTACAGGGCGTTAAAGTTTTAAGAAAAAAATAGTTTTTCTATCATAACTTTAACAACTTTCTAGCTATTTTTATGAATTTTTCACACATGCCCTCTAAGCATCAATAGCCATTTTTTGGTGTAGAAAAATTTTAAAATTTTTAACCAGTGGCGTCCTGAAAGGGTTTGGACTAGACATTTTGGAAAAATATTATGTACGCCACTGCTTTTTCTCAAGATAAAAATTATTTTTAAAATACTCATTCATTTTAGGCCAAATTTAATATATTGCCTTTTTATCGTCCGACAAACAGTTTCCGACAAAACAAATAAAAAGCATTAAATGCGCATTCGCTATGTGCCTATGGTTTATTTTTTAACATTAAATTAAAACAACTAACATTAAATAACGTGTGAACAAAAACGAAAATAATTTAGATTAGCTGTTGAAAGTGGCCACCACCTGCAAGAATGCATGCTTCAGCTCTTCTTCTTATTGAGTCTCGTATTCTTTGAAAAATTCCTGGAGTATTCCTGATAGTGTCGAAACAAACTATTATGCGGTTTCTCAACTCCTCTTCAGTGTTTATTGGGATGCTGTAAACCAACGTTTTCAGATGTCCCCACAGGAAAAAATCTAGACTGTTTAGATCAGGGGATCTAGGTGGCCACGATTGTGTTCCTCTGCGCCCTATCCATCGATTACTCTAATGTTAATTTAAAAACTCTCGTGCTAAGAGACTGAAATGGGCAGGTGCACCATCGTGCATAAACCACATACGATGTCGGGTTAAAATAGGGACGTCGTCTAGCAAATTTGGTAAAGTGTGTTCAAGAAATTGGCGATAATTGATTCCGTTCAATCTGGCTGGTAAAAAATAAGGCCCAATTAAATAATCACCAATAATTCCAGCCCAAACATTTACAGAAAATTGCTCTTGGTGGTGGGATTCCGTAATGGCGTGTGGGTTTTCTTCTGCCCAGAAGTGATTGTTATGAAAATTTTGTATGGCGTTTCTGGAAAAATTAGCTTCGTCCGTCAACAAAATTCTGGCATCAAATTGGGGATTTTCGGTAACCATTTGAATAAACCATTGGCAGAAATTGATGCGTAATGGAAAATCCCTAGGAAGTAGGGCCTGGACCCGTTGAATATGGTACGGATATAACAAATAACTTTGAAGAATTCTCCAGACTAGGACATGAGTAATATTTAAAATATTCACAGTTTTTCTGGTACTTATATTAGGGTTTTGTTCCACTAAATTTAAAACAGCTTCTTCGGTTTCCGGTGTTCGTGTAGTTTGGTGTGCCCCTTTTAAGTAGTTTTTTGTTTCAAAAGATCCCGTTTCACATAACTTTCTGTAAGTTCCTGAAATCGTTCGTGCATCCGGAACTATTCTATTTGGATAACGCTCTTGGTATAATCGTCTGGCTTCGAATGCATTGCCGTCAGCAAGCCCGTACAGGTAATGCATATCCGCAAACTCGACATTTGTAAAATTTACCATGATACTTATACGTTTAAAAAGTATTACGTTTTTAAAATTTAAGTTAAGTGGAAAGCCGTGTACATAAATAAATAGCTGTCAAAACTATTTGACATTAAATATTTCGTTATTGTCATTGTTTCCTTAACAAAGTTCATAGCCTACTTGTCAGAAACCATAGGCACATAGCGAATGCGCATTTAATGGGTTTTTATTTTTTTTATCGGAAACTGTTTGTCGGACAATAAAAAAGCTAGATATTAAATTTGGCCTAAAATGAATGAGTATTTTAAAAATAATTTTTATCTTGAGAAAAAGCAGTGGCGTACATAATATTTTTCCAAAATAAATAATAAATAATAAATAAACAGGTCTTTATTTAATTAAAAAAAACTAGATACAAAACAAAATAATATATCTTGGTGGCGAGGTCTAGCATAGCTATTCTACCTAACCACCCTTTAAGACCAATAAACTGTAAACACTACTGTAATATAAATAAATATACTTACTCTAAAATTATACCTAATCATACAAGAATAGAAATGACAGATAACTAGTGGAGCACAATAATACGAGTAGATAATTATTGGACACGTTTTAAGAGTTATAAATATTATTTATGAAGTGAGCTTCTTCCATTGGTTACATACTTTTTTAGCTTTCTTCGTACCCCGTCAACAGATACGCAAGACAGGCAGTGAGTTAAACGTTTTGACTGCATTGTACGTGAAAGATCGTTGGAATAATGCAGTTTTATGCTTTGGAGTGGAATAAAGACCGCGATGGCGCGTAGCTCTTTCATGAACGTCACTCCCCTTAATCAATTTATCATACAGATATTTGGGTGTCTGATCCTTAGATATTTTGAAGGCCAATAGTGCTAAGTGAATAAAGAATCTTCCCTGAAGGTACAACCAAGTAGAGTTCAGAAAAGCGGGTGTAATGTGATCAAACTTACGCAGCCCAAGACTGTATCTAAGACAAGAGTTTTGCACCCCTTGCAAGCTAATTCTATCTTTGACGGTCAGGGCTGGCCAGTACAAGACGTCACCATATGCCAAATGAGAAAGAACAAGAGAATCAGTCAGCCTCAGTTTAGCATTAACACTTAAAATATCTTTGTACCTATACAAGAGTTTAAGCTTAGCGTAGGATTTTTGTATTAAAAAGATAGTGTGCTGACTGAAGCGTAGATTTGAATCCAACATGATACCCAGGTTTTTGCAGTACTCTGAGGGTGCTAAACGTAAACCGTTGAGTTCAATATTTAGATTATTGTTAATGGCAATGCTTTCCCTATTTCTTCCAAAAATAAGCATTTTCGTTTTATTGTTGTTAAGTATTAGTCCATGTGCTTCAGAAATTTGACTTATACCACTTAGATCTGTATTAATTTGTTGACATGCCAATACAATATCATTAGAAGAAAAAGAGAAATAGATTTGCATGTCATCTGCATATTGGTGCGAAAGACAGTGTCTAAGATAATGCGAAAAATCCGCAGTGTAAAGAGAAAATAGAAGAGGTCCCAAGGCGCTTCCTTGAGGAACGCCCTTATTAGTAGCTAAAAATTTAGACGGGATTTCCGCTCCTGACACCACTCTTTGTTCCCTACCGGTCAGATAGCTATCCATAAGGTTAATCGCACTCTGACTAAGACCATAATATTTTAATTTTTGCAGCAAAATTGAATGTTTTAAAACATCAAACGCCTTACTATAATCTAACAATATAAGACACGAAACTTTATTTTCATCAATCGCTCTAAATAAGTCATCCGAGACTTGAAGTAAGGCGGTAGTGGTACTGTGAGAGGCGCGAAATCCTGACTGTGTAACTGGTAAGATTTTGCATTGAGTCACATGTGAGTTGATTTGTTCATATATTACCCTTTCCAATATTTTGGACAATGTACAAAGTATGCTTATAGGACGAAAATGCGATATATCCGATGGAGTGCTTACCTTTGGAATTGGGATAACATTGGCTTTTTTCCAAATGTCTGGAAATATATTTTTTGTTAAACACTGATTTATAATATAAGTTATGTGTGGTATAAGATGGGGCGTAATCAGAGATAATATTTTCAAATCTATGCCATCCATGTCTAGTCCAAACCCTTTCAGGACGCCACTGGTTAAAAAATTTTAAAATTTTTCTACACCAAAAAATGGCTATTGATGCTTAGAGGGCATGTGTGAAAAATTCATAAAAATAGCTAGAAAGTTGTTAAAGTTATGATAAAAAAACTATTTTTTTCTTAAAACTTTAACGCCCTGTAGTTCGAAAGTTGATAGGTTAAGGATATATGTTAATTTGAACTTTTCTTCTTAAAATCACCTAAGGATTTACACCGTTAAGGATCAGCATCTTATTCTGAAACACCCTGTATACATCATGATTTTTCGGTTTTCTTAAGCCTAAACACTTCAGCACAAACATATTTGAACTTCGTAAAAACTTTAAATTTAACGTCATTCCTTTTCAAATCTCATAACCCTACTTCCTTTTGGGGATGTGACGACAGACCTATCATGCGGTTAAAAATAACCGGTTAATAATAATAATAATAATAATAATAAAGGTCTTTTTTTTAACTACCATTATACAAGTTTTTATATAAAAGCGTTTATAAGTTTACTGGGCGAGATTCAGTTCAACCTTTCCTAAGTAAGGTTGTCTGTTCTTACATCTAACCTCTTAACATCTTATTGAGGAATAACTGTCGTCGGTGATATACTGGCATATAATACAATAGTAGGCCTCTTTCTATCTCTCAGACTCTTTACATTCCATTTGTTGGAAAAAACTGGTACCTAACTATTTAAAATAACAGTTACCGATATAGCGGTAATTACAAAATAACTAATAAGCTGAACTCTACTTTCTTCTAACTGCTGCCACCAGAGGGTCGCTTAATTGTTTCATGTTTCGTTTATTATCAAAAAACTATTAAACTGCGACTTTTCACGTGCAAGCCTCAATCAACAATTTTTATTACTGAACCCATGAGATGGAGATTTCAAACTGTTTGTTTTTGTTTGGATAATATTTTAGATCTATATGTAAATATTATTTAAACACTCGGTATACGCTAAATAGAATTTGCTTTTAAGGGGGGTGTAAGTTTGACCAATTACATTTCCTCTAGGTGGTGGATGCGATCTTTCCTTTTTACATGTAGGTACTTATAATAATGCTTAATATTTTTATTTTCCTTTTAATTGCACTCCCATCTTCGTTTTTTTTTATTTTGGTCAATCTTTAAATATTACATATATACAGGTATAAAGTAGTTTTGTGTGATGGGGAGGAAATTGTAAATTTATGTCTTAGATCCAAGGCATGTTCATTATATCTTATATATACAGGATGTTTCAGACGTACGGTACGAAACTTAAGGGGGTGATTCCTTGTGATTTTCTAAGAGAAAAAGTTCATATGAACGTGTGTCCGGAGTTGCCCCGTTTTTGATATACAGGGTGTTAAAGTTTAAAAAAAAATCGTTTTTGTATAATTTTTTTTAGTATCCTTTTTTCCGATTTTATTGAAATTTGGTACTGTTATTCATAATAATAAGGAGCTTAATTAGCCCTACCTAGATTAAATTTATTAAGTTCAGTGGCGTCCCAGAGAGCACCTTAACGAATAATATTGAGAAGAAAATTTACGCTACTGACTTTTCTAATTTTGATATATTTTTTTCGGATTTACCAACTAATAATGCAACTGTTTTGTTCCATGAATTGTTATTGTATCTACCTTCATTGTCGAAAGAAAAAATAAAAACCGCTTTATTGCATGTACAAAAAGAAGACCTATGTATTTGGAAGTTAATTAAAACATTTAAATTAAATTTTTTTTTTTTAATATTGATACAAAAAAAATGAAACAGTAAATTAAAGCAAATGTTGAAAATGGCCACCTTTTGACAAAGCGCACGATTGCAATCGTTTCACCATCGATTATTTTTCACGTTCATAAATGCCCGCATTATTTCGTATCACATTGCAACTTTCAATTATTCGATTCTTAAGTCGTTTTCATCTAGTACAGGCGTCTTGTAGACAAGAGACTTTAGGTGACCTCATAAATAATAGTCTAGAGGATTTAAGTCGGGACTGCGAGCTGGCCAACCTTGGGGACCTGCGCGTCAAATCCAGCAATTATGAAAAGTGTTATCGAGGTATTGATCTGGGGCGCCGTCGTGCATGAACCACATATTAGTGCTTATTTGTAAAGGTACGTCTATCTAAATCAAACCTTGGCTGAAAATCACAGGGAAGCAGAGCTTGCACACGTTGAATATGGTATGGGTATAATAGTTGATAAAGATGCAAACCCCTCCAGTTGATGCACTGGTTTGAAGTTGCACTGCTACCTTTCTGGCACTAGCTGAAGAATCATCTACTATCTCTCGAAGTATAGCCTCTTCTAACTCAGGCGTGGTTACTGTTGCAGGTCTGCCAGGAAGTTCCGTACTACGTTTAAAACTCCCAGTCTCACTTAATCTTGCATGGGGCTGCCTAAATATTTCGGCACATGGCAGTACTATGTTTGAATAACGTTCCTGATAAATTCGCCGTGCTTCTTCAGCATTTCAATTTGCTAGGCCATAATTGTAATGCATCTGGGTTATTCCACCGTTAGTAAAATTATTCAATATTGACAAGACAGGTAGATTAGACATCAAAACATACCTTTACCTCACATTTTAATTAACTTTGAAATACCTACATAGATATTTTTTTTGTGCATGTAATCAAGTGGTTTTTATTTTTTCTCTCGAAAACGAAGCAAGATACGAAAACAATTCAGGGAACAAAAAAGTTGTATTATTAATTAATAAATCCGAAAAAAAATATCAAAACTAGAAAAAGTCACTGGCGTACATTTTTTTGTCAATAATATTCATTAAGGTGCTCCCCGGCACGCCACTGAACTTAATAAATTTAATCTAGTTCGGACCAATTAAGTCTCTTATCGTTATGAATAACGGTACCAAATTTCAATAAATTCGGGAAAAGGATATTTAAAAATTATAGAAAACCGTTTAAAAAAAAAAGAACTTTATCACCCTGTATATCAAAAACGGGGCAACTCCGGACACATGTTTATATGAACTTTTTCTCTTAGAATATCATAAGGAATCACCTCCTTAAGTTACGTACCGTACTTCTGAAACACCCTGTATATAATACAGGGTCGTTGGTATGTATGGAAACGGTCGATTATTTCTTAAAGTGAAACAGCAAAAAATATTCAAGACAAAAGTTTTAGGGTTTTTAAAGGTCTATTAAAATAGAAAAAAGTTAGTATACAGGATGAGTCGGAAAACCGTAGAGAAACAAAGTTACTTTTTTTCAAATGGAACACCCTATATCTTAGAATTTTTTTGAATTTTACGTGGAACATCAATTATTATTTAATAAGTGCATTATAAGTCTAAGCCTAATAGTTTCCGAGATATCGACTTTTGAAAAATGACATTTTTGAACTTTGACAGCTTCTAACTTTCTAACGGTACATCTTAGAGTAAAACGGCTTACATGTCCCCTATCTTAGTTTCTTATTATCTTTCTAAAAGTGTCACTTCCGGTTAAACCGGATGTAACTTAAATACCGGAAATACAGTACTTCCGGTTTAACCAGAAGTGGATGTTCTTGGGAAAATAATGAAAAAGTAAAATAGGGGCATGTAAGCCATTTTTCTCTAAGATGTACCGTTAGAAAGCTAGAAGCTCTCAAAGTTCAAAAATGTCATTTTTCAAAAGTCGATATCTCGGAAACTATTAGGTTTAGACTTATAATGCACTTATTAAAAAATAATTGATGTTCCACGAAAAATTCAAAAATATTCTAAGATATAGGGTGTTCCATTTAAAAAAAAGTAACTTTGCTTCTCTGCGGTTTTCTGACTCATCCTGTATCCTTTTTTTTTTTTAATTATAATAAACCTTAAAAAACCCTAAAACTTTTGTCTAAAGTATTTTTTGCTAACTGTTTTACTTTAGGAAATAATCGACCGTTTCCATACATACCAACGACCCTGTATATATATATTGTTATTATATGAGGTGTTTGGAATATGCACCTAATTACTGGAAGGGATAATTGTTATTGGAAATAGTTAAGCAATTTACTTTTAAAAAGGTTATAATAATTTACGCGTTACATCAATCGAATAATACACCGTGTGTTTGCTTAAGTTGTCTACATAAGGTAAACTTTTTTATTATTATTAATTGATCAAGGCTTAGGCAGTTATTGTGGCCCAAGCGCCAATATTAAATCAAGGGCTCGAAGCACCGAGAGATTTAAGACGCGAGGGCCATAATGGTCCTTGAACTTGGTGAATATATTGTTTTGTCCATTAGTATCCCTTTAATATAATATTATTTGTGATTTTCCATGAAATATTTTAATGTCATTTTTTTTATCAATCGAGTTACCTTATGTGCTTTGAAACTGACTGTATTTAGTTATTTACTTTATACCTCTCGATTTTTAACGCATTGGCAATTTCATGACCCATCATCCGTAAAAGTTCAAAATGTGTTAGACATTCTTATAATAGTATATTTTTTCCACTACTAACCTATAACATCGCCATTATTGACCGATTATTAACGTTAGAAATCGTTTTTCTCTACCTCATAAGGCATTGAAATCCATTATTGACCGATCTTCAAGAATCTACTTGAACGCAGGTAACTTGATTTTTTGATTGTACAACTTGAATTCATAAACATGAATGTGGTTAGGCAACCAGATAATTATCAATACATATTAGATTACTTGATATTGTAAAATATCGATACAATCAACATTTTTTCTGCTTCCATCCTTAATTCTGGAGGTGTACAGGGCCTTTGATTATATTTACGTGAACTCTAGATCCTTTATTATTAGAGATGGAAAAAAATCTTATATACAAAAGTTCTAGGGTTTTTCTTTTATTATCTTTTGAAGAAGAAAAAACAAAGTCGCATCGGAAAATGAAAAAATATAGGCAACTTCAAGTTTTTTAAACGGAACACCCTGTATATTATGCGCTAAAATGAAAGATCTTTTTTCCGTGATTCTAAATATATATATGTTGATGACATTTGGGTGAGCTATTTTTGACATATCTTAGCTTAAAATATAAATAAATTGAAAAGAAGGTTGATAAACTTGTCAAGCAAACCATGGAAACAATTGTTAAGTTATTTATTACGCTCTATGAATTGTTTCCATGGTTTGCTTGACAAGTTTATCAACCTTCTTTTCAATTTATTTATATTTTAAGCTAAGATATGTCAAAAATAGCTCACCCAAATGTCATCAACATATATATATATATTTAGAATCACGGGGAAAAGATCTTTCATTTTAGCGCATAATATACAGGGTGTTCCATTTAAAAAACTTGAAGTTGCCTATATTTTTTCATTTTCCGATGCGACTTTGTTTTTTCTGATAACTTCAAAAGATAATAAAAGAAAAACCCTAGAACTTTTGTATATAAGATTTTTTTCCATCTCTAATAATAAAGGCTCTAGAGTTCACGTAAATATAATCAAAGACCCTGTACACATAATAATATCACTAACATTTTCTTCGCTCATTTTTTAAAAAAACGGAAAACTCGTGAAATCTGATGACATAAATGAACAAAAATTGACATTCACAAAGCCACCTGACTAAACAACAAAATATTTTGCCAATTCCAAAGCGCAGGTAACTTGATTAAAAAATATACTTATACCTACCTATAATTTTTTATAATTAATAATACTATAAAGATAAATGTCTTATAAAAGTTTGTAGTAGTGGAAAAAATATTATATTAACCACGGTTTAGACAGCTTATAGCCCTCGCGTCTTAAATCCCTCGTCGCTTCGCTCCTCGTGATTTAAACTTGCCGCTCGGGCAATAGTGATGGCTGTCTAAACCTTGGTTAATAATATACTATTATTAAAGTACAAGTTTTATAAAGCTCATTTTCGCGCACGCGTCCGACCGATATAGCTATACCGATATATTATCGTAATCTTAGATATAAGTACATGATGTTCCACTATAAATGGACCCCCTCTTGACTTTTTTATCCGATGGTAGAAACAAAAATGGTAAATACGAAAGTAATAGGGTACAATGTAAAGTATTTTTTTTTTAATTGGGCTTAGTGTACAGGATGTCCCAGATAAGAAGGCACTCTACAGGGATCTTGTGAACCATCGGACTTAGAGCGATGATTATTTTAGAGAAAAGTTGCGCAGTACTGAACTTTCAAACGCCATGTTTTCAAATTTCAAAAATTCCGAAGATATTCGGGAAAGCCCCAATTTTTGCGATGTATATATATATATATTTGAAGAGACGACAAAATAAATTTAACATTCTTATTGCCACTTTTTATCCTCTCTACACCAAGGTTTAATTACATTTTCAATCCGACGTTTCGTTTTTTCGCAACCATAATCAGCTTTGTTTTTTTAAATAGTCCAAAAATTTTATTTTTCGCTTCACAAACTTTTTATTCGAAATCCAACCACATATCACACTTATTTTTTGTTAGACGTTTCGGACTAAAATATTCATCACCAATGCAAGTGGGCACCTTAATTAATTTTTTTTTGTTTTTATTGTTGACTTTAAAATTAATTTTTTATTTTACATTATACAATAATATTAATTTTCACATGCATATTTATGAAAACATAATGGTACATAATAAAAGAAACTGATACCAAACCATTAGAAACGTATGAAAAATTCAGAAATTATAGTAGCTTACCTAGTAAATCTAACAGTTTTATAATATAAATTATTTTCAAAAAACGCATCATATTCGAACATAACGTTTCTGATGGGTGGTTATTAGTTTCTTTTTATTGTGTGCCACCATGTTTAATACTTATACATTTGATAATTAATCTAATATTGTAAATAATGTAAAAAAAAATCTTAAGCCAACTAGAGTTTAAATACAACAATAAAAACAAAAATAAATTAAATAAGGTGCTCATTTGCATTGATGATGAGTTTATACGTTGTGGGATTCAGAATAAAAAGTAGAGTTTATAAATCGGAAAATAAAATTTGTTGACTATTTAGAAAAACAAAACGTTGGATTGAAAACTTAATTAAACCTTGTTATAGAGGATAAGAAGTGGCAATAAGATTGTAAAACTTATTTTAACATGTCTCTTCAAATATAATTATTAATTATAAGAACGACGTCGCGAAAATTTGGATTTTCCCCAATACCGGAAATATTCGGAATTTTTGAAATTTGAAAACGTCGTTTCGGAGTTCAGTAATGCGCAACTTTTCTCTAATTTAATCCTCTCAGTATGTCCGATGGTTTACGGGATCCCTGTAGAGTGCATTCTTATCTAGGTCACCCTATTTACAAGGTCTTGTAAAAAGGTGTGGTAAACGAAAAGTAATTTTTTTTATATGGAATACCTGTATCTCCCAATATTTTTGGATTCTACATAAAATTAAAATTATTTTTTATTAGACCATTAGATAGCTTCTAGCTTTCTAATGGTATGTCTTAGAGCAAAGCGGCTTACATGTCCCTATTTTACTATTATCTTCCAAAAAGTGTCAACTTTCGGTTAAACCGGATGTAACTCGAACGCCTGAAAGGGAGAGACGCAAGGGTCTCCAGGACGGTTCAAATATACCACGGGATTGACCACCCGATCCAGAATGTGGCAAGCGTCACGACGGAGGAGGTGGCTGGCATCTTAAATGATTTAAACATCAGGAAGGCCCCGGGCTTAGGTGGCATAAGAAATGCAGCATTACGCAATCTGCCTAACAATATAATAAGGGACATAGTAAACCTATCCCAGGCGATTATCGAGGAGGGTCACTACCCGTGTGTGTGGAAAAAAGCAAAGGTAGTGCTTATTCTCAAACAAAATGAGGATCCGACCCAGGTTGGCAGCTACAGGCCTGCTGTCCAGTCTTGCCAAAGTAATCGAAATAATAACCTTGAGCGCAATGTTTTCCCTAATGAACAATTTTCACCGGAGGGCACACACGGTTGCGGTTTTTTTCGATATCTCAAAAGCGTTCGACAAGGTCTGGCACTACTGTCTGACGTTGAAACTAATAAAGTTGGGGCCCCCCAACTGCCTAATTAAAATAGTCACCTTCTTTTTAAAGAACAGAAGTTTTGCAGTCTCGTCGGGGGGCGCGATTTCTGGGCCAATACACATATAATAATAATAATAATAATAAATCGACTTTTATTTAAAGAATGTTACAAAAATTACAATTACGATAAAAAGAGCTATAAAAACACAATGAACCCAAGGCGAGATTTAGCTGTAATAGCTATTCTTACATCTAACCTCAGGTAGCTGTGAGTTGATTAAAATTAATTCACTAATCCAAATACAAATGCACACAATAACAGAACAATAATAATGATATTAACTTAAACTATTTCAAACTATAAGTATATAAACACAAATATCTACTGTGATTCTAATAAAAGACGCCTATACCGGGTTTTGAATACTTGCGGCGCAAGTGACTTAAGTTCATTGCTGAGTTTATTGTAAATATGAGTAGCTTGATAGCTGAAGCATTTTCTAAACAAAGCTGTCGAGTGTTTAGGGATGGTAAAGAGACCCTTATTACGGGTGTCCCTGTGATGAGTTGAGCTTCTCGGAGTCAACAAATTATAGAGGAAGGAAGGAGTACCAGAAAGCATTATTTTGTGGACAAACCCTGCAAAATGGAGATCTCTTCGGCCACTCATATTGATCCACTTGAGCTGACGAAGTGAATCCGTTATATGGTCATACTTTCGCAGCGAGCAAACAAAACGACAACAAGAATTCTGCACTCTCTGGATCTTTTTCTTTTCGAGGAGATTGAGAAAGGGACCATAAACAAAGGAACAATAATTAAAGTGGGACAGAACCAATGACTCAGTTAACATCTTTCTAATTCGCTTTGATAAGATGTGTCTATTAGCATACAACATCTTGAGACTGTGAAAAGCTTTTTGAGTTGTTTTGTTAACCTGGTCCATAAACCTTAAATTGGAGTCAATCCAAACTCCCAAAGACTTTGCGACGTTTCTTACAGGTAAAGGTATACCCTCAATATGCAGCTGCAGAGCCCTGTCAACGTTTTGCACTCTACGCCCTCCAAGAACAACCACCACAGACTTGTCGGGGTTTAAAATTAAATTGTGCTTCTTTGAACTCTCAGATATATTATGAAGCTCTCGATTGATCACAAATTCACCGATATGGTGTTCTGCTGGAAAAAAACTATAACTTAGTTGTGTATCATCGGCGTAAGCCTGGTAGCTACAGCATTCGATACACTTAAGTATATCCGCCGTATATAAAATAAATAATAGTGGTCCGAGAATCGAACCCTGAGGCACCCCCGATGTAACTGGCTTCGCCAACGAGGTTTCTCCGTTCAAAACAACCCGCTGACTTCGGTTACTTAAATACGCGGAGATTAACCCTACAGCTGACCGCTGAAAACCGTAGTATCCAAGTTTTGAACACAACAAATCGTGACTAATGGTATCAAAGGCCTTAGAGAAATCCAGGAGTACCAACGCAGACATCCTCCCAGCATCCAGGTCCCTAACAATCGAATCCAAAACTCCAGAGAGCGCAGTAGATGTACTGTAGTTCTTTCGAAAACCAGACTGAGCCTCTGGGATTAACTTATTATCATTCACGTACTTATTGATCTGGGAATATACTATCTTTTCTAGAACCTTGGACAAAACAGGGAGTAGACTTATAGGTCGGAGATCTGAATAAGACTCAGGATTAGTTACTTTCGGAATGGGCTTGATAATTGATGTCTTCCATGCGCTTGGGAAATAGCTGCGCTCCAAACAGACATTGACGATGTGAGTGATAAAGGGATATATAAATGGTGAGCAATACTGAATCATTGTACGGGTGATACCATCAGACCCAAACGCATCCGACCTGATATCACGCAATGCCCGAGTGATTTCTTCGACCGTAGCCGGGACAAATGAAAAGCCATCAGCAACCAACGGATCCAAGCTGTCGTATTTACTAATCATCTCCTCGCAACTGCCCCTTTTATATACTGATGCAAAATATTCATTAATAGCATTCATGTCAAGCAGATGGCGAGGAATGTCTTTCTTACTTGAATTTCTTACATTTAGATCCGCTAGCATCCTCCACGTCTTCCTTGAATCACCCTCACTCACCACACCGCCAATGAATGCCTTCTTGCACCTGCGAACCATACTCAAAGTCAAGTTTCTCAGTGCCTTATATTGGTTCCAATTCTCATCAGATTTTGAGGTTTTATAGGTTGCCAACGCATTATCTCGACTTCTCATCAATATTTTGAGATCCTCAGAAAGCCAAGGAGCCCGAGGTTTAGTAACACGAGCCGTTTTAAGTGGAGCATGCCGATCAAAGATATCTAAAATTAGTTCATTAAAATGCTGAATTTTGTGCTCAACGTCATAGATGTAAAAAATATCATCGAGAGGTAGTAAAGTTAAATCATTATGAAATAGGGTAAAGTTAAAGCGCTTAAAATTTCTATAGGTGACAATTTTAGGTTCAAATTTAACTATCTTAACATTGAGTTCACAGAGGACCATCTTGTGGTCAGATATGCCCAAGGCATCCACAACCTTTGATGTTCTTACTAACTCTCGATTAGAAATAAAGATAGGATCTAGCAGTGTCGCAGCACTACCAGACACCCTAGTCGGCTCATTAACTATCTGAGAAAACCCATAAGCGTCGAAGCAACGAGCAGCTGGGTTATCAAGGTTCAATAAATTAATATTAATATCACCCAAACATAGAACACAATCTACGGATGGCATTACAAGGGACAAGACATTATCCAATTGGTCCAAGCCAGACCCAACATTACTAGCAGGCGGCCTGTAAAACACAGAAAGAGCATAATTTTTACCGTTAATTTTAAATTTAACCCACAATTGTTCAATGTCCCCCTGCTCACAGTCCGCCTCAACAACGCAAGCCCGTATGCTCGTAGCCACATAAACAGCCACACCCCCCCCTCTAGACTGACGATCCTTACGATAAAGTTTATATCCATTAATAAAAAAAGCATCATCACCCGTAGCACGCGACAGCCAAGTTTCAGAGATAGCCAGAATATCAAGTTTTTGTTGATTTATGAGATTAACCAACTCATTAAACCCGGTATAAAGCGACCTTACATTTAAATGACCTACTCTCAAGTTATTCCTCATTAGCAATGAAGACAAACATATAAAATAAAGGATAAAATTATTATTACTGATTTAAATAATAAGTGGTACTTCTATATAAAAAGAAAACAATTATGTATATCTAAAAAGGAAACAATAGGAAACCATACAACAATGCAACAAAATACTCCGCAGTGAATTGCTTTTAACGCGAGCTCAACCAACATTCAATCATCTCATTTTGAGTCTTTACACTTTTATATTCTAAGAAAGATTACTTTTTTGATTGAAGTCGCGTTGTTGGTCTTTCAGTTTTGGTAATCGGCGGTGTACCAGACGCGCTAGTACTACCCAATCGTCCAGTTCTGCCACAATTGACCGCAGGTCGGGCTGAACATGCAGGTTTTGTAATTGTTGTCGACCCAGAAGGCTGCGCCGTCGACAAGGACGGGGCCGCCGCCGCAGGAGCCGTGGGCACTACCGATGTCGAACCACTAAACCCCTCGGCAGTGATCGGCGGTGATTCGGAAACGATATCGTTAAGTTGGTTTATCGGGGTAGCCGGCGCACTTAAGGATAACCTAGACGGTAAAACAAAAACCTCATCCTCGTCCGACTCTTGGAGATGCTGATTAACGAGCTGTTGGTATGTATACACTTCATCACCTATATACAGTTTATTGTTTCGAATCCGGGCAACCAGTTTTTTTTGCTTAGCTTCCTTAAGATTAGAAACCAGAACCTTGTTTATTTCACGATCTTTTTTAGTTAGATCATTCGTGATATAAATTTTTTTACCCTTCAACCTATAGACGTTCTTGAATATGGCAACTTTCGCCAAGTACGATGTGAACTCCAAAACCAATGGACTCTTTTGACCTTGACCAAGATAGTATACGTTATTAATATCGCTTAATGACAGCTCAACTTGTAAAAGGTTCTGAAGTTGTGAGATAACCCACTTGGCTAGACTGGTGGGATTACGCTCTTCAGGTCTTTGAAGTCCAAAGAGTACAATGTTATTTTTCCTAACTTGGCGTTCTAGCTGCTCAAGCCTTTCCTGTAGTTTATTATGATGATCCTCAACAGCTTCCACCTTATCAACAATCTGCTTTATTTTTGATCCAAGATCGGTGGATAAACCCTTGATAATGCCCTTAATTTCCTTTTTGTTCTCTTCCAATAACCGCTTAATTTCTGCAAGCTGCCTGCTATTACTAATGTCATCAACCATACTGTTTACCACGCAGTCCCCTACTTAATCCGGGAAATATTTATCGAATAAATATATACTCCGGCAACAAAGGTGTATTTTTGGCGGGAATCAATGACAGATCACAAACAAACAATGCTAGCGTATACCAATGTTTACAAGATATTCACGTTCGTAAGGTAAGAAAAGTACTTACAGGTAAGCTGGGATACCTATCTCACAAAAACAGTAACACTCATTATTTATTTCACACTCAAACGACAAATACTTTTATTATAGTCAGAAGGATAATTTCACGTGTACTATGTGTGCGTTGCCAATTCTACTGTTATGGGCGGGAGTCCCGCCAGGGTCTCCTCTAGCTGCGATGCTGTTTAATGTATATATTCATGATTTCCCGAAGGACAGACAAAAGGAGCTGTTTCTATTCGCCGACGACACTGCAATTACTTCAGTGTCAAAACAACCGTGGCTGGTGGTGACAAGACTGCAGAGGGAGATCCGAGCTATGGACTGGTAGATTCACTTAAATCCAGCCAAGATGAAAGCCATTTTCTTCTCAAAGAGCAGAGTGAGAAGACCTGAAACCAGATTATCGGTAAATGGCATTCAGGTGAATTGCGTACAGGAAGTCAATTACTTCTACAGGTTTTTGTCGCAAGGTTAAACTGGAGGAAAACTCCGAACAGCTAAGTTCAGTTTACTGCTTGTTTCACAAAAATAGTAAAATTGGTTATAGAACCAAAATTAACGTGTGCGAAGCCTTGGTCAGGCCAATCCTGACTTATGGTGTACCAACATGGTGCACAATAAGCAGGACAGAGCACAACAAGTTCCATGTACTGCAAATCATTGCGGATGCCCCAAGGAATGCTGTAACTAGGGTACTTCACAGGGACTTTAACTTACCAACATTAACTCAATTTTATGACAAAATTATAACGGACTACTACGGACGGACAGACGTCGCTACAAACCCACTAATTGGACAAACTCACGTACAATCCCCGCCAGACTCCACCTACAAGTTTCCGAAGAATTGGCTCCCCCCAGCTATTGTAGAGAGGCCCCGACAAGTCCAGTTCTCCAGAATTACACATAAATTAACAACACACATGACACAGTAAGCAACTTAGGGCTCTGCCCAACCCAAATAATGATACGAAGATTGGCCGACACCAGCATCAAAGATTAAAAGAAGTTGAAGGCATTGCCTGACTTAGCAGCCAGAGAATTCCGAGTAGTGAGTAGTAATTGTAATCCAAAAATATTTTAAGATAGGGTTCATAAGAAAAAATAGATTTTTGTTTACTACGGCTTTTTGCTAGACCCTGTATATACAGCCTAATTCATAAAAAAATTTTCATTTTACCCTACTACTTTTGTATTTAGTGTTCTTGCCTGTACCATCGGATAAGTAAAGCTAAAGGGAGGGTCCATTTATAGTGGAACACCCTGTATACGTTATCGTGCCCGATCATAAATTATAACTTCCGAAGATTAGCAAGAAATTTCTGTCAGGGGTGATATTTTCTTAAAAAATAAAAAAAATTAGAAATAAGATAGTTTACCAGAGTATGGTACACCATCTAGGGATACCCTGTTGTTGTTGATCAATTGTTAGGGGGATAATTTTAGATGGATGCCCTATAAGTTATTTATTAATTGTTTTTTTTTCACCGAAATAGTAATATTACAAACTTTAAGCATATCTGTTATCAGTTACTATTTAAAGATTGACATTGATTTTATTAATTTTTTTAAATTTTATTCTTTGATGTTAACATTTTATTTTTCATGTACCTTGATTGCAGATTTCCGATGAGGTAAGTCCTCCCAGTAAAACTTTTTCAAAAAACAATTCACATTGCTACTAATATTTTATTGTTCCTGTTGACATTTTGGCATGGCATGATTTGACTAACTTGTATGTATCGTTTTAAATTTTATGAAAAGGGTAGCCTTACGGTAAGTATACTAGACTCTAAAGCGGTAGGCCTTTGGACCGCTTTAAATATTATATTTATATTTAATGTAAGTATTGTTGATTTTGTCGTCACTTACTAAAGGGCAATGTAAACTACCCCGTGAATAAGAAACTTTGTTAATACCCTTCATGTATAATTCAAAAATGAGAAAAATTACAGGAAAAAATGGCCTAATTCATGAGTAGCTTACACGCGAAAAAAAACTCAGAACATTCCTACTTAATAATACACTATTGGTAAAGTCCATCCGAGCATATTTCGTTTGACCTAATAACTGCAATAATAGTTCTATTATATTGTAAACACCCAAAGAACCCCCGTTATCTGTTCGATTGCCAAACCTACCTTTTTAAAGAATTTCTTGGTAAAATTACCCATATAAAACTGATGAGCGTGCCAACCAGCGGAATCTAGCTGGCATTACTGTTTATATTACTGAAATAAAATGAAATAAGGGGTACTGCTTGGCACAGGAACGGATTTTGTAGTTAAATGAAAAGCCATAGTAATACCTTCTAGTAGCAATGTTTATTATGTTTATTTTTACCATTACATACTTGTATTATATATATATTAATTTATTATAGGTACCAAACAAGTGTGAAAAGTTTGCGTGCGGAAAAGGGCAACTTTTCGCACGCATTTAGGTAAAAGTAATAATAACAATTAATATACCTACTTAAAAAAATATATTTACATATATACACAGAAGGTTTAATTGTAATTATAAAACGTTTTAATCTATTCCTAATTCAGTCTCGCTATCACTATCATCCACATTTATAATAAGAGGATGTATTTCGTTTTGTTGTGTAGTTAGTTATTGAAGAGTCTTCAATTTTTAAGACATGGTTAACCGAGTTTTTCCAACTTTCATCTGGAATTTCACCGAAAACTTTCTTTATTAGCTCTATTACACTGCCACTAAGAGTAGGTGTGCTCTTTTCAGTTCTCATTTTCGATTTAATTTGATTCCACATGTGTTCAATAGGGTTAAAAATGCAATAACAGGGTGGCAGGCGCAACACAGTGTGACCCATTTCTTCCGTCATTTTCTCACACACATACTCTTTTTTAATACTAAATGCCTTTAGCATTTCTAACAGCTGTTTTTTACTATACGTTTTCGCGAAGTTGTGCTCGATGCAATTGGTACTTTTTCCAGTTGCCGGCTGTGGTAGCTTGCATTGTGCATTACAATAACACTGTGTTCTGGTACATTTAAAAGCAAACTGTCTTTAAACCAGCTTTCAAAAAAAGCGGCGTTGGTTTCTTCATGATAGTCCAGACTTGAATCCTTTATAGTTTTTGCCGACAGTAATAAACAATTGGGGATCCATCCATTCTCCCAACCTGCATGAATTATTGTTATCCGTTTTCCTTTATTTGAAGGGGCTTAATTTTGGCATTTTTCAGTTAAATCAACCCATCTCTTTTTGACAGTCTCATAAGTGTCAAACCACGTTTAATCCAGATTAACTATTGAACGTTTTTCGGATCTAAACCTATTTCCCTAAGGTACAGAAATCTCATTTTTCTTAATTTTTCAGACTCCATAATAACTTGTCTCTTGTTTATTGTCTTATACTTAAATCCCATCTCTTGCAAAGCGCGGTGAAGACTTGTCCTGCTACATGATATCGTCGTATCGTCAGTTGTTAACCGTGTTTTTAAAGAATCTAACGTGGGCACAACATTTTCTCGATACATTTGGTATATTTTCCTGCGAATAACATCTTTGTCACAATCGTCTACGCACTTCATTTTTCCGGTATCTTTGCGAGCTTTTCTTTTAAAATGTCCTTTTAGCATATTATCTCGTACCGTCGATAATGGAACTCTCGTCATTTCACTGGTATGTTTAATGGCAATTACTTTAGGGTGGCCGCTTTTTAATAACAATTCACCTACATTTTTCACGATCACTTTGGCGTCAGAAGATAAATGCTTCCTGGAATGTTTAAGGTAGCTAGATATCGCATTAGCTGAAGATTCCCAAGGTCTCCACATACTTTTAATATTAACTTGTTGCACACTGTTTCAAAGTGAAATAGGTACTAGTAGTAGTTAGTAGGTACTAATCTTTTTCAAATATTATGTTTGCTATTTATATAAGCTATATAAGAAGGTACCTGTAACTGAAAAGTTTTGAGAAATATCCTAATAATTAAGTTGTTTCTGGAAAACCTTAATTAGACAGTTTATTAATTTTGATAACAAATCAAGTAATGTACCTATTGTTATTATAAACTGGCATTAAAAATAAATGTGGGTTAATACGTCTCCGCGAAAGCGAAAGCCGATTCTATGAGGGGTTTTATTGCAGTCATTAAGCCAAACGAAATATGTTAGGAAGTACTTTAGAATAACATATTTTTCCTACATTAATTCATTTTTTTTGTTAAAACAGTGTGATTTATTACGTCATTGTCTCGGGAACTGTCAAAGATAAGTATAAGATACCGTACAAGTTAAAAAGATACTTGCATTTTTTTCTTAAGATAGTCACGATCAAACCAAATCTACGTGATCAACGTCAAAATCGAACAGGGTCGCACTGAGAACAATCGAAAACTTATTTTCGCAATAATTATTGGCAGATGGAAATTAAAATATCGGGTGAGACATATGATATACAGGGTGAGTCAGAAGGAACGGACCAAACTCTAGGAGTATATTATACACGCGAAAACAATGTGAAAAAAACCATATGTACTTTCCGATTTCATTTGTTTTTAAGTTATAGCGTAATAGCAAACAAACTGCGCGAGTCCAGCCCATACCCAAAAAAGGGAAGAAGACCTTGCCAAACAACTATCGTCCAGTCGCATTGCTTTCGGTTATATCAAAAGTTATGGAAAAGGCTATTAACGAAAAATTATTAAAGTACCTGGAAGGCTTCAACATTATTAGTGACCGCCAGTATGGATTCCGTAGCACTGGATATATCCAAGGCTTTCGACCGAGTATGGCATGAGGGGCTCCTAACTAAAATGAGAGCATACGGAATGGCGGTTCAATTTTGTTCATGACTGTCGAGCTTTCTTAAAGACCGTTCTCTGCGAGTGGCGATGGACGGATTTCATTCAGACACATTTAACATCAACGCCAGAATCCCTCAAGGTTCTATATTGACGCCCACCATCTTCTTACTATACAATAACGATCTTTTGGAAAATCCTATATATAGCTTCGCTGATGACAGCACATTTGTTTCATCTTTTACTTTGGAACGAACATCGGCTGCTAAATGCTAATGCACATCTCTATAGGCAGCAAGAGGTCTCACATCTCAACAATGCCTTGAAAGAAATTCTGTCTTGGGGTGACAGTAACCAAGTAGAATTTAACGCTAAAAAGACCCAGACGTCAGTTTTTTCTAAAAAAGTTAATGTTGGAGAACCGGATATAGTCATGGCAGGACACTCGATTCCCTTGGCTTCATTAATTCATTTATTGGGCGTCAATTTGGATAGTCATATGTCTTGGTATAAATATGTATAAATAAATACATGGTCACGTCGCGGACATTGCTAAGGCAGCCTCACAGAGGCTTGGAATACTTTTCCGATCTAAGAACCTCTATACACCCCAACAACTTTTGGTGCTCTAAAGCCCAAATTCGACCATCGCTAAAGTACTGTTCGCATATTTGGGGATCTGCTCGTAAACATACCCTGAAATTGCTAGATTCCATTCAAAGAAGAGCCATTCGCTTGATCGGTGACCATAGTCTGACAAACAACCTAGAAAACCTTGAACATCGAAGGCAGGTTGGCGACTTGAGTCTATTTTACAAATATTTTCAACTAAGGTTGCCCGCTTAATACCACCCAGAGCGGTGCATGGTAGAAATACACGACAAGCCACTGCAGCCCACCAGTACGTGGTTCAGCTTAGTGTCCCTCGAACGTCACTGTTCAAAATTCTTTCATCTAGAGAACGTCATCACTCTGGAACGACCTCCCTGAGATCGTTTTCCCCAACAAGTATAATCTCCCAAGATTCAAGATCAACGTGAATCGTTTCCTGCGCACACGCACCGCTCCCAGAGCGCCATAAAGGATTTATCCTGCAGTGCTGTGCCTTATCATTAAGAAAAAACAATATTTCATACATTAACATTTTCTTAATCATAGCGTTTTCTTAATAAATGTTCAAAGATACCGCCATTGACCTCTAAACATTTTTCTACTAAGAACGCCTGTTGCTCTTCTAATTGCTTCATGTCTTTCTTTTTTAATATTGGTTGCAGTATTTCTAATACGTCGAATAAGTGCATCTTAAGTATCCCCTTTATACACTTCCATGTTTAAACCAGCCCTATAAACAATAATCTAGTGCTGTGAGGTCTGGAGATCTTGGAGGCCAATCAATAGGACTACCGCGACCAATGCAACGCCCTGGAAATATTTCGTCCCAATATTGCTTGACCTGACGGGCGAAATGTGCAGGAGCTCCATCGTACTTATAGTACATTCTGATGTTTACAGGAACATTCTCCAGTAGTCATTGTAATTTATTTTGTAAAAAATTAAAGTAGTGGTCTCCTGTGAGGCGATTCTCCAAAATGAAAGGGCTAATTAAATAATTATCGAGCATACCACGACACACGTTTACCGAAAACTTATGTTGAAAACTACTTTCGACTGTTGCGTGGGGATTCTCGATTGACCATACATGAGAGTTACGAGTATTATTAATACCGTCACGGTGAATGTTTTCATCCGTAAAAAGTATACGCGATACAACACGATGATTATTATTTATCCACGACAAAATTCCATTCGTTTAGCCATAATCTTCCGGTTTTAGGTGCTGTACTCTAGATGACTCGTTCTCTGACGAAGGGTGGTAGAAAACCTATGTCCTTTATCAGAGATATTACCACCCATCAGTTGATTTCTGATCCCAGGGTCAAAGTTGAATTGTTCGTGGACAACCTCCGTGAGCAATTCAGCGATAACCCTGGGAGAGATGCGACGGTCTCCAGGATAGTACAGATTTATCGTTTAATAGAACATCCCATTCAAAACCTTCGAAATATCAATCTGGAGGAGCTTAAAAATATTTTAAGTTTCATTAAACTTCAAAAGGCCCGGGCTTTGACTGTTTAAAAGTTAAGGCGTTCAGAAAACTTGCCTGACAATGTTCTTACGGATGTAGTAACCATTGCACAGGCTATAATCGAAAAGGGCCGCTTCCCACAAGTGTGGAAAAAAGCCAAGGGTATTTTAATACCTAAGCCAGGGCAGGACCTAACATTGGTTGCCAGTTTGAGACAATCAGTGTGCTGTCGTGTCTGGACTGGTTGAAAAACTTAACCAAATCGTATCACCGATTTTGTACTCGACAATAACATTTTACCATCAGAGCAGTTCGGTTCGAAACGGGTGCGGTTCTGTTCGACCGACGATAAAAAGTAAAGCTTTCGACAAGGTTTGACACGATGCATGGACTGAAACCCAAATACTAGTTTTTAAGTGTATATTTTTGAACCAGTTTTCAAAAATGGCGGCGCGGCGTCTTTTTAAATACATTTTTTAAATAAAAGGTGGGGTCGAGTTATACCTCGTTCGAAAGGAATTTTCAAACTAAAAACGATCACCAAACTCGTTTGACGTTTTATACAAAAAACCTTGTTATGTCGTTGCTGAGAATGTTGAAAAATATATAGGGTATCCTAGTAAAAATATCAAAGTTAAACGGTAAACCGGGAACGCCAGTTAGATATTTGAATACTCAGCATCTGCATTGGGATCTCGGAAATTATAAGAGATACGAAGAAGTTTAAAGTGTGGCAAAGTTGCATAATTTGGTGTTCAATAAAATGCCTTTTTAAAATTGAGAAAATTCCCAGTACTTCTGGAGATATCTGGAAAAAAGCGAAATTTAGAAAATTTGTTTTTATTTTTTTCTTACTTTGTTTAAAGAGATATTATGAAATGAACTGCACTTTTTCATTGCCACTTTTTCACCTCTACCAAATAGCCCTTTCAGTTTTTGAATCCGACGTTTCGATATCATGGCTCCATCATCAACTTTTTTTAAATACGGACCTGGATGTTTTACTTCGGATTTCGAAAGAGCTCGTTATTCTACAAACAGGTATGTATCACACTTGTTATATTATTGAACGTTTCATCTGCCTTGTCGCTGCCTTCATACAAAAAAAAATTAAGAAACAAAAATATATATAATCAATCAATATAACTTAACAAAACTTTATTACCCTAGATCAACTGTAAAAACTACTGATACAAATTTATTATTATTATGTTATAATAAGCAACACATAAACAATCTCATAAAAGATATTCAAATAGCCACCCTTAATTTGTTATTTCAATTTTGTCTGATTTTTCCATAATATAGAAAATGAAGGCAGATAAAGTTAGCATAACATAAGTGTGATACATATATGTTTTTAGAATGACTAGTTCTCTCCAAATCCGAAATAAAACGTCCAGGTCCGTATTTAAAAAAACGAAGTTGATGATGGGCCCAAGACATCGAAACGTGGGATTTAAAAATTAATAGCGCTATTTCGTAGAGGCGAAAAAGTGGCAACGAGAAAATGCAGTTTATTTCATAATATTTCTTTAAATAAAGTTAGAAAAAAATAGAATCAAATTTTTCAAATTTCGCTTTTTCCAGATATTTACAGAAGTACCGAGAATTTCCTCAATTTTTAAAAGGCATTTTACCGAACACTAAACTTTGCCACAATTTAAACTTCTTCGTATCTCTTATAGTTTCCGAGATCCCAATTTTCACCCTCGAATTTGGGACACCCTGTACAGTCGTAGTAAAGTATTTTACTTAACGTTACTTTTAGAAAATTTGCTATGACGAAAGATTACTTTTAGCTGGGTACTCCTTGTTAACGCTAATGTACCTACAACCTCTAAACATGTTTATTTCCGGTGAAAGTTTTGGTGTTTGTATTCGTGATCAATCTATTTATTTAAAAAATGAATTAATGTACAGGTAACTACCAATACTTCCACGTTAATGTCTAAAGATTTTTCGCATGTAAACTACCCCTGGGACTGACCAACCAGTTTTTTTTTGCATTTCCATTTTAAAATGGTTCGCCGGCTGTATTTTAAGTGAGAGGAAGTTGTAAGCAATGTAGCGCATACTAATTGTTTTTGTCTGCTTTTCTGTATGTTTTTTTTTATATGGAATCATAACCAAGTGACTTATATATTTTTTGGGACACACGACTTTCAACCGATATAACGACAGACAATGTTGCGGGCTTAAGCTTGCTGCCCATAGTAACGGGATGCCTATAGAGGGTGACCCGGATAAGAATGTACTATACAAGAACCTCGTAAAACATAGGACATATAAAGATGATTAAATTAGAAAAACGTTGCGTATTACTGAATCCTGCAACTCATTTTCAAATTTAGAAAAGTTTCCGAAGATATTTGGCAAAACTAAATTTTTGCGATATGGATCTTGTTTTCACTTGTCAAAATAAATTACGTTCTCGTTGCCACTTTTTCTATGCAACCATCATGAACATTGTTTTTTTAAATAGTCGTAAAATTTCATTTAATGCTTTGTAAATTCTACTTTTTATTCTGAAACCAACGACATGACATAATGCAATGCGCACCTTATTTCAAATGTTTTTGGTTTTATTGTTGTATTTAAACTCTTGTTGACTTTACAATCCATTTTTTTATTTGACATTTACATACATATTTACAATAATATTAAATTTATTTTCCAATGCGTAAATCTTGTGGTACACAATAAAAAAGTAATAAGTATGATAAGCTTGATAAGTTTTCGGATTCAGAATGAAAACTAGAATTTGTAAAGCATAAAATGAATTTTTACAACTATTTCAAAAAGTAAAGTTGCTTATCTTGGTTGTACATTTCTTTTTTGTTTAATATCCGATATCTAGATATTCTAAAAGTTCTTTGAAGTCTCTCCATATTTCTTTGATTTTTCCTCATCTGCTATAACATTTTCTTCTTTGCCTTTGACGTTTGTGTAATCTCTTTCTTTCTTTGTCTCATGTTTTATCGTTACAAAGAATAATTTTTGGTCGTCTTTATACGCATTTTTCATCTTTTTTTCGTATCGGTTTTTCTTAGCGCTCCCAAGTCGAGGTTTGGGATTTTTTCCTGGAAGGAAAATGCTTAAGCTGGCAACATTGATCGTCGTTATAAGCGGGCTTTTATGCGTATAAACAATACCATATTTTTGTTTGTTTTACTAATATACCTTTAATACATTGTGATATTTTAGGAGGCTATTCTATGAGTTAAGAAATAATTTTATCCTAATCGTTTAAGGCTGAGCGCGCACCATGATTTTTAATCGCACCATAATTTTATCGCAGAAATTTGACACATATAAGTATACAGTGTGTTCATAGAGTAAGGAACAAATTCATTATTTAATATTCTAAAAACATTTCGTAAAAATTCTCGGACACGTATATAATAATTTTTAATTGCGCATATTTTGACATATAAATTTATTATACAGGGTAACTCATGTAGTAGATATGACATTATCGACGAATTTTTTAAATGGAAACCCCTATATTTTAGTTCACATCTGTAATCTTCAAGAACAGCTGATTTCAAAAACATAACACACTTAGGGCCTAAAATTGATAGTTTCGTAGCTACAGGGTAGAACAAATATTTTTATTTAAGATACATTTTTTTAAAAGTAGGCTTATTTGCTGTTACTTTTTTTTTAAGTAGGCTTATTTGCTATTATGTAGCTATGGTATTTAGATAATTACATTATGCTGTCATTATATTGAATTTTTCTAGTAAGTTTAGTAAATGCAATAAAATTATTTTTTTTTTGCCTTATTTTTACGGTTCGTCGGCGTATCTGAGGCCATCTTGAACCGGTCATCGACCGTACGGTTTTTAATCGTGCGGTCTACCGACTGGGGAGTATGAAACGGCACCTTCATCCTACGAGATACCCGATCTCATCCGGCCTGTCCGGCGTGAATAGGATGGTTTTGAAGTCGATTCATTTTACACTCTTCCCTAAGACAAGAGCACACGGTGTTTCCCAATCGGTCACCCATCCAAGTACTAACCGCGCTCGACACCGCTTAACTTCGGTGATCTGACGGGAACCGGTGCTTTAAAAATTAATTTTAATATTTAGTTACTGTGCGTTTATCTCCCACACAAAGAATAGAAATTCTTATGATGATTGGATATGGTGATAGGATTCGTACCCAACAAGAAGTTTGCATTTTGTTCAACGCTAAGTTCCCAGAAAGACCAATCACTAGATCAACTGAGAGTAAACTTGAAACAAAATTTCAAGAAACGGGTTCTGTGAAAGATCTTCCCAGGAAAGGCCGTCCAGCTATTCCGGATGATAAAAAATTAAATATTTTATTGGCTATAGAAAAGATCTTCATAACAGCGTCCGCCAGATTGGCATAGATCATGCCGCTATGACCGTTCATAACCTATTAACGGTAGAAAAATGGCATCCGTTTAAAATCCGACTGGTTCATGAGTTGAATGAAAATGATCCAGGTCGAGATGGAGTTTTGTCAAATATTAATGAAAATATGTAACGCAGATCCTTTGTTTGTTGAAAGTATCCTATTTTCGGATGAATCTACTTTTAAATTAAATGGTGAAGTAAACCGGCAAAACTGTAGATATTGGGCACGAGAAAATCCCAGATGGATGCGTGAGCATCATACTCAATATCCTCAAGAAATTAATGTTTGGGCGGGTATAGTGAAAAACGAAATTATTGGGCCATATTTTTTTGACAACAATGTAAACGGGCTAAATTAACTTCAGTTTCTTCAAGACTTTCTTATCCCTACGCTAGTTAACTTATATCCGAGTAGAAATAATCCTGCAATTCTAGATGAAAATTTGTGATACCAGCAAGACGACGCACCTCCACATTATGCAGCAGTAGTGCGCCATCATATCAATTAAATTTTTCCGAACAGGTGGATTGGAAGACGTGGGCCTATTGAATGGCCGCCTAGGTCTCCAGACCACCACTGGACTTTTTCTTGTGGAGTCACCTGAAAAATGTTGTTTATAAAATAAGACCTGCCAATATTGACGATTTAAAATATTGAATAACAACAGAATGCAGGAATATTTCAGAAGAAACCATAATAAAAGTCCAACAAGAGTTTATTGATCGCTTTGGGTACTGCCAGGCACAAGAAGGAGGACAATTTCAACACTTAATTAAATAGCTTATTTAATTTTTTTAAATTAAAAATACATTTAAAAAAATATTTTTTTTACCCTGTAGCTACGAAACTATCAATTTTAGGCCCTAAGTGTGTTATGATTTTGAAATCAGCTGTTCTTGGGGATTACAGATCTGAACTAAAATATAGGGGTTTTCTCTTAAGAAAATCGTCGATAATGTCATATCTACTACATGAGTTACCCTGTATAATAAATTTATAAGTCAAAATATGCGCAATTAAAAATTATTATATACGTGTCCGAGGATTTTTACGAAATGTTTTTAGATTATTGAATAATGAATTTGTTCCTTACTTTATACCCTGTATTGCACTGCGCGTGCATACAGGATAAAAAATCGCGTTAGTAACAATATAGGTGACCGCGATCTTAAAATCGTATTGTAAAAAATCTCGCGATTCAGAATCCTAGTGCATGCTTAGCCTGAAGCGTTTGATTTATATTTAAAAGACCGTTGGAAATTTTTTTTATGCCCAGTGAGCTAGGATTTTTCTAAGGGCTACAACGCTAGCATTTTTTTTCGAAATTTGAGAGTTTTTCCTGGAAAGACATAAAATCCATTTTCCTGTATTAGTTTGTTACTGTTAATGATCTTTCTTACAAACACAAACATGTATGCCATTGATTAGAATTATTTTTTAGTGCTAGGTTCAGTTGTAGCTCTTTAGAGACTCGTATTAAGTGAAAAACCTTTTGAACTATGTAACGAGTGGCCAAATAAGAATAGACACCGGCCATCGGCCATATCTCCGGAATCGTTCATCACAAAGTTTTCTAATAAAACAATTTATTACGTAGTCGACCAAAAGAAATTGCTGCAAATTGTTTTCAAGTTCCTAAATTGACCGCTAGAGGGCGTCCAACTTATAACTAAGAAGATAATCGGATTTTTAACGATAATATGCCAAAATTAAGTGCTTTATTCATTGGAGTATACGGAATAACTTTACTTTTATTCATTCTGCTCTAACTCGCCTCGACAGAAATGCTTATACCTCCGGTTTGCCTTAACCAAATTTAACAAACTCTGTCTCGTGTAAAAGAACTTATTGTAATATTTAAAATAATTGTGATTATATTTTGTTATAATCGCCGCAGCTAGAGCTATTTGCACAATCTCCAGATTTTTCAATTTTTTCTAAAAATTTTAAATGGAACCATATAGTTAATGCAAAACAATTTGCGTTGCGTCATACCCTTCGAGTGACGTCAGTTATCACCAAACTGCCAGATTGCCAACTAACCAAAATTGCCGAGTGAGGGAATTGCACTGTTTTTTTTTCATAAAAACGTTATAAATTCACAAAAATTAACACAAATTTATTTATTTTATTTTAAAAATCTTCCAGAATGAGAGCTTAGTTTTAGAAGAAGAAAATGGCTCAGCACCCTCAACAAAACCATCTTTACTACCAGCATGAAATATTATGTAGTTACCTAGAAAAATTTGTTTCACCTAGGTAAAATTCCCATAGTTTATACAGTGTATCCGGAAACTTAAGGAGGTGATTTAGGCGATAAAATAATGTCTGTAAGTCATTTAGAATAATGTCGAAATTTCCATGGTTTCCCAGTGATAGCTGATTAAAGTTTTAAAATTTATTTCTTATTTATTTCATGTTTCATTTATTTCTTGTCCAATGAAATTTGGCGTGTTTCTATATGGCCTGTCAATGTAGGCTAACACATTTACAATGTTTTTTTCTGTTCGGCCCCGGCTACCTCTTCTATACAGGTTGTTACAAATTCCAGGCTAAGTACAGGGATCTCTTAAACTATGAGGTACAAAGTCGGGGAAAGGGTATACAGTTCCGAAATATGGTGCTCAACAAAACGCCGCTGAAAAGATTTGAAAGTTCCGAATAAAAAAAAAAATCGAAAACTAGCTAATTCGTTTTTTGCTTCACATTTGTTGAAATAATTTCAAAGAAATTTTAGCCAGTTTTGTACTGAAGACGACAGCATTTGTGTTTGCTTTGTTTAGAACGAGTCGTTCTATGCAACCAGTCACTTTACATAAGCTAAGGATAGCATTTTCCCAAGAATATAATTTAATCACCCCAGAAATAGTCGTCACACTTATTCACTCATTACCCAGCAGAATGCACTCTGTTATTAAAGCTAAAGGTAGACATACACGTTACTAATTTTTTTTTTATCTTTAATACTGTTTTAAAATTGTTTCAATAAAAAAGGCTTAAAAGCAGAATTTTATTAATAAAATCGTATCTCTTCTAAAAATAAAGATAACATAATGAGGCAGAAAAGAGAATGTTAGAAATACATGTTAGTTTATCAAGAAATTGTTAGTATGAAGAATAACAGCCCCTATATCTCCACAGGGTGTTAAAAACTTAGGAAAAAAACACATTAATTCACCCGGTGTAATATCGCCCTATCAAACATGACCCATCACTAAATAAATTCATTGCATTCCTAATTAAATGATCTATAAAGAACTGTAAAAATCCAATTAAAAACAAAAAAGTTATAAGGGTTCAAACTTAGCAAAAAATCCAGGGTGCCGTTTTTCTTGTCCGGGAGTTTTATTACGTTCTAGGGGTATGAGAATCAAAAATATACAATTTAAATTCCAGGTCTGTATTAAAAAAAGTAAAGTTGATGAGGATGATCCGAAAACAAAACGTCGGAATGAAAATGATTTACGTCAACAAATTATTTCAACAAATTAATCAGAATTTGCTAATTTTTCGTTTTTTTCTTCGGATATATCCGAATATTTCACTCATGTATAAATTTTCCCATAAGAAACGTTAAAAATAAAAAAATATCAGCGGATATACAACGTTGCCTAGACAACGTTGTATATCCAACGCACAACAATCGAACCTATTTGACGAGACAGTTTAGTTAATATTTTTCAATTGTTTGTTGCTATTTGTTAAGTTTTTTTATAAAATAAAAAAAAATTGTTATTGGATTTCAGTTACAGTTTTAATTATGTTATATGAAATTGAAAATTGTATGACAAAAAAATTTTTTATATACAGGGTGTTATGGAAATGACTTATTATTTTTTAACCCGTAAATATATAGGTCGAGACGAATTGGGGAAAAATTGCTATAAATGGCGCTCGAAGCTAGAAATTCGAGAAAAATGCCTTCAAAAATTTAGGTCCAAAACACCTACGCGCCAATGACCCAAACTGCTGATTTGGGTAATTGTTTACTTTAGTGCAAATGTTGAATTTTTCGCTAAAATTTCGTATATAGGCTAATTAAGGGTAGCTGATCACAATTTTCCTTTTGCGTTTAGGCGGCAAATGCACTGGTTTTGAGAAAAAAAATGTTAAAGTTTTTCTAACTCACCGGTATGTTATTTTGCATGTAATCCTAAAATGTTGCTATTTTCAATAAAATATTACTTGTCGGAGTCATAGTATACACTTCTGAGTTGAAATAAACGAAATATGCCACAAGGAAACTCTGAAAAACGGGATAACTTGTAAGCGAACAGAAAACTCTACGTTATCTGGAAAAAGACGGGAGACAGCTCACTGACAGCTGGCCAAAAAAGCAGAAGCAAACTGCACGACCCATGTTGTCAGATTGTTAGTGTATTATAAATTGCCTATACTTTTCAATTCATTTTTATTAATTGAATGAATCCTATTGGCTCGAGCTAGCATATCATTCTCCTGGATGGAAGCCATTAATAATTACAAGAAAAAGAAGAACAATCTGGCAACGTGAGTGCAATGAATCTGAAAAGAGACGTTTCTACTTTGTCGGCGTATTAACAACGAATTTAATTAAATTTGTGCCTTTTCCATTGTTTTTTTGCTAAAATGTTGTTCTTATTTTATGAACAGATAGTTTGGTGAAAGTTTTATCACATATTTTGAAGGGAAAACCATAAAATCTAGGAAATTGAAAGGAAAGTGAAACGCGACACCCAAAGAATACCCTAACCTGTAAGTGAAAAACTTTAACATTTTTTTTTCTCAAAACCAGTGCATTTGCCGTAAAAACGCAAAAGGAAAATTGTGATCAGCTACCCTCAATTAGTCTATATACGAAATTTTAGCACAAAATTCAACATTAATTGCACTAAACTAAACAATTACCATTCCAGCAGTTTGTCTTGTCAAAAACACATGTGTTCAGGGGCATTGAACTATCATGGAAGGCGCACATAGTCCGGTTTTAAGGTATTTTACAAAATTCAAAATACTTCCGATTTTAGAAAAAAAAACTATCAAGTGTAACTCTAGACCACCTCAGGAGTGGCCCCTTAAAATATAATAAGTCATTTCCATAACACCCTGTATATTTCATTCTAGAAATATTCTCCCTAAATACCGCTCGTGCATAAAAATTAACCAGATAATTTCCATTCAAGCTTGTTATACTAATTCCACTCGTTCTTCGAACTCGTGGAATTATAAATAACAAGCTTTCATGAAAATTATCGGTAATTTTTAAGCACTCGTGGTATTACCCCCGAATATTCCACTCACGTATAAAAAATCCCATAAGGACAGTGGTATTTTCAAAAACTTACAGCGGATATACAAAATCGAAAATACCACTTGTCAGTGTCACTTTGTTGCGAAAATTCGGACTCGTGAAATTAAAGAAAACACGCATTCGTAAAAAATTATCGGTAATTTTAAAGCACTCGTGGTATTACACCCGAAAATTTGAAACTTCCGAATAGTTTTAAATTTTTTTAGCGACGTTTTGTTGAACACCAAATTTCGGAACTTTGCCCCCATTTAGCCGACTTTGTATCTCTCATAATTTCAGAGATCCCCGTAGAGGGTGTCTTATTTTCGACACTTTTATAGGAATTGTTAGTGCTATCAAAAAAGTAATATAGGTGTCATTTGCTCTTTTTGGGTTAATCTAAAAATGGTAAAATCAAAATGAAAATTTTTGCTCCCTTAAGAGGTACGGGGGAAAATCAAAAAATTGACAATTTCAAAATTTTAACATTTTCTTAGATAAAAGAAATACAGAAAAATGTTTTATACAAAAGTTTCTTTATAATGATTTCTGAATAATCTGCCGTTTTCAGAATAAGTATACGGGGTCAGGTAAAAAGGTTATCGGACCTAACCTCATTTTTTTTTAAATGGAACACCCTGTATATTTTAATCTAAAAGGGTAGCATTTTAAATTTTCCTTTCAAATATATAACACACCAATCATGGATGATATTGGTTTCCTAGGCGATTTATTTAAACTTTATTACTTTGAAACAAAATAAAAGATTCAGATTAAGGTACAAAATAACGGGAATCATCACAAATGTTCGAAAGCTTCTCCGTTGTTTTGAATGCACTAATGACATCTTTTTCGAACGGATTTTATGGCATTCATGATGTGTAATGGTTTTATTTCTGCAAAGGCCTCATAAATGCTTTGTTCAAGTTGTTCTCGGGTTAGAATGACTTCTTTATAAATTTTATTTTCCAACACTCCCTAAAGAAAAAAATCTGGGTGTGTTAGATCCGGAGATCGTGGTGGCCACCTTATAGGTCCATGTGTTCCTATCCAACGGTTTCTAAAGTGAGTATTTAAATACTCTTTTATTCGAAGAGCGTTATGGGTAGAGGCGCCATCTTGTTGAAAGTAAATCTCTATTACTTCATTTAAAGAAACATCATCAAGGATATGGAAAAGGTTTGATTGGAGTATGTTGAGATATCTATCTGCATTTAAATTTTCTTCAAAAAAACGATACACCAGTTTGTTTCACAACTTATATTTACCCCAAATCGACCTTGTTGGCGAACAGGTCGTACCATGTGGGGATTTGTGGAGTTATGAATACCGCAACTTGCAATTCAACATTCATCTGACCAAATTATTTTTTGGTGAAAAGAACGATCCTCGTTACATTTATTCAAAATCCAGTGACAAAATTCCAATCGTCTCACATCATCACCAGGATGCAAATATTGGGTAATTTTAACAACATAGGGAAAATATTTCTTGGACGTCAAAATTCTTTGCGCCTTAGATTTTGTAATTTCAGTTTCTACGTTTTTGACGGACGTAGATCGTTGTTCCTAAAATTACAAAGGGATTTTAGAAAATAAAATTAGAATGTGTGCTTAAGACCACAAGACAGAAGTGAAAACCTCACCAAGACGAGATTCTCTATTACCCTTTCACAATCTAACATCCGCAAATCTTAAATTCAAGACGATAAAAGAGATGCATAAAAAGCAAATACACTATGCATTTGCTTATATTTTAGTATCTTGCTTTTTCCCCCGACTACATCATGAGCGTTGCATAACCGAATCTGACGGCTCAGTCTCATTCAATACGTATCCGTATCCGCATCCGTAACGCATTGAGTTACGTTGACCGCAAAAAAAACTGTTTAAGCATCAACAACCATACGTATACGAAACCGAACGCATCCAGCAGTAAAGTAAAACGTCACATGTTTTAAAATTAAATATTTTAAATTATGGATGAAATATTTCGTCCCATCCTTATTGATGAGGATGATGAAGATGACGACGATTTGGGCGATCTGGTGATCAGACACATTTTGCATGATGACGACCTCCTAGGCAACCGGAGAGCCCTCTATGGACATTTTGATCTTGCATTTTATAATGAAACCCCATGTCTTGCCATGTTTAGGTTTACAAGGAGGGATATACCGAGGTTAGCTAGAACCTTGCAAATTCCTGACCCTATTGTTGTAAATAGGGTTACCTTGACAGGTATGTATAGTCCGCTTGATCCTGCCAATCCCTAAGGGCGTTTTAGTTTTTTGGAACTTGAAACATTTTTGTAAAATTCAGTTCAGAAAAATAACAAAATAATAAAAAAATTAGGTTAAGTGACAACTGACAAAATCATAGAAACCAGAGATCGGTCGATTGGTTGGAATGCGTTTACGGATAGGGATACGATGGCAGGCCCGTAACGATGCGGGCAACGTAACGTATTGAGTCCAACGCATCTATTCTGCACATGCGCAGATTGATGCGGATACGGATACGGTTGAAATTTAGGACTTGCTTAAAGTGTCTATTAGCTTTTGTTTCATGGGCTACTGTGGTTTAAAGTAATAAAGTTTAAATAAATCGCATAGGAAACCGATATCATCCATGGTGTGTTATATATTTGAAAAGAGAATTTAAAATGCTGTCTTTTCAGATTAAAATATACAGGGTGTTCCATTTAAAACAATCAGGTTAGGTCCGATAACTTTTTTACCTGGCCTCGTATACCTATTCTGATAACGGCAGATTATTCAACAATCATTATAAAGAAACTTTTGTGTAAAACATTTTTCTGTATCTCTTTTAACTAAGAGAATATAGTGTAATTTTGAAATTGTGAATTTTTTTATTTTCCCCCGTATCTCTTAGGCGAGTGAAAATTTTCAAATTTTGATTTTACCATTTTAAGTTTGACCCAAAAAGAGCACATGACACCTATATTACTTTTATGATAGCACTAACAATTACGGAGATCCCTATAAAAGTGTCGAAAATGGGACACCCTGTACACTGTAATTTGTAACACTCTCCATACGGGACAATGAATACTACAAGTCTAACAAAAATATGATTAAAAAATGCCTCCTTTCAAGATACCTTATTCTATAGGCTCTGACAGCAATTTTTGCATTTTGGATTCATTCAAAATATTCTGCCAACATTTGGAATCAGTATTTTTGAACAGAAAAAAGCTTAAAAACCCGGTGAATGTGTCCAATAGATACAGCCAAGGATTTTAGGTGTTTTCCTCAGTGACAGCTTTTTATGTCTTTATCTCATAATTTATTTTGTAAAAAGTAGATTTTCATGTATAATTATACGGGACTTTATTACTAACCTAAACCTTTTTAAATTATATATTTTTGTTCGTAACCCTACGATACCTATTTTGTAAAGTATCAGTTACCTGCGACCGATGTCATACTATTTTGTCTTGTATCTCTGGCTTAAATTAAGAAATTGACATGCGATTTTCTCAGTTTTTAATATTTCTAAATATAGAGTATCGTTTAAAGTTTTTGTAAAAAATTGAAAAATCTGGTAATTGTGCAAATGGTGCCCTCTAGCGGCGACGAAGATAGTAAGAAATAGGCATACCCAATTTTAAATGTTACTATAGGATAACTTCTTTTAAACGAGACAAAGTTTGTTAAATTTGGTTAAGGCAAACCGGAAATATGAGCGTTTCTGTCAAAAGAGATTCCCCCTCCTCCCCTTAGTATACTATGCCAGTTGGAGCAAAATGTATGAAAGTAAGATTGTTCCGTATACTCCAAAGAATAAACACTTACTTTGACATGACTTTGTTTGGCATATTAACGATAAAATCTGATATTTTCTTAGTCATAGGTTGGATGCCCTTTAGTGGTCAATTTAGGAACTTGAAAATGATTTCCAGCAATTTATTTTGGTCAACTGTGTAATAAATTATTTTATTTGAGACCCCTGTGATAAACGTTTCTTGAGATATGGCCGGCGTCCATTCTTATTTGACCACCCGATATATAGAGATCGTTTGTTTTTATTTTACTACCTAGTATCTCGACATTAAAGCAGTATAGAGCAAGGAAGGACCTTTCTTCTCAAAATCATATAATAGAATCGCCCCCTGAAATATCCGAACGTATTTCCAGTTTCCAAACAGATTTTTTTTTAGTATGACGATCAAACCCATTTGATAGAAATTAAACGTGTTTTGGACGTGTCCCAATTGGACCAGGATCCGCCATCCCCAGCAAGTGAGTTGTCCAGTGACCAGGAGCAGCCACAAAAAGCTAAAGCAGCTGATAAACCCGCTCCAAGTATCCTTGAGGACTGCTTCATGGAGGTACGTAAAGAAATAAAATTATATTCGGTTCAGTTTGCATTTTGGTGACGTATGAACTGCTGAACAAAAATACCGATATTTTTTTTACTTTTCTTTTTAAGGCCTACTTGCTAAAGAAAATATAAAATAATAATATAATAATATAAAATAATAATTAATAATAATATAAAATAATAATTAATAATAATAAATGATAATTTTGTTAACCAATTGAAAAATGCCAAACTTGTTTTAAGATATTGAATAGCTTTTCTGGGGCTGAAAATTTTCTGCTCGTTATAATTATTTTGGTCATGAACGTTCTCAGTCACCGAATTTCCACACAATTACGTTTGGGTAATTCCATGTCAAATCAACCACCAAAAAGGCAATTTCAAAAATCGATGTCTCCGATTTTTTTTTTAAGTTGCCAGTTTGTTATGCTTATAGGCAATAAGAAATTCCCAAATTTTGAAATTTTTTAAATACTTCGTTTTTGAGTTATAGTAATTTTAAAATTTAAAAAGAAACCACAACAACCGTTACAGATAGGAATGTCATTCGAACGCCATACTGCAATTTTTTGATTTTCCCCCGTATCTCTTAAGCGATCAAAGATTTTCAAATTTTGATTTTACCATTTTAAGTTTAAACCAAAAAGAGCACGACACCTATATTACTTTTTTGATAGCACTAACAATTACGGAGACACCCTATAAAAGTCTCGAAAATGGGACACCCTGTACATTGATTTTTTTTGCAAATATTAATGTTTATTCCAATTTATCTATTTTCATATTATTCTTACTTCTATATAACTTAAGATTAGAATAATTAATATCTCAATTATGTGCCTATCTATAATTATAATCAGATATAATTATTATTATACTTTTTATTCTAATAAACTACCTAAAGTAACGCCGCTGTCACCTTGATTTTATTCACCAAAGTCATCTTTCTTTTGTATGCAAATTAGGGTGACCCTAATTTAGGGCCGATTCGGGGTATGTAGGTCTGAAATACGGAATTTTTAAAAACTATTTTATTATTAGCTATGTATTGCACAATATTCTTTACTAATAACAAGACTATCTACTGCAGTAATTTCTTCCTTATAGATTCCCGCAACAACGGCTAAACTGACTAAAGGCGAAAGTGTCATGATTGTTAGCTATACGAACGAAAATTTTGTTCTTCGAAATAAAGATACGGCCAAGAGCTGCAAAGAAGTATATTCTCATTTGACCGCAATGGAGAAGAAACGTAAGTAAATGTATTGAAAAAAAAATGATGTAAGCAAGGCAGCCATGTTGACCGTCAACCTGAAAGATATAATAAATGTGGAATGGTGCGTGATTGATGGAATGATTAGGTAATCACAAATTTTAATTGGTATGTTTTATGTTATAGCCATCGCCAATCCTAAAGTCGGACAGCTAGTTCTATGCAGCAGAGATGGAGTAGAGGGTATGCATAGGGCGGTCATCAAACAGATCAATAATACAGTCGCCGACCTGGAGTACTTAGACTACCATGGAGGTTTGATATTTTTATATCCTAACTTTTATATTATAATATGTTGCCGCTTAATTTACTAATATCACAGGCCCGCATGAAATTTGTGATGACGTGATGTTTGTTTGGTAAGCTCAGTTTCTATATAGAAATAATTAATTAAAATACAATAATTGGTCTCTATTACCCACAGAATTTTTTTTTGCAAAAAAAAAGAAAAATATAAAAAAATCTTATAATAGATTTTAATACATTTTAAAATGAATGTAGTACTTCAAATTCTAGGTATTAACCCAAAAATGTGTTCTGTTGTGCTTTTAAAGAAATTTATTAAGTAGGCGCTCATTACCTCAGATAAATATTTTATTTTGGCTCTCATTACCTGAGGTAAATCTTTTATTATAATATAATAAAATTAATTATAATTAACATATTATGTATTAATTGCTAAATTTATGGTAGTTTGGTCAAAATTTTCGGGAATTTTAACCTGCTAAATCCTATTTATTATGCCTCAACTTTATTAGTACTGCGAAGAAGAAGGGTTTTAAGTTTATCACTCAGTAAACAAGTAAAGTTTATTTTTTGTTTAGTTCTGTGCATGGTATTTGATATACATTGCTTAAAAACCTGTCTAGCCGGTGTTCCAAAAAAAAAACAAAGATGATTTTTGTTATATTTGTGGGTATTTCGTCTTGAAAAAGTGTAAGAGACCAATTGGTGAATTTGTGAAAAATGCATATTATCATGCTTATTTCGAAATCAAATTAGGAGATCAAGATAAAGATTGGGCACCGCACGTTGTTTGCAAGGTATGTGAAGAAGGTTTAAGACATCGGGCCAAAGGGAATAGAAAAATCCCTCCTTTTGGAATACCGATGGTTTGGAGAGAACCGCAATATCATCATGATGATTGCTACTTTTGTCTTTGTGATATTAAGGGGCATAATAGAAAAACTTTGAAACATATTTTGTGCCCAAACAATATTAAATCAGCTATCAGACCAGTTCCTCACAGTGATGATTTACCTATACCTAATGTCTGCTTCGCAATATGGATTTAGGGAGGGAATGATGGATAAATAAATAAAAAAAAAAAATAAGATAGATATAATATACATTTTTTACATGCAAAGAGAAAGGATACAGTTTTAGACGACTCGAAAAATTTGTATAGGAATCATAGTTGTCTACCTGCTCGATGAATGGACGACAATTCTGGACCTTTGACAGTCATTATTACAATGTGTTCAATTTTCTATTTATCTCCGGGCTTTGTTGCCAGGTGTGATTAAGTATCCGTATTAGCTCTTGCTTGGTAGTAGCAGAGTGTTTATTGATTTAAAATTTCAAGAACTCGCAAAAGTTCTCGATAGGGTTCATGTCTGGAGAATTTCCCGGCCTGTTGAGACCGGTAACTTTTTTCCTAACTAAAACCGTGCCTAGTTTCTTGTTTTTAAACAATTTTTTTTTATTTGATTTTTTATTGTAGTCAGTAGGAAAATTGTCAATCGGGTTAGACACTTAAACAAATATCCTTGTTTATGGATCTGTTATATCTTTTTTAGGAGAAACCTTAACTCTCAAATCGCTGAGAAATATGGATAAAGTGTTGGCTTCATATCCGGCTGCCAAATTGGAATCTCCAGTTGTTAAATGGTTGATGGCAGCTACCGAAAAAAGCGAAGTTTTTCTCTCAGATTTGATTGCGAATAAAACGAAATTGAAAGTGGTACGTACACACGCGCTTATTAATATCTGCATTATATGGAAACAAAATATTACTGGTACTTACCTGAGCGTAAAGCGAACAGATATATATACCTATAGATTTTGTTAATTATTTTGGTTTGAAAACTAATATCGAACGAAGAACAATGTTAATTACGTGATTTTCTTTGTCTTTCCCAAATTTTTTATGTTTCTTAAGGACAAACTTTTTTATTTTTTCATTTTATACCCACGTATTTGATTTATCATTTGTGCTGAGAGAACATCCGCACTAGAACTCAGTAAAACATTATTCAGCCTAGTTGCCTCAAAAGTTGTTCCATGCAAATCAAAACTCATCAAAACATCGCTTAATGTATTTATTTCTGTGGTGTTAAAATGAGCATTGAAATCACTTGCCAAAACAATCGTTTTTAGGGCATATGTTTATATGAACTTTTCGACTTAAAATTGGTCTAGGAATCACCCATTAAAATAAATACATAACATAATAACACCCTGTAGAAACTCTGATAAAAAAAACATTCACCTTCATGAGAAATCTACCGGGTGTTGCATCGTCGAGCGGGACATAGGAAATCCCATGTAATTTTAAATGGGGTCAATTATTGGCTTCCCTAATTATTTTAGGGAAAAATTCTATTTAGGTTTATTAAAGAGCACTAAAACCCACATTCAAAAGAATAACTTTAGATATTTTTGATGAGCCCGTTTACGGGTTATCGCCGATTTCTTTTTAACTATTTCTCCTTTTTATGGCCCCGTATTTGCGGGCACCAGTCAAGGTAAAAGATGACTGTCAAATAAAGTTGTCATTTTGAGGAATATTTGAACATCTTCTTAAATCCTAAAGTTCTAACAATTTAATAGTACCTACCTATTAATTAGTAAAATATTGAAACATGTAAAATGTCATAATTAACCTTGTAATTGGATACTTTATTTTAGTTTTATTCAGATTAATTTGTACTCATAAATACACCTTTAATATTTTCGATGTACGAGTTTTTATAACAATAAAGCACACATTTCAAAATGACAACTTTATTTGACAGTCATCTTTTACCTTGACTGGTGCCCGCAAATACGGGGCCATAAAAAGGAGAAATAGTTAAAAAGAAATCGGCGATAACCCGTAAACAGGCTCATCAAAAATATCTAAAGTTATTCTTTTGAATGTGGGTTTTAGTGCTCTTTAATAAACCTAAATAGAATTTTTCTCTAAAATAATTAGGGAAGCCAATAATTGACCCCATTTAAAATTACATGGGATTTCCTATGTCCCGCTCGACGATGCAACACCCGGTATAGGTTTATTAAGATATCAATAATAAAATATTTTTGAGATCAGAGTATTTCGTCCCTTTTCCGTTGAAACGTTAAAACTCCAATTTCCAGGTTTTGGATGGTTCGGAGTTTGATCTGTTACTGCCAGGAGGTCAGGAAATACTGCTATCCAAAAAAATTGATGAACTCGAAAACCCTCCAACAGCTACGAAGCCCGTGGCAGTCTCAACACCCAGCAAAAATGAAGAGGTAGTTCTAGAACAACTGCCATCGAAAAAAGAGCATCTAGTGGTAGAGAAGGTTGTTCCAGTAACTGATCAGTGTAAGTGTATATTTAATTGAAATATGTTTTGTATAGAGGAGTGGGGCAAAACGAAAAACGGTTATATTTTTCTTATAACGTAGTGTATTATTTGAATTTGTCGCGCATATTTTCGAGAATTATCATTGTCATTAAAGTAGTCGTGTAAGGCGAGTGTGTATTTTTGAAGACCGGAGTATTTTAGATTTATTGAAATCTGGTAATCTGATGTAATTTATTAAGGTAAGTGTCAGTGGCGGTTGATGGTAATTTCTTAGAGGCGGCAGAAGGCACGGTTGCATAACGAAAGTGTGTGAAAGATGGGAAGGCGTAGAACAGCCACATAAAATTAAAAAATGTAAATTTCTTAAAATTTCGACTTATAATTCGAAATTTTAAAGGGTCGTGTTATAATTCAATTTTTTACATCAATATTTTGAGTTATAACTCGAGAATTTAAAGTAAAATTTGGAGTTATATGTGGAATTTCTGAAATTTAGAGTTATATCTAAAAGCTTTAAAGTAGAATTTTCAAATTTTACGTGGCCCTCTACGCCTTCGTGGAAAGAGGAACAGCGCCGAATGCGCAAAAAGCGGCGCGGCCGAAAAACTTTTTGGAAACACGCTCAAATTTGGCCAAGAATTCTAATTCTAACCCCTTCACCCTCAATAAACACACTTCACAAAGAACTTTAAAACTGATATGACATATAAATATGTCAAAAAACCGATCCAAAATTCTCAAAGAGACCTTAATAATTATTGTAAAAGAAACAAAAATCAACGTCTCGGTCTATGTATTTATTTTTGGTGACGCGTTTCGCCGTATAGAGGCATCATCAGACCTACAAATACAATCACCTAATGCACAAAAGATAAAATAGAACACAATATTTACCTTAAAAATATGGTCCAGTCACACTAAACCCGTTCACAGTACGGGAAAACAATAGAAAAACATTAAAAAACATCAAAATACATTAAAAAATATAGACACGAACGTCCTTACAACACATCAAAACAATATTAAAAGTTAGGTTAAGCTAGCTAAATAAAGTTAAAACAGAAAATATCGGAAAAAAATTATAAAAAATAAAAAATTGTTAAATTATAATTTGTTTCCGATATTTTCTGTTTTGACTTTATTTAGCTAGCTTAACCTAACTTTTAATATTGTTTTGATGTGTTGTAAGGACGTTCGTGTCTATATTTTTTAATGTATTTTGATGTTTTTTAATGTTTTTAATATTTTTTCCCGTACTGTGAACGGGTTTAGTGTGACTGGACCATATTTTTAAGGTAAATATTGTGTTCTATTTTATCTTTTGTGCATTAGGTGATTGTATTTGTAGGTCTGATGATGCCCCTATAGGGCGAAAAGCGTCACCAAAAATAAATACTGAGACCGAGACGTTGATTTTTGTTTTTTTTACAATATAAATATGTATTAAAGAGTACTCTTTCATTTGCTAAATGTGTATATATGTTTATGCTAAAACAGCTATTCTCTGGGCTACATGCCCAAACGAGCACTGAATTATATAGCAAAATTTGGCGTATTTTGACTAACACTGTTAGTACTAAAATACAAACTCAGATTGCAGAAACTACCGGAAAAGAAAGGAATGAATCTTTATTTCCAATGATAGGATGCTAAACTGCTGCTACCTGTGGACCGGTTTCGAACATGTTTAGGTTTACAATTTCCTGATTCACAGACATTGTTTTAATTTATTTTTACAGTTTTTTCACATAAAAATAAACTTTATTAATCAAAATGGTGTATCTAGATTATAAGATTAATTCTATTTAAACTACACATATGAAGCTAGTTTAAATTAGGTAAAATATTCTTTAGAATATTAAATGGTTTAGAGTTTAGGGGAATGATTGGAACGCACTGACCTTGATTCCAATTTCCAATGCTCGCCGCGTCGTCTCTACGGGAATTTTCAAATTGCCTTCATAGAAACCGGGACAAATGCAGTTCAGTGCGTTCCAATCATTCCCTAAACTCTAAACCATTTATTATTCTAAAGAATATTTTACCTAATTTAAACTAGCTTCATATGTGTAGTTTAAATAGAATTAATCTTATAATCTAGATACACCATTTTGATTAATAAAGTTTATTTTTATGTGAAAAAACTGTAAAAATAAATTAAAACAATGTCTGTGAATCAGGAAATTGTAAACCTAAACATTTTAAAAAATGAGAAAAAAAAACCTTAAAGCTAAATTAACACGCTTTAAAACAGTAATAGAAAATAGCTCTGAAGGAAGGGATTTACAAATTAAAGATCTTGAATTGCGTATTAAAGTTATAGAACCTTGCTTAGATGCATTTTACGAAGTTCAAAATAATATTCAAAATCTTAACACTGACATAGCTGATGACGTGTTTGATGTTGAAACTCAAGAATTCGAAAATACATATTTTAAATATATTTCTAAGGCAAAAACTGCTCTAGAGGACAAGGCTCCAATAGCTCTAGATGGAAACTCAGTTTTGAATGATAATAATTTTGAAAATAAAAGCGTGGTATCAAGCGTTAATTCTAACAGAAGTCAAAATATATACTCAGAACCTAATGTAAAACTTCCTCCCATACCTTTACCTACTTTTGATGGTGCGTATGACCAATGGTTATTTTTTTAAAGATACTTTCAATTCTATTATACATGATAATGATTCTATACCAGAGGTTCAAAAATTTCATTACCTTCGATTATCTTTAAAAGGTCCTGCTGCGGAATTATTAAAATCGTTAGAAAGCTCTGCTGCTAATTATTCTATAGCCTGGGATTTACTGGTTAAAAGGTACGAAAACACGCAAATTCTAATCAGAAATCATATTAAGGCACTTTTTGAACTTGATTATGTAAAAGTCGAGTGTCATATAAGTTTGCGTAATCTATTAGATTGCCTTAATCGTCATCTAAGGGCACTTCATGTACTAAAACAACCAGTAGATTCCTGGGATGCACTGATTATTCACATGATTTCCTTAAAATTAGATAATTCTACTCGTAGAGAGTGGGAAAGTGAATATTCCAAGCATGATTCCGTTACGCTTGAAATATTTACAAATTTTCTGCATGAAAAATGCAGAGTTTTAGGAACGTTACAAATGAATAATCATCAAAAAGGGAATAGAAGGCATATTTTCTCGGCAACACAGCGTACACCTACGTGTTCGTTGTGTAGCAAAGACCATACTATTTATAATTGCAAGACTTTCCTTAATTTAAATGTTAATAAAAGAATAACAGAAGCTAAAAAACGAAAATGGTGCTTAAACTGTTTAAGAAATAATCATTCTACTGAGCAGTGCCGTTCGCAACCGTGCAGAAAATGTTCAAAAAGGCATAATACTTTATTACACATTAATTTTACCCCTGATAGTCAATCTGAGACTAATAATGGCCAAAATAATAAATCTGTCAATGATAATAATTCACAAATATCTGAGCCTACTATGCAGCATGCAGGTCAGAATAATCAAAACACTTTAAATGCCAATGCTTACCATTCTTTAAATAGTGTACCAATGGTATTATTGTCAACCGCCATGGTCAATGTTATTGATAAGGATAATAATATTCATACGTGTCGAGTAATGTTGGATAGTGGCAGTGAATCTAGTTTTATTACAGAAAGAATGTGTGATAAGCTAGGTTTAAATATTATAAGCACTAATATTTCGGTGACAGGTATAGGGCAAACTACCTCAAAGGTTCTTAAGCAAACTGATATCACGATACAAGCACGTCAAAGCTCTTATGAAATGAACTTAAAATGTTTAATTTTGCCAAAAATAACTAATAAAATACCATGTATGGCCATAGATATTTCTCATCTTAAAATTCCCACTAATATTATATTAGCTGATCCCAGTTTTAATGAGCCTAGTCCTATTGACATTTTGATTGGTTGTGATAAGTTCTGGGAGCTAATTAACACTGGTCAAATTAAACTAGGTTATAACTTACCAATTATTCAAAAAACCCAACTAGGATGGATAATTTCTGGAATCATACCTGAGAATCAACCTAATTCTCAAATTACATGCAATCTAAGTGTGACACAATCACTTGAAAATAGTTTAACCAAATTTTGGGAATTAGAAGAAAAAAGTAATCAAAAACATTTATCAAAAGATAATCAATTTTGTGAGAACCTTTTTCAAGCTACTACTCGACAGGATATGGAGGGGCACTTCCTTTAAAACAACCTGCTTCAGTATTGGGCGAATCACGAGAAATAGCTAAAAAACGGTTTTTAAACCTAGAGAAAAAACTTGACAAAAATGACGAGCTTAAAACTGAGTATATCAGGTTTCTTGAGGAATATGAGGCGCTTGGGCATATGTCTCAAATAAATGCAGATATGCTAAAAACTACCGATTCTTTTTATCTTCCACATCACTGTGTTATAAACAATTCTAGTACAACTACAAAGTTACGGGTTGTATTTGACGGATCAAGTAAATCTTCCAGTGGCTACTCATTAAATGATATTCTTCTTGTAGGGCCCACAGTTCAGGAAGATCTATTTTCCATAGTTTTGCGTGCAAGGCAACATAATATTCTTCTCACAGGCGATGTGGCTAAGATGTATCGGCAAGTTTTTGTGGACCAATCCCAGCGCAATCTTCAACTGATATTATGGCGCTCTGATTCATCTTGTGAAATAAAAACTTATCAGCTGAATACTCTAACTTATGGCACTGGTTCAGCTGCTTACTTAGCTACAAGGTGTTTAAAGGAACTTTCTATACAATGTAACCAATCTAATCACTTAATAAGTCAAATAATTGCTAAAGATTTTTACGTTGACGATCTTTGTACTGGAGGCAGTACTGTCAATGAGGTCAAAAATATTAAAATTCAAATTAGTAAAATTCTTTTGTCAGGAGGATTTCATCTCCGTAAATTTCATTCAAATGAGCCTGCAGTCTTATCAAATGAACGAGAGTCAGAAAGCGCATCAGTTCATTTTGGTGAGCCTTGTGAAAATAAAACTTTGGGTCTATATTGGGACTCAAAAAATGATTATTTTAAATATTCAGTTCAAATGGCCATGCAAGGGCCAGTAACTAAAAGAAATATTTTGTCATGTATAGCTCAAATCTTTGATCCTTTGGGACTTATTGCGCCAGTAGTAATCACAGCAAAAATTGTTATTCAAAGGCTATGGCAACTAAAGTTATCTTGGGACGAGTCTGTACCGTTAGATATATTGACCAAATGGAGAGCATTATACAACCAATTGGTTGATTTGAATGATTTAAAGATTCCTAGAACTATTCTTATACAAAATCCCATTTCTATTGAACTTCACGGTTTTTCAGATGCTAGTGAAGTGGCATACGGGGCTTGTATTTTTATTCGTTCAATTGATAGTGCAGGAGACTGCCATGTTAGCTTACTTTGTGCAAAATCGCGGGTAGCTCCACTGAAGGTGCAAACCATTCCACGACTTGAGCTGTGTGGTGCACTACTTCTTGCAGAACTTGCTAATAAGGTAAAAAAACTCTTTAAATATCTCATTTAAAAAAACATATTACTGGTGTGATTCTACAATCGCATTAGCATGGATTAAATCCCAATCTCAACATTTTAAAATATTCGTTGGAAATAGAATTTCTCAAATTCAATCTCTTACTAAATCTGATGAATGGAATTATATAAAGACTAATGAAAATCCTGCAGATCACCTTTCTCGAGGCGTCAGTCCAGGCGGTCTTATTTCTGATGAGCTTTGGTGGCACGGTCCTCCTTGGCTTTCGTTGTCTGATAAGTTGTGGCCAGTAGCTGCTGTCAATGTTGACAATGCACAGCTACCAGAAGCGCGCACGCAGACAACTACCCTTGTAACTAACATAAACGAGTGTGATATTTTTAATAAATTCTCTTCTCTGAGTAAATTGCAAAGGGTTCTGGCATATTGCCTTAGATTTGTAAATAACTGTAAAGTAACTAAATGCTTAAGACAGAATGGTTTCCTTACTACTAATGAATTAAATAAAAGTTTATTACAACTTATAAAAATTGCGCAAGATCAGGAATTTACAGATGATATACGTAGTTTAGTTAGGACCAACAAAGTTTCAAATAAATGTACATTAATAAAGCTAAATCCATTTATAGATGGTCAGGGAGTTTTGAGAGTAGGAGGTAGGCTACAACATTCTGAATTTGTAGAAAATAAAAAATATCCTGCTATCTTGCCGGCAAAACATAAATTAACCTTGTTAATTGCACAATATGAGCATATTAGATTATTTCATGCTGGTTCTCAAAATCTTCTAGCCTCTCTAAGAGATAAATATTGGCCCATTGCTGGTAGAAATTTAGTAAAAAAGGTGGTTAGATCTTGCACAAAATGTTTTCGTTTTGATGCTTCTGGCATTCAATATATTATGGGTAACTTACCAAAACATCGCCTAACACCAAGTAGACCTTTTTTATTTACTGGTATAGATTTTATGGGTCCGGTATTATTAAAAGATAGACTGACAAGAAATTTTAAAACAGTAAAGGCGTGGGTCTGTCTTTTTATATGTTTTTCAACAAGAGCTATACATCTAGAGCTTGTTGGAGATTTGTCAACCAAATAATTTTTTGCTGCATTACGGCGATTCTTTTCTAGGCGCGGAATAAGTTCTGACATATATTCAGATCACGGAACTAATTTAGTTGGAGCAAAAAATGAAATTGAAAGACTTTTGCTTAAAAATAAAGATGAAATTCATTCACGACTCAGCTGTGACGGTGTTAAGTGGCACCTCATTCCACCTAGAGCTCCACATTTCGGAGGCCTCTGGGAAGCTGGAGTTAAATTTACAAAGTTTCATCTCAAAAGAGTAATCGGTACGAATTCACTTACTTTTGAAGAATATTATACAGTCCTCTCACAAATCGAAGCTATCTTAAATTCGAGACCTATCTCTCCTCTTAGTCATGATCCTTCAGATCCTCAACCTTTAACCCCCGCACATTTCTTGATTGGACAACGCCTGACCACTATCCCGGATGAAGACTACGTTCACATTCCTGAAAACCGACTCTCAAAGTTCAAGAGGCTACAAAGGATGGTGCAACATTTTTGGGCACGTTGGTCAAAGGAGTATATTTCCGAATTGCAACAGCGAACTAAATGGAAGCAAAGATTTCCTAGTCTATTAAAACCAGGTTTGCGTTGTGTTGGTAAAGGAAGATGGGCTACCACCACTCAAATGGCAATTGGCTGTAGTTCACGAAGTTCATCCTGGGACTGATGGTGTAATTAGAGCTGCTACTATTAAAACTGCAACGTCTATCTTCAAGCGACCCGTTGCAAAACTGTGCATCCTACCTAATGATGACTAGAGACATTTGAAACCCTATGGATTTCAAGGCGGGCAGTATGTTCCGACAACCTTAATTATTAGGTTTCGACAACCTTAATAATTATCCGTCAAAAGCGATGACATCGCTGGAAGAAGAAAAAATCAAGATATCTACTATCACTAAAACGTCACTAAAAATAATAATACATTTTTCTACAATAAATTCAACTTCACGTTACAAAATGTTAAAGAAAATGTTACTTGTTAATGTTTAATAATAAATTCATACAAAACATAAATCTTCAGTTTTTGTACTAAGTACAGAACAAACACATATATACATATTTAATAGACTAGCGAATATTGAGGAGTGCAGCAAATGAAAGAATACTCTTTAAGAAATCTTTATTTCATTTCCATCCTCAGGGAGAAACTTTCTTGAGATTGTTCATAAAGATGTTTCGTATAAAATAAGAGACATGTGAGAAGAAAACTTGTTGAAAATTAAAGGCAATTGCAAATAAAGCCAACGTCTGGTGATACTATTAAAACCATTGTATATGGACGAAGAAACACACAATTTAAAATAAAAATCGAAATTAACTGGTTACATTTTGAAATACTGTTATATAATTCAAAGTCTATGGAAATATTAAGCGGGAAAACATGTCGTGCGTGTAACTATCCTTATGTGACTGTCACATATACAATGGTTTTAATAGTATCTCCAGACGTTGGCTTTTTTTGTAATTGACTTTGATTTCCAACAAGTTTTCTTCTCACCTGTCTCTTATTTTATACGAACATCTTTATGAACAATCTCAAGAGAGTTTCTCCCTGAGGATGAAAATGAAATAAAGATTTCCGAAAGCTTGGAATAACTTTAAAGAGAATTCTTTCATTTGCTGCATTCCCCAATATTCGGTAGTCTATTTCTCAACTAGTCAGCAGCGACTACCCTCTCTATACATATTTATATGTCATATTATGATTACCACTTGCCAAGTAGTATTCTTTTGCTATTTATTAACTTTAAAACACTATACCTTCACAAGAACTTTAGAAATTTATGTTGCCAATGCCCTTGAATATGACACACGCGTTGGTAGCTCTAAATATGTTTTTTCAATTTACCCCTTTACATGAAGCAAAATAGAAAAATCACCTTAATACAGCTATTGTTTAACTAATATTATTATTCTTAAAGCTTGTTCGCATATTTTATGTGTTTCATTACATTATTTATGTCGTTATCGGCGTTATATTTTTTTCACTTACAGGTGAAGCTTAGGTATTTTATTTTGCTCCACATTCCCCTACTATACCGGGTGATGCATGGCTTAGTTGAACATATAAAATCCCATGTAAATTTTGAGGTGACTAAATATTGGTTCCCTGTACATTTTAGAGAAAAATTGTGTTGTAATTTTTTGAAGAGGCCGATATAATAAACCCATATGCCATGTTTGAATAAATGTTAACAAGCCAATCCTAACTTATTCAATTAAATGTGATGACAAAATTACGAAATTTTCATAGTTTGGGTAATACAGCAAACACCAGCAAATTATTTCTATGACGCTATTGTCAAAAATTGACGTAAAGCTGAACATAACGAATAAAGATTATTTCACATTAAAAACACATTTTCGTTTCACCAATCCAGCAATCACACATTCAAAATAAAAGATACCATTATGTTTTTCTTACTAAGCCTTTAATTTACCATAACATACCTAAGACTACAGATTTTCACAAAAACATTAATTAATTAAATGTAAAGAAAAACACACAATCTGCTCCACTAGTTTAATGTAAAATTTTTAAGCCATACATGTTTCGAAGGCATAAACCTCCATCATCAGTGGGATAAAATTAAGCTAGTAGAAGAGAAAAGGACATTGTGAGAACTTGTGTAACTACTAAATATAATTAAAAATTTTTTTTCTTTAAATAATAACAACTTTTTCAATTTTCTATTTTATTTCTACAACCATGCTTAATACTAAATGATGAAGTTTTTTCTGCGACACAAGTTCTCACAATGTCCTTTTCTCTTCTACTAACTTAATTTTATCCCACTGATGATGGAGGTTTATGCCTTCGAAACATGTATGGCTTAAAAATTTTACATTAAACTAGTGGAGCAGATTGTGTGTTTTTCTTTACGTTAAAATATCACTCCACTGAGAGATGGACTTCTTCCATAAAATTAATTAAATGTTCAAACAACTCTGCATTAACAGCTAAACAATATTCTAACCGTTCATAAAATTCATTTCTAATATTACTGTCTTGATATTGAGAAATTCTGTCACATTCTAACGAAATACAGTTTTTTAGCTGGTATAGATTTTCAAATTTTACATCTTTATAAATAAAATTTTTTAAGTGACCCTACAGGAAAAAGTCGTTTGGCGAAAGGTCAGGAGACCTGGCTGGCCAAAGGATTAGATGTCGTAGGCCAATAATATTTTGCAAGTATTCCCTGACCATGAGAGAATTATGAGCAAGACAACCATCCATTTGATACCGATCTCCTCATTCTCGCCCACAACTTCTTCTAGTGCGGGTTCAATTCCATTTTGCAGTAAGTCCAAATAGGTTACTGCTTTAAGGCTGCCTTCCATGAAAAATGGTCCAATAATGTGATGTCCTACAATTCCCGCCCTAATATTAATTTTTTGTGGATATTGCGTCCGAGTATGATGAACAAGACGATGTTCATTTTCTTGGCTCCAATACCACTAATTTTGAATACTTGGTTCATTGTTGAGGGAATGTACACACATACATGGGTAAAACAAATATTTATCAAAAAAATCCCTATTATTATTTGCTCTTTCCATTACCTCAAAACAGAATATCATTCTCCGTTCTTCATCATCTTGCCGTAGCTCTCGATGTTTTTCATACTTGTAAGGAAAACATTTATGTTATTTTAAAGTGCGCAATACTGTGGTTTGATGTTTTCCTACGGCTTGCCCAGGAATCCTCGTGCTAATCATTTTATTTTCTCTCCACCTGCATTAAAATATCAAAATCTCTATTATCCTTTTCTTCAGCTCTATTGACATTCTGAGTTGAGCATTTACAGTTATTTATTACAGTGCCTTTTGACTCAAATTTACTAATGATAAGTTTAATTAATAAAATGGAAGGGATAGGCTTATCAGGGAATTGGACTGAAAGTATTTCAGACACTGCTCTTAAACCGTTTCCTGTATAATACCACTTAATCATAGTTACTTTTTACTTAACTGAATAGCTCATATTTAGCTATAATTAAAGCGCCTTCAATGAAAATGTTGTCACTGACGCTACTTTTCGTTTTGTCAATGCCAAATAATAATTTGCTGATGTTTGCTGTATTACCTAAACTATGATAATGTCGTAATTTTGCCATCACATTTAATTGAATAAGTTAGGATTGGCTTATTAAAATTTTGTTTAAACTTGGCACATGGGTTTATTATATCGGCCTCTTCAAAAAATTATAATACAATTTTTCTCTAAAATGTACAGGGGAGTCAATATTCAGCCACCTCAAAATATACATGGGATTTTCTATATTCAAATAAGCCATGCATCACCCGGTACGTAATATTATGTAATGTAAATTGAAGTTTCGGCAAATCTGCTCTGCAAAATATGAGAGTTCCTCTTTTAATATCTGTATTCTTCATGTGCTAAAATAAACGAGTTTTGCTGCCCTTTTTGATACTTAAAATTGGGTTAACTTTCTGTACTATGCGCCCTAAACAGTTTTGTTACTATTGAAATATGATAAAATTGTATTATAAATTATGTAGAAACGTGTTTCATGACAAATTCTTTGATTTACTTCTAGTTGTTAAAATTACCTATGACGAAATGCCATTTGCCCAGGCAAAAATTGGAGAGGACAATTATATTTGTTATAACTGCAAAGAAGGTTCAGTTACACTTATGCTATTAAGTGATGCAGAGAAGCATTTGGAACGCCTAATCACTATTGAACCAGCAGATACTGTTCCGTATGAGCCCGACACGTACGAAATGTGCTTGGCCAAATATTCCGGTAAGGCTTTAAAACTCTACTTTGCACAAAAGGAACTGAAAACACATTCGAGCGATGAACCAAACAGATGGGTTTATACCTTTTTTCTGATTGGTATTTACCACTACATTCGAGCGACCTTGGTATTCTTATTGCAAAACAATTTCCGTTGCACGTCATACCCTTCGAGTGACGCCAGTCTGGTTTAATTTATTTATTTATTCATTTATTCAATATTTATCTCTCAAAAAAACTTTTATAGATACGTCTAACTAATAACTAGGATATAGAGTATAGAAAATATAATATAAAATTAAATGAAACAAAGTAGGGATCGGCCGATACGGACTTTTTTGCTGATACCGATATAATATCGGTATCGGCACCACATTTTTAAAAGATTGTTACTATTAAACATATGTGGATTAAGTAAAAATTGTCAATAGTGGCAACATTGTAAAGCATCTTTAAGTCAAATACTGGCATTAACGCGGACGTAACGTGGATAAATTTCGGTAATTCCCCGACCGCCCGATTCCAAATTATCCAAATACCAGTGGTGATTACCTGTTTTACGGAAAGTGTGGTGCTCCCGCGTTGCTGCAATCTTTATCTATTTTGGGCTGCAATCGTTGTTTAGTTCTTGGATCAAATTAGTACATTGTATATTGCTACTTCGGATATCGATCGTGTCGTGCAATATTTTCATTTCTTGCAATACCTAGTAATTTTAATGTCATTTTAAGTTAACTACAACTTGCACTTGTGGTTTAGTTTGGTTAAAAAAGTGTTGTTTTTATTGACCAACATATGCCCTATTTAATTTTGTCATATGCCTAATATTATGTAAATAACCTGAAATTAATAAGATTAATGTTAGAAACAATTTAGTTGTTTTATTAAAAAAATTAGAAATGGGTTTTCACTTACAATTAATAAAATAGTTAATCTTAAATATGCCGATATGCCAATACGATACCGATGCACCGATATTTATATCGGTATCGGCCGATCACTAAAACAAAGTGAGACAAACAATGTATAAATGACTTGGACCAAGATACAACTAATTAACATATTAAAATGAACATAATACAATACACTGGTCAAACATTACAAACTATACTTCGGTACCAAAATAATTGGCAGTGACTCATTTTTTCCGGGGTGTGCAAGACGTAAGGGGAACGCCAATTCCAGAGGCGTGTCATTCTAAACAATAATAATTCAAAAATGTATGAATTTTTTGTTTATTATTATAATATATTTACATTTACTAAAATAAATATAATATTATAAATTAAACTGAAAAATAAATTAAGCTTTTACATTACATAGAGAAACTAAATTACGCAGGTATAAAATCCAAAAAGAATATTAAAGCAAAGGTATATGTTATTTTCATAATGTTTTTATTATACTACATTATAGTAGAAACATATAATAGTGGATTAAGGGCAAAACCTAAACCTAAATTATAAATGTTTATAAATTTCCTGTGTGTTACCTAATGAACACTAATTAATAATAATTTGACAAATTATATTCCACGCCGACATTAAAAAGTGTTACAATTTTAAATTCATTATTACCATTACAGCGATTATTCACTGTGTAACGATGAAAATATTTCATTACTGTCGCTACTGCTGTCATCTGCAGGATTTATAATAATAGGTTCTACCATGACTTCAACGCGTACATCTAAGTCCCACATTTTTTTTTCTAAGCCCTCGTCATGTAATACGCACTTATGCCAATCTACTGCTTGTACATTCGCTATTGCCGTTTTTATCAGTTTTTTAACATCTTTTAATTTAAAAATTTTATTTTCACGGGCCAATTCGATATTTATCTGTGCCCATATAAGCTCGATTGGATTTAGTTCACAATGGTAAGGCAGTAAACGTAATATTGTAACACCTCGTTCACGAGCCATTTCATCCACTACATATTTCGTATATTTTTTTTGTGAAGTTGCAAGATAGAGCAACTGCACTTTTAGCATTTTTTCGCCAAATGCAATAATTTTTTCTTCGAGCCAGTCAACAATCTTTCCTTTTCGCCACGCAGAAGTTGGCAAAGCTTCCACTCGATCGACCGCTGTGGTATGGTGCATTATCCATAACGATTACCGACCCACGTTTAATACGCGGTAAGATGGATTTAAACCAATATTCAAACACTCCCGAGTTCATATCCTCATGATAATCACCGGTTTTACGAAATTCAAACACGTTTAACCCACCTTCAAGAAAACCAGAATCACTCCCGATGTGGGTTATAATTAACCGACAACCTGTTCCTGAAGGAGCTTTTAATCCAGTGGACAGTCCATTGATAAAGGCGTGCATCTTTAATGTTGAGATCTTGCCAAATGTAATTCACAGTATGTCCTTCATTTAACCATGTCTCGTCCGTAAAGTAAATTCTGTTCCCTGCACAGCGATATAGTTGTATTTCTTCTAGATGCTTTCTGCGCCACAATACGATTTCTTCGTTTTCCACCAAAAGACTTTTGCGATTTCGTTTTAAGAATCGAAAATTTAATTCTCGTAGTGTACGCATTAGAAAGAACTCTTCGTGCAATTTTTTGCATATTTTCATCCCTTTCAATTTCGGCAGAATTTTTTTTTTAATTCGGAAGTTCATTTCGAAAAAAGAATGCATGCACTTTTCGACGAATGGCTAACTTTGTTTGCTGATCAATAAAAATCTTTTTCCGTCCTCTTGTTTCCTTCTGATCGGACACTTTAGTATTCATATTGTACTTGATAGTTCTATAAACAGTACAGCAAGATGTCTTAGTCAATGTGGCACAAAGTTCTGCTGCATCAGTGAATGATATTCCACTGTGTGTACTTAGAATTCCCTCATACACATTTTTTACCATTGTACGCTCCCAACACTATAATAAAATTTGGTGTGCGAATCCATCATAAAAAGACTTTAAAAAGAAGTCACAAATTTGATGGGAAATTAATAGAGGAGCCAATATTTGAGCGTAGCAAAATTTACATGATATTTCCTATAACCAGTCTGGCGGTGCACCACCCGGTATATATGCAGCAGCTTTTTTTTTTCTTTTTTTTTATCAAGAATAACATTTTTCTGAGAAATCAAAAATAAAAAAGTTTACCATATGGAACTCTACTATATTATTATTATATGTTAAATTTCAGGAGAATGGTGTAGAGCCGCTATAACAGATACCATCGGTGATAAGTATGAAGTACAGTTTGTGGATTTTGGAAATTCAGATGTAATTCCCAAAAGTGACATAAGGAAATTTCCCAAGGATTTTGTTGATTTGCCCATTTTGGGTATTAATGCTTATTTCATGGGTAAGTATACCGTGCTTCCTGTTGCCTGGGCCAAGTTTGAATAAATTTTAATAAGCCAGTCTTAACTTATTCAATTGGGCATGATAGCAAAATTACGAAATTTTTATAGTTTAGGTAATACAGCAAACACCAACAAATTATTATTTGGCATTGACAAAATGAAAAGTAGCGTCAGTGACAACATTTTCATTCATTCGGCGGGGATGTTTAATAGAAAAAACAAACACTATTTGGCAAGTGAAAACCCACATAAAATTCAACCAGTCAAAATACAGGGACGGAGGTCAGTCCATTTGTAGTGCGGCTTGCTGAACAACTAAGTAATTGGACCTATTATTTTTGATGGGTATCTAACGGGCAATCGATATTTAGATTTCATTCAAAATATTATTGAAAACTATTTAGAATAACTTCCAGTTCGGCAATACAATAACCTTGTTTGGCAACAAGATGGGGCACCACCCCATAATATCGTTCAAGTTACTGAATACCTAAATGGCAGATATGACCTTTGGATAGGCAGGAATGGCACACTTCAATGGCCGGCTAATAGCCCGGACCTAAGCCCGTTAGATATTTTTCTGTGGGGATTTCTAAAAAACCGTATTTATTACGATATACCTCAAAATATACGTGTGTTGAGACAAAGGATTGAACAAGAAATATTCATGCTCAATACAGATCACCCAGATTTTACTTCGAACGCGATCCATCACAAAATGAGAGAAAATATTCAAAAATGTATCAGAAGTCGTGGCGGAGAAAGAGATCTTTCCCCCTGGTGGAAAATATATAGGGTGTTCCATTTAAAAAAATAAAACTTCATTTGTTTTTTACCTTTGTGATGCGCGTATGATTTTTTTAATAAGTCTAAAAGATATGAATAGACGTTGGGCGCCAGCTGCGACGGGACTCTTGACAGCTAAGTGGGTTGGCTTGTTTATTTTATACAAAAACACAAGGTTGGGAGTGTTTGTCGACCTTTATTATGCTCTCGGGGTATCTTCACCATAAAACTATACACAGAGAAAAACAAGAACTTAGGTTGGAGTAAACAGGGCACAGGGCCTTAACATGTTTCAAGTTTTAAGTAATAAAAATAAACTATAATACATACAAAAATATGTCTTACCTATACACGACCAGGTGCACCGCAACTCTGATTTAAAAATTACAAGCGTGGATAAAACCTTGAGGTTCGTGAAGTTCCTCTTGTGAAGGGTACGAGAAAAATGGTTTTTACGTTTTGACCACGACAAAAACGAGATCTTATTCCTCGCAGAAAAAGGTAGGGTTTTACCCACGGTAAATACAAAATAACCCAATCAGATCGGTAGGCGATTTAGAGTCGACGCAGGACTACAATGGTCCACTACGCCACCATGGGCGTAGGTATGAGGTTTCGTTACAGTACAGGGAAGCCAATATTTAGCCACCTTAACGTTTACATGTTCAACTAAGCCATGCATCACCCTGTAGATTATTTATATTATTATTTATTATATTATATATATATATATATATATATAATTAAAGTTTCTAGAGCTTGTCGGACAGGAAGCTAATAATCTCAATTAAAGAGCATTTTTATTGGTCAAGCCTTCTATGACTAAAAGGAATATCTGGAGCCCACTTTTAATTTTAATGTGAAATGCAATATAAGGATGTTTGTCTACTGAGGTGTTGTAATTTTATGACTTTTAAACTTTTTAAGTTTCATATAAATATATATACAAAATATAAATAGCATCAATATAAGCGATGACATTCAAATTTTAAAAGTTAATGATGTAAAATATTTAGGAATAATTTTTGACAGTAAATTAAATTGGAATTTCCAAGTAGAATATTTGATTAAAAAATTAAGAAGTTTATTACCAATTTTTAAAAGCATTAAAAAATTTCTGGATATAAAACATCTAGAAATATTATACTATGCATTAGTCAAAACTCATTTAAATTACGGAATTGTAGGTTGGGGAGGAATAAACGGAACTTCGGTTAAAAAATTAGAAGTATTACAAAAAAGATTTTTGAAAATTATATTTAATAAGGACTATCTTTATCCTTCAAAAGAATTATATTCAGAAACAAAAAAGATGAGCGTTAGACTAATTTACATTTATAATATTTTAATATATATTTTTAAAAATGAAATCATTATACAATTTAAAGACCATAACCATAATACATGTTATAAAAATGAAATATCCATAAAACCTAAAATAAATAAGTCCGTAGGACAAAAAACTTTTAAATATTTATGCTTTTATTTAAACGATTATTTACCAACAAATAAATATTAAAAAAATTATTTTATTAAAAAAAATATAAAATTGAAATAAAAACATTTATAGTGGAAACAAACGCTTTAAAAATATTTTTGGAAATGCTATAAGTAATTAATGCAATTTAATATTATTGTGAATCAATTATATAATTAATCCTTTTCAGATATTTAATAATCTATCATCAAGAAAGTAGCGTTTATTGAGTACTTGCAACTTTTTATAGAAATATTCTTAAATATTTATAATTATAATTATATTAAATAAATAAATAAGATTTGCCCCTCACAAGCACGTCTTCTGGGGAATTTATGAATAAGTTTATTCAAGAATATTATATTGTAACTAATAAACTTATTATATTGTTATATTTTAAATTTTCAATTATATGTTCATTATTATCACTGACTCGTTTAAAATACTTTACGTATATTGACACTAATAAACTATTTTGTAAATTTGTAAAATTTGTAGACGATGCTGAAAAATAATTAAATGTGATGATCAGCAATCTTTTTTTTTTTTCAGATGTTCCCGCCAAACCAGAAGTTTACGAAAGATTAAAACAATTGATACCTGACGAGACACCGCTTACGGTAAATGTGAAAACAGACCTCAATGACGAATTAAAACATGGCATAGAAATTCCCGAAATCTATGAAACATTGAGGAAAGAAAAGTTAATTTAGTTTTAATGCCTAGTTACAATAATTTCTCTTTTTATGTTTACTTTTTATTATTATATTTTTTTTATTTTACGACTAAGAACTGCATATAATTAAGGAAAGCAATGTTAATCTTTTTTTATTATTCGACGTTAAAGTTGTACGTTTTATATTTTTTATAGGATTGTGACCGTTGATTTGTAACTAAATCTGCTTAAGTTTGATTTTTACGCACTGAATGTGCTTAACCTTTTGTTTGAGTATATGGAACTAGTTTACTTTTACTGCTATGAATGCTTGGCTACTAGTAGTGACACACCGCACCCTCCGTCCACCGGTGGAATTAATTACGCTTATATCTCTGACATCACGAGATCTACGTTGTATTAGGAGACGATCTTGATTAAAAAAAGCTATTCTGTTTCTTAGAACACGATATACTTTTAAGAAAGGACAAGGGTTGCTTTCTACTACCAGATCCATCCCAAGGCAAAATGAATAAAATAAGAAAAAAAGGTCATCAACGTGGGTCCGAAAACACTTCCTTTCCGAAAATGTAAGTAGTATAATTTTTTTTTCATGCTTCGAAAATTATTTGAGATATTACACTGACCTTTAGAAATAGTAATTTATGTAACAAGTTCCGAAAGTGATATTTTACGGGATGAGTAGAAGCTTCCTGCGAGTCCCGTAAAATTACTTTTGGATCGTGTTACGTAGAATATTTTTTTTGTAGCCGTTTTGTATGTTAAAAAGGATATCGATATAACGTATGAACTTTATATAGACAATTACATATAACAATCACTCTTATGAATACATTACTAATGAATATTAATGACACAATTATGACAATTACTTATATTAATATTATTAGGGATATTAACAGAAGTGGCAGTGTTGAAATTAGAATTAGACGCATCAGTAATTGTACTAGTTTTCGAGATATTAATTTCGTTACGGCCCTTTTCAATCTGTGAAGCTATGTGAATTTTGTTTCTTAAATAATTTTCTATGTGTCCCTTTGCTACATTGGTTGATTTCCATCCTCCGTGTCTCTTCAAGTTGGTTATACTACCACCACTCTCAGCGAGTAAAGTGGCTGAGCTCCTGCGTAAACAGTGCCCGGTGTATTCTTTGGGATTCGGTAATTTAAGAAATTCAGCAATTGTGCAGGCGATTTTTCCAAAAGTGTAAATACCAATAGGTTGTATAGTACATATTCCTTTAACGATAAATCTACGATGTGGTGTGTTTGCTTGACGTAATGACAAATATTTTCTGTATAAAGAAATATTATTTTCTACAATGACGACAAAGGTTCTTTCCATATTTGTTTTAGAATTAGGAATTTTAATCACTAACATGGTTGTCTTATCTTCTATATCATTCAAATTCACTTTACAAAGCTCTTCACGACGACAAGCGCCTGCCAAACCAATTATTAATGAAATCTAAAATAAAAAAATTAATCGGAAGGAAGAAGAGGAATTAGATTTAATTATATTACCTTTGTCATTAGGTAGATATTATCTCCAGCTTCTGATAAGAAGTGATTTATTTCTTCTTTATTCAATACTCTTGATTTTTTTGGTTTATAGCCAATAGATTTTCTTTTAAGGAAAGCAATAACCTTGGGATAGCGGCTTATATCTATATTATTTTTAACATTAATTGTGGACTTAAGCATCGAGTAATTGCTCCAGAGGCTTGATGGCTTTAAGATTTCAGATTTTCCAATAAATATGCAAGAATCACTTGTTTATTTATAGTATGCACATTTTTATTATTGCTCCATTTTTGAAATAAATTGTAGACCAATTCATACCTCTCTCTTGACTTTACCGGCAATAATTCATAAGTAGCCGCTTTAGCAGATTCAATAATCTCATGTGGAATCATTTCAGCCTCACTTTCACTACTGATTTCCATTTTTTAGATTTGAAAAGCGAAAAAACACATCAATGTTACATGACATGCGCTGTCATAATAAAATACAAAGTTCATGTTATTGTCAAAGCCGCCTACATAGATACCCAAATCGTCCCGAAAGTAACAAGAATCGTCCCAAAAGTAAAAAAATCGTTTCGAAAGTGAAAACAATCGTCCCGAAAATAGCTACTTTCGGTATCATTTGTGTTAAGTGGTACTTTCGATTTAATAAATCATACCGAAAATTTTATTTTCGAGACGGCTGCAGAAAATAGTTATTATCCTAACAAGTGCGGAAAGAGCCACTTTCCCGCACGCGACTGCCGTTACCCGAACGACGCGAAGCGGAGTTCGGGTAAGCAGTCGAGTGCGGGAAAGTGTCTTTCCGCACAAGTTAGGATCAAAATTTTTCCTACAGGCGTTGGAAAAACTACAACAAAATATTTCTAAAAATTTAAAATTTTTACTGAAAAACAAACACAGATTTAATTTCTAATTATAACTAATATTTACATTAAAAGTACAATTTGATGCATTATGCAAATTGATTGCGGATGAAGCCATTGAAGCCAACTGATCCTGATGAGCGGATGGTTGCAAAGAAAGAGGTATCGAGCTGTTGTTAGCGCTGCTGGGAAACTGTGGAGTTTTTGCTTCTAAATTAGAGCTCAAACTTGATGGACTATTGAGATTGAGAATTTTGTTAGACATGTTTTTTTTGTGTGTGATGGATTCCTCCAGGTAGCCTTCGGCAACAGACGTGGATTTCCATCCTCCTAAACGTTTAATGTTTGTTATTTCTTCGCCAGAATTAGCAAGTAGAGTGGCCGAGGAACGTCTAAAACTGTGGCCTGTGTATAATTCTGGATTTTTGAGTCCTATATAAGCTGCAATGTTGGAGGGCATTTTTCCTATGGTATTAATTCCAACACATTGGGTACTGCATTTTCCATGTTTGTAGTTCAAAAAGAATCGGCGGTGTGGAGTTTGCTGTGGACGTAAGTTTGCATATTTTCTGTATAGATTTAGAAAAATTTCATTATTGACTGCCTTAGTTATTACAAAGGATCTAGCAGAATGGTTTTTGGAGTCGTTTATTGTGACAATTATAACGTCTCCTTTGTCGTCTATGTCGTCAATGGTAAATTTAGTTAGCTCCTCACGGCGGCAGGCACCAGCCAGTCCAAAAATCGTTACCACTTTAATTAGAAGGAAAATTTCATTAGGTGCTTCTTTCATAAATTTCGCAATCTCTTCTTGTGTAAAAACTTTTGCTTTTTTTGCTCGAAAACCTACATTTTGTCTCTTGATGTACGCAGTAACTTTATAGTATTTACTGATATCTAAATCTTTCTTAACCTTAAGTACACTTTTCAACATGGAATATCGAGACCATAAAGTATTTGGCTTCCAAAGTTTAGACATTTCCAAGAAATATGCCAAAAGTACTTCTTCTCTTGGTGCTTTTACATTTTTCGCTTCACACCAAGTAACAAAATTATCGTATTGTTTTTCATACCTGACTATTGACTTTTTTGGTAGCAAATCCAAATTTGCGACACTTGCAGCTTCTAGAATATCTTCTGGAAGCTCATCGTCCGAGAAATTATCTATGGAAGACATCTGTATCAGAATCTGAACGAAATTATAAATCAAAGCCACGCTCCGGTGAAATGTTGTAAGGTGTCACTTTGACAATTAAATTTTATGTGTGTGTCGTGGTTACCATGTTAACATCTATGTACGGGGTTTTTGAAATAAACCGTTTTAAATCAGCTTTTTTAAAAATGTTTAAAATAAACGGCAAAAATTAGTGTTTCTGTAATATACCTCATTTACTTTCAATAAAAATTTATATTTTATTTATTAAAGTGTCTTTCCGCATGAGTTAGAATCAAAATTGTTTCTACAAGCGTTAGAAAAACTACCACAAAGTATTTCTAAAAATTTAATTTTCCGTGCGGGAAAAATTTTCCCGCACCGTGCGGGAAAATGGGTCTTTCAGAACCAAAACGAGTGCGGGAAAACGGTATATCGCGCACGCTTGTAGGAAAATACATTTACTCGCTTTGACGAGTTTTGACTGGACACTGGTTTTTCTTAAAAGAAACAATTTTATAATCCTTATGTATTTCTGAGCAACTTTTCTCTCTTGATATTCATTTGTCTGGTGCACAATTTCGCGTAAAACAATAAAAACCTTTTGTTGCACTGCCGTTCCTTTAATATTAACTGTTCTGAAGTGCTAATGGTACTTTTATTAAATAAGCACAATAGCTTGAAAATAGCTATTTACCTAGAGTCCGTCGGATAGTGAAGTTGCATTGTCACCAGGTATACAATCAAAGACATTAGAACTAATAGGCGAAACAATTCATTCATAACTCCCATAAAAGTATCGACTATTATTGTTTTAAAAAATAATTGGCGAGTACGAGAGAGAAAGGCAGATCTCTTTGACCCGATCGGCAACATTGTAAACCGTCCCTTGGCTTTGATCGCCAGTGGTGTAAAAGTTAAAACCTAACAACAATGTATGAAAATAATACAATATTTTTTTTCTATCAGAATTTTTTCCTAGGAATGGAAATAATAGGCTACAAAAAAATATGCTAGAGAATAAAAAAAAATTAATTTTTAATTTTACAGTATCCTACTAGATATCTTTTTAATCGTTTACTGTTAATTAGCTACCATGAGTTATTTATCAATATCTACTCTTAATTGTTTCTAAGTATAACAAAACTTTTTTTAAAAATGCATAAGTTTTAATAAAAATGGTGCTACTACAGCATTACTAAACGAACCCATACGCTACACCAATGCTTTCTATAAAACAGTAACCTAACCATACTTACGGATGAAATGATAAATTTGGATTAAAATGATCTACTTCTTTATACACTACACAGGCATGAACCATGATTGTTTATTTCTGCACTCATGTTTAGGCAAAAACACGAGGAAATCAAAAATAAACTGCAATAATAAAAAGCACAAGCTAGCTGTTAGGACACACTGCCAACGTCGCAATCGCTACCGTCGATTAAAGAATCTCTACGGTTGTAAAATCGTATTACAATGTTGCCGTAGTGCCTGTTTTAGATAGTTTTCAATAAAATATTCGCATAACATTACAAGGATGAATGCATAATTTGATACGCACACCTTAACTTTTTTGTACATTAGGTTCTGGACGTCACTGCAATTACTAACTCAATCTTTTAAAAACAGTTTTCCCTAATATTTCTAACAGACAGATAAAGCCGGCTAAGGTTCAATTTTGAGCGACATAGATGAATAATAAAGAGGGAATGATGATTTGACACATGAAAATATTAACAATTGGGTCTATTAGTTCTAATGTCTTTGTATACAATACTCTTTGGGCGCGGCAAAAGGGGCTGGCAAATTCAATTCTTACATCTACTGTCCTCGATGACGTGATTTATCCAAAGATCATAATGACTATTATGTTAATAAGAAAATTGCATAAACATTTAAATTATCGATATTTGCACCCAAAGCGCGATGTCTTATGCCTCCCATAACATCGATGTTTCATCTCCAACATCGATGTTTTAGTTTTAATGTTTATTTTAAACATCAAAATAAAATCTTAACTCAACCTCCGAACGGGGATACAAGTCTAATTTTATCTTACATCTATCTCAGAGATAAATACCATATTCTGAACTGTCGAATATCGAACCTCACCAACTTGAAAGTAACCAACCTAGCCAACTTTTCGAGTTTATAAATTCAGCTTCAAAGATATCCAAGTAATAAAGAAATTTTAAAATAAACCAACAAAAACAATTCTTGAAGAATTATTTTGTTAAAAGTTTGTGAAATAGATACTTTATTGTGAAATGTGTAATGAACTGTAATAGTTAGTCGGGAATAAACAATTTAATTAATTAATTTAAAAAAAATCCTTTATTGAACGATAATGAAGTAAGGTATACAGTGTCACCATTAAACTTCGCACCATATGGAACTTTTTATTATTAATGAGGTTAGTTCAAATTAAATAACGGCAATCGTTTTTGCTTCAAATTAGACTAAAAATTATATATTCAATTGTCACCATATGTCATTCAGTATCTGTCAAAAATGACATTTTTGTCAAAAAATGCTGAAAAATGGCATTGTTTAACCGAATTTCAAAAAATGTTATTAGAAAAAGTTGTTTCTAGTATAATTTTAGGCCTATGTACAAAGTTTCCGATGTCTAGCGCAAAGTTGAATTTTTTGCCATTTTTTCGAATTAACATGCTTTTTTTATAATGTTAGTTGACTTAATGGATATTAAACTATTTGCTTATACTTACCACACTCAATATTTTATTTAGTTTGTATGCTTATTTTTTTACTAGAATGTCATTTTTTTTCGAAATATAAAATTAAAAAGTTATCATAATTTAACAATTTTAACAGATAGGCGTCAGATGTTCCATTTTTGAAATGACATACATCTATTGATAAAAATTTTATTTTATACTAAATATAATTTAATATAACTAACATTATTATTCAAAGGAACAAAAAATTTCACATGTTAGTGTGACGTCCTTCTCGCTCTATACAAACGGTCGTCCGTCTATAAACGACTTTGACAGCATTTTGTAAAAAACTTGGTTTTATGTCGGCACAACACTGTCTGATCGTTTGTTCCAAATGCTCGATATTTCTAAACGGTCGATTCTTATAAACTTTCTGTTTAAGATACCCCCACAGGAAAAAGTCTAGTGGTGTTATGTCAGGCGATCTGGGTGGCCAGTAACATTGTCTATCACGCCTTATAACTCTGTTTTGAAATAATTGGTTTATGCGTTCTTTTACTGCTGCAGTTTAATGTATAGGTGCACCATCAAGCTGATACCATAAGTTATGTCTATTGTGTAAGGGCATGTTATCCAAAACTTCGGCAATCTCATTATCAAGTAAAGTCAGGTACCTCACACCAGGTAAGTTTACTCTAAAGAAGTATGGTCCAATAAACTGATCTTTTAGAATCCCACACCTTACATTGGTTTTAAAATGATACTGGTCGCGACATTCAATTGTGAAGTTGGGATTTTCTTGGGACCACCATCGGCAATTTTGTGAGCTCACGGTACCATTCGAAGAGAAAGTGGCTTCATCTGTCCATAAGATCTTGTATAGAAAAAGAATATTCTCCTCGTATTGACCCTGATACCAAAACAAAGAATCTAGACGAATATCAAAATCGCGTTCTTTCAATGTGTTTATAAACTTAGGTTTATATGGCCGAAATCGATTTTTCTGAAGAATTTTTCTAACACTTTTCCTCTTATACCCTGTTGAATCACTTATCTTGGTTATACTAGTCTGGCCGTGGTCAATAACACTTAAACAAACATCAAATTGTGTTTCTTCATCGTATTTATTTGCTGCGTGAGGTTTTTTAAAATTATTTTGAACAGATCCAGTTTCTCTAAACTTTGACATTATTCTTGAAACGGTGCTGTGCTGCAAATTTCTTACTGGATGCCTCTCATTAAAAATGTCAGATACTTGCCGGTGAGGCATATTTTCTCCACAAATTAAGACAATTTCTATTTTTTCTTGAATGGACAACATTGGTGATAACAGTGAAAACTATTAAAAAAAATCATGATTAATTTAAAAAAGGGCTTTACAATTTTAACACTTAAAATGTATTTGTTCATACAAAAATAAAACCCAGGCGCATTTTTATGTGGTGTTATTTATTATTTTATTATAATAATCGAAGGTTATTACAAAAATAAAACTTTAAAAAAATTAAAAAATTAAAACTAAAAAAACCTTTTTATTACAAAAAAATACTTAACTTTAAAAAAGAAAAATATAAAAAAACCTAAGTGTTATAATGCTTAAATAAAAATACTAGTTTAGCTGCTTTGTCACTGCCAAGTGTGTTTCTTATATCTGAATGTACGAATCCATAAGTAGAAAACATCCTTTCGATATCAGCAGACGATGCACAGGCACACAAAACAGAAATTACTATAGGGAGCACTTGCTTAATTTCTGAAACATCTTCTTGAGGTCTTCACCACTGTACTGCTGTTACATTTTTGATTATTTCCTCTGAAAACAGAGTTTTGTGAAAAGGGTCCGACTTAGCTTCCAACTTAATTAGTAATGGTAATAATCCTGTGTCTGCAAAATATTTGGAAACAATGTGTAGAGCATCTCTCTTTTCTTCAGCTAGTAATGGATATTCTTCTTTGTTTATTGTAGGATCCAAAATATACGCCAAAAAGTGAAAGGGGGTTAGAGCTTGAACATATCTGTTCTTAAATAATTGATATTGACGCAAGCTTCTTTCTTCTTCAAATTCAAAACTATCAAAAATAGCCAGTAACTTTTTCCATATGTAAACTGCTTGAGATAAAAATGCACCTTTTTGTTGCATTGCATCCAGTGCTATAGAAATTGGTTTTAGCAACTGTAGAAAATCTTCAGCCATCCTTCTAATACAGATATCTGAAACTTTTTTAAAAATCACTGGATCAATTTGATCTTTATGCTCTTCACATATTAATAACAATTTTGGCCACTCATTTACATAGATCTCAAGACAATCTGAAAGTGTATTCCATCGAATATCCTGAGGTTAGACCAATTTCTTGCCCCCTTTTACCAAGCATTTGGCAAATGGGTATTTCTGAAGTATTTCACAATATGTACTATATGTTCTTTTATCTGCGATGCTTCTAAATCTTTCAATTTTGGAGAGCAAAGTAAGTAAGTGCGCCGAACAACCATATGTAATTATAGGGTAATTGGACGACTCGGTAATTTTTTTCTTCATACTGACCATGTTGCTCGCATTATCTGTAACAATACTGGTAACTTTACAGTTATATTCATTTTTGCACTTATTGATTGAGTTAATAGCCAATTCGGCAAGATAGTCAGCTGTATGGGGATGACCAGATGTATCTATGCTTTCTAAAAGAACACTGTTTCCATCCTCTGCAGTCAAAACGACACAGATTATCGGCTCATGTATATTGGACCATCCATCTAAGGACATGCAAACAGATTGTTCAGATAACTTGTTAAAACAATTAGATTTTTCTTCTTCAAATATTTCATTCAAGAGCGTTGATAATAACTGAAATCTAGATGGTGAAAGGTAACCAGGTCTTAGCATTTCTATGGCCTTTCGAACCTCTTTATTTTCTATAGCTCTAAAACTGCAATTTGTTGCGTAAACGGCTTTGGCTATTTGTCTGTCCAATTATTTTTTCTTATCTTGTCCAGTTCGCACAACAAAAGAATCCAAATGACCGCTACTTCCTCTATTTTCACGTCCACCTACACTTCCCTTTTCACAGTTATCGCTTTTCTGTTTCTTTGCCAACTGGATAATTTCACTTTGGCTTGTTCCAGGCTATGACTGACAATCACCATGCAGAGTTTTAAGACCACTGCTGATATCACTAGTTTCACTTTTGCAGATTTCCCAATGACTTTAGTCTGTCCACTAGACCTTGCAATTCTTTGCCACACATTTTACATACTGCTTTACAACCTAGTTTGCCCACCACTTTCTTTTTTATAAAATGCTGCCAAACACTAAATTCCTTTCTGCCCCCGCTTGTCATGAGTTCAAATGTTTTGATAGATTAACCCCTAGCAAAAATATTACTGATAACTAAAATAAGTGCGTATCGTTTATATAGCCGGGCGTTTTCTGCCAGTTATTACAAAATTTATAATATTTATAATAAATAATAATTTTTTTTTTTAAATCAAAAAAATCATGATTTTTATCAACTCTGCTTTGCACCACCCGTGTCAAATTTTTTTGCCTCTAATTTTATAATTCGAAAAAAAATGGCATTCTAGTAAAAAAATAAACATACAAACTAAATAAAATATTGAGTATGCTATAAGCAAATAGTTTAATATCCATTAAGTCAACTTACATTATAAAAAAAAACATGTTAATTCGAAAAAATGGCAAGAAATTCAACTTTGTGCTAGACATCTCAAACTTTGTACATAAGTCTAAAATTATACTAGAAACAACTTTTTCTAATAACATTTTTTGAAATTCGGTTAAACAATGCCATTTTTCAGCATTTTTTGACAAAAATGTCATTTTTGACAGATACCGAATGACAAATAGTGACAATTGAATATATAATTTTTAGTTGAAAAAGTAGTCCATACTTTCAGTGGAGTCTATGTAATATAAAATAAAACAATGCAGTCTTCCTCCACAGTTTAATTGTTAACATAAAAAAGGTGTTTAAGCTCCTGACATGTTTCGAGCACTTAAGTAGTCATCTTCAGGGGATACCAACATCGAGTTTAACATCGAAATAAGTTGTCTCAAATAAATGAGTACAACAGAAAGGCTGGAGACTTGGTGTATTAGATGGTTAATTATATGGAAAGAGAAGAAACATATTTAAATATGATAATAAAAGAATATGACCTCTGAAGGAGAGAAGTTTCCTTTAATTTTGTTAAGCATTTGAAGTATGGATTGTATTTATTGAGAAATAGGAAAAGTTTACAGGAAGGTTTTTTATATAATTAAGAATCATAAGCTTGCATGATTAAGTTTCGATGAGTAAAACATATATTAAATTCTTTCTTTATCTAAATTTTCATATTATATATGTTTCTTCTCTTTCCATATAATTAACCATCTAATACACCAAGTCTCCAGCCTTTCTGTTGTACTCATTTATTTGAGACAACTTATTTCGATGTTAAACTCGATGTTGGTATCCCCTGAAGATGAGTACTTAAGTGCTCGAAACATGTCGGAAGCTTAAACACCTTTTTTATGTTAACAATTAAACTGTGGAGGAAGACTGCATTGTTTTATTTTATATATAATTTTTAGTCTAATTTGAAGCAAAAACGATTGCCGTTATTTAATTTGAACTAACCTCATTAATAATAAAAGTTCCATATGGTGCGGAGTTTAATGGTGACACTGTAGGACATCAATAATTTTTGAACCACATCAGTTTCTCAATGTCAAATTGAAGTTGAATCTGGAAAACATTTTATTATTGATAAAAGTTTACGAAAGTTATAAATTGGAATGTCGTTAGTTATGTATGAGTTTTATTTTAAATCATGAACGCTGATAACTTAGTTTAAAATCTAAAAACAAATCCGTATAAACTAAGTCCATCTTTTTTTTTCACTAGGTAGTGCGTCAATGAGTCCTTAAAGGGAAAGGTAAAAATAAAAAAGGAGTTGTTATTTTCCAATAAAATTATTAATATTATTAAACGTCTTTATTTGAAATATTACAATTAAATTATAATATTAAAGGCTAAGCTTAAGAGTTATTCTAACACTTAACCTTATAAAAGAAAGAAGTTTGTCCCTAGCTCGATTGCCACGAGATGTCGCCACGTGCAATATCTCGCACATGTAACTTAACCTTATATTCAGCTCTATGATCAAACCCACAAGTTAACTCTAGACGCTAACTTCAAAATTAACTGTTTTTCAACCACAGTGAAAAATTAACAAGTAGGCTTTTTTCGGTTGTTGTTATGGAAACGATGGTACGTTAAAAGTTAACTTGTGTGTTTCATCACGGGGCTAATTATCCCTTTATTTGTACAGACTTTTCGGCACGCTTCATTTCATCATCCTCATCGCTGTCAAATTTTCCGCCTCCAAAGGGGCTAAATCAGAGCTGTATGGGGCGAGGGGGTGATTAACGATGTAAGGCCGTATTCTTGAAAAATAGCTTTGCCATGCGAAGGGTCGCTTACTTTGACTGATTTTTACTCGCCTTTTCTCCACATCTTTTTCGCATAATAGGCCTAGCAAATCAGTAGTAGTACCAGAGGTAGTATTTTGATGACGTAGGAGCATAGATTAATCTCGCATTTCAATCAAATATACATTTTTAATTGCGCTAAGAGTTCGAGATGGATGCACTAATTTTTGTTATCTTCCAATGTTCGTGAAAGATCTGGAGAACACTTTCGATTCGAACTGCCAGTTTGTGCCGCTATTTCCTGTGTTTTATACCTGCGGTGGCGCAACATGTAGCGGTCACGCCGTTATTGAACCTTATCTCTGACACATAAGTACGTGAAGATTATTTAACTTTCCTCCTTATACTGAGACTGCTAAGGACTCATAGATTGGACTACTTCTATTATTTCTCTTCTTGGTTTTGTAATAATGAAATAGTAATTTTTTGTTCAGGTTAGTTTTATTCAGTTTGTTAGTTCTTTTATACCTCGTAGTTTATTTTATTAAGTCCCAGTATGATTAACATTAAAAGTTATTATTTAGGTACTAAAGAAATTCAGTAAGATGCCTTGAATTTACAGTTTTTTTTTTACGAATTGAGCTAATAAGTAATATAATTTAGAAATCATAAAATACTAAAACATTTTTAGTTTTTCTCATCAAAATCCGCAATGCATTGCTATACCGATTTGATTAGTCATTTAAGGCAGTTATTACGTTAGATTTTTTCTGAAATTGTATGCAGTTTTAGTTGTATATTTATGTACTATACGTTTTGTAATAAACTTACGTACGATTTAAAAAAACGGCGAGGTTTTATTTAATTAATTTAAAAGTGCGATTATTATGGGGCAAAATTGAAGCCAGGTTTTTATTTAAGAGTACAATTAAGCTCAATTTTAATTCCCAAAGTACATGATAAAAGACACTTTAGTCCCGTGATTTTTACACTATTTTATGCACTTTGTAAAAATATCTAAAGAAAATTAGTTAAAAGAGAAAAAGATAAAATAACGGTACTCTATTTACAAAATGTCATGCTGGTTATTGGTTAATATAGTGTTGACATTACATTTTACTCAAAATTTCGGTGTTTTGACAAGTTGCTATGACACTAAAGAAAAAATAGCTAGCATCCCGCTAACAAGTTGATTTATCAAAAATCTAACATATATAGATTGTCGATCCACCAGATTCATAAGAATTCCAAAGATGGACATTGAAAAGGCCGCCGAAGAGGCTATTGGCCAGCTACTACCTCGATCTCGCCATCTCTATGAGAAACAGTTCACAGATTATAAAAAAATGGTGTGAAGAAAGGAGTCTAGAAAATTTTACTGCAAAAAAGGTGCTATTAGCTTACATTTTGGACAAGTCACGCAAGCTTAAGATATCGTCATTGTGGAGTGCTAAAGGCCACAATGATCCAATGATCACAGAAACCAACGTCGATATTGGCAAATACAGTAAACTTACCGCATTTTTAAAAATGAAAAATGATGGGTATAAACCAAAAAAGCCGAAGGGGCGGGGTCCGGGGAGAAAACTCAAAATCACATTATCAATTATTTCAAATTTTCCAGATCGATTTCATTTCAATTCATCATAAACCCAAAAAATATGATATAGGTATGGCATTATTTAAGTATTGATCCTGGACTGTGGCGTATATAAGATGTTTGAGGATTCCCTCAGTTGTTGCAATTGTTGAATTTTATTGTTCGTTCCGTGTTTTCTAATTCAGGTGATAAAATAATATACGTTATACAGGGTGATCCTTAAGTACAGGGTGATTGTTTATATTTTACTAGATGGATATCTCGGTTATTATTGGTCCTACAAATAAGTTTAAATTAGCAATTTTGAAAAATTTTTAATGGGTATTCAGAATCCGTTATTAGAAAAAACAAAAAAGCATCAGAAACTTGAAATTTTGAAGTTACCTAGTATTTTTTAAATGAAACACCCTGTATTTTATATTTTTAGTTACGAGATATCGTTCTCCTGAGTTCAAATATATATAAGTTGTTATGGTTATCTTTGTTAATTTTCGAAAAAAATAGACTTTCGTATAAATCTAAGGCAGCGGTGGAAGCCTATACGACCATGCTGATTTGTTTTTATCAAAGTAGCCATGGATAATAAAACAAAGAAATTTAGTTTAATTTAATTATTAACTACACATTAAAGTAGTTGTTCAAAATGGCCCCCATTTACATTTATACACAAACGATATATTTTCTTTACATTTTCTATAGATCCTCTTAATATTTCCGGCTGGTTTAATTTCTTCCTGTATTTTGAGGTGCATTTTTTTGATAGTTCGGGTTCGGTCCATATAAACTTTTAATTTTCAAGATCCCCATAAAAAAGTGTCCAAGGGGGTTAAGTCTGGACTGTTAGGAGGCCAATCCATATATTATAATTTGCATTTAGGTATTGTCTAACGGCTAAAACGCTATGAGGTGGTGCCCCGTCCTGTTGCCATATTATGTTTCTAAATGTATTTAAGGAAAATATATTAATTTCTTCCTCAACTTCATTTTCAAGGAGTTCCAAGTATCTAATACCTGTTAAGGACCCATTATAGAAAATTTTGCCGAAAATCCGATTTTTTATTATACCGCACCATACACTTATCGACTCTCGACCAGATCTTTTTATTGGTAATGTTTTTTTTTGGATTTTCCGCTACCCAAAAATGTAGGTTCTTTAAATTTTTAAATTAGGTGGGGCGGACGTGTTCAAATTCGATTCGTCGGTCCAAAGCATATTATTAAAAAAATCTGGATTTTCTTCTACGTGACGCAACAGAACTCTACAATATTCTAAACGTCTTTGTTTGTCCATGTGAGATAATTTTTGAACCTTGGTATATTTAAAGTCGTGCATATGATATTTTTTTAAAGTTTTTTGCACCTTGCTTTAAGAGTATTGCATGTCTCGACTACAATCCCATATGGATTTCATTGGACTTTCTAAAAAAATTAATTTATTTCACTTGTCTGAAATAAAAAAAAAATTATCAATTTTGAAAATTTAGAAGTATATTTAGTTCTTGATTTTCCTTTAGTCGAACCGTTAGGTTTTCGCTGCAACGCACAGGTATTTCTAAAACGCTTATATAAGTTAACAAATGTTTTCTTACTAGGAGTTCTTCTGTTACGGTAAATTCGTCCATATTCTTGACGCGCCAAGTCTTGATTTTGATTACTTTTTATAAGAACTGACACAATATTAACTTTTTCTATCTCAGAATATATCATTATATCTTTAGAATTTAAGACAACTCTTAAAATAAATGAAAGTTAAATAAACTGTCAAAGAAATAAATTTCTTTGTTTTATTATCCATGACTAGTTACTATGATAAAAACAAGTCGTACAGGCTTCCACCGCTGCCTTAGATTTATACGAAAAAGTCTATTTTTATCGAAAATAAAGAAAAATAACCATAATAACCTATACAGGGCTACCCAGACCCGGAATAAAATTAATATAGCATTAACCCGTAACTTCCCAGGTAGCAAGGTGACGTATTTAAGACGTCGATTATTGATCATCAGTGACGTCATAAATTACGTAAATGAAACGTTAAAAAGACGTGCGTAAGTCACAGACCAATGACGTCTTTTTTGACGTAAAAAAGACGCCATCTTAAGACGTCTTTGTAGGTGCAGAAAACGTCAATAAACGTCATAATTTTTTTTCAGCGGTATTCAAAACTGCACCTTTTCGAACTCACTTGGGTGCGAAAGAAACTTTTTGCAATTATAGGTTGTAAAATAACCACTCCGTTTTCCAGAAAATGATTGAAATATATTTTAACACCTTATTATACACTTAAATTATTTCCTATCTCTATGATTTTTTTAAACATCCTGTATCAATATAACGAACATTTACTAAAAACTTATTCGTAAGATAGTACATAATATATAACAGGGGTAACAAAAATACATATGTATATTTTATTTACAAAATCCTTTTAATGATAAATTAAATATTACAACGTTTATGTGTAAGGAGAATTGGAAAAGACACTATCATCAGTTGTAGGAAGTATCATCATTTTTGCTACAATATCATCTAATGACCAATATTCTACATAATATTCTAGTATATTTTCAATAAAATAAATGTTCAATGACTTTGAGTCGATTGGATATAAATATAACGATTTATAAACACGAAATTGTTTTTCAATTATCTTTTAATGGCGGCCAAAATACCTCTTTTTTTTCGGGGCGTCACCCAGTTTGAGTGTACAATGGCTACACCCCCGCCGTCATTTTCCTCGAACTCGATAATCTGATACATATATATTCCTTTATAACACAAAATATATTAAAACTAAATCACCATAAACTTTTCACTTTTGCCAAATGGTCGACTGCTAGCCAGCGCCAACAACAGAACACCCAATGCGTTCTGCCTTCTGCCAGACTGCTACAATCAGAGCAAAGAAATGTCATAAAACGGAGCGCGGGTAATTTAAATTTGATATTTGCAGACTTTTAATAACAATATATTCGCTTTTGCACATTTTGCATACATAAATGATTAATTTGAAATGGTAATATTTTTAAAGTTTTTGCATAGGTATCTATTAACATAAAAATGTAAAAAAATAATGTAGTATAGGGTCTTATATAATATTAAAAGTTTTATGAGACGTGCCTTTAACTATAAGAAAAAAAACTATTATTAGGCGTTTTACTTTAAAACTCTGTCCCACTATATTTTCAAAAAACTTGGATAACGAAATTTTGACGTTTATAGTACTTTCTATACCTTCTAATGATACGTATAAATCAATAAATGACTAAAAATCGACGTGTTTATTACGTAAAATTATGACGTATAATACACGTTTTAAAAACTACGTTATTTTGACGTCATTTCGCGACCAAAGGACGTCAAGTGACTAAAAATCCCCAATATTCGACGTCATAAAGACGTCATCCTGCTACCTGGGTTTTCGGTAAAATGCTCGGACACGTCAATTTAGTTTTATATATGCCCACATTTTGACGTTATTCGTTTGTTTTTTTAAAGACATTTGTCAAAGATATGACGACATCGATCTTTTTTTTTAAATGGAAACAGCTTGTGATACATCATTTAAAGCTATTTCAAAATGGCGACTGTTAAAAGTTTTAAAAAAATTCCTATTTAAATAAGCGGAAATGATAAATCATTGATGTTTTTTTTTACCTTTCAAGGTAAGAAATCTTTATTGTTTCACGTTCTGACATTTTGTGACATTGTGACTTAACAATAGTTATGGTTTATTTGTTATTTATTTTGTCGAAGAAAATAAAAATGTAACGAAGCAAAACAAAACACAACAAGAAGGTGGTTTAACGTGGCAAATGCTGGAAATGTCCTTTACCCTCTACTTGGCATGCTCCCAGACGATGGTAAAATCCGTCGACGGAATTTCGAATGGCTTCAGCCGGTATGTTATGTATCTCCAATCTAATTTTGTTTTTCAAATCTTCAATATTTTTTGGCCTATTTTTGTAAACTTTTTCTTTTAGATATCCCCAAAGAAAATAGTCTAGAGGCGTGAAGTCTGGGGACCTCGATAGCCATTCAATTGTACCGAGTCGTCCAATCCAGCGACCTGAAAATAACTGATCTAAATATCTTCTCACATTGACACCAAAATGCGGGGAAGCACCATCTTGCTGAAACCAAATTGTTTCATTAGGTATATCTGGATCTACTTCGTTGGGAAAAATTACAGCTAGAGCAGGCCTCAACTCGAAGGTTAAGAAATCCAGGTACCCTTCAGCTGTGAGGTTCCCTTCCAAAAAGAATGGCCCTAAAATTCGGTTATTAATGATATCTGCCCATACATTTACTTTCCGGGGCCGCTGAGTATGCGCTTCAAATATCCATCGTGGATTTTCTTGACTCCAGAAACGATAATTATGTATGTTAACCACCCCGTTTAAATAGAAAGTAGCTTCATCCGAAAATAATATGTTCTGTAGAAACCTATTATTCTCGTCACACCGTCTCATCATTTCTTCGCAAAATTGCAAAGCCTATCATCATAGTCATCTTCTAAAAGCTCTTGGACAAGACATACTTTATAGTGGTGGAACTTTTCTGCTTTCAAAAATCTTCCAATAGTACCTCTAGATGTATCATGATTTTGAGCCAATGAAACTGTTGAAACATGCGGATTATCCTGCAGAGATAATGCAATATCCAATTTTTCACCGTCGCCTAAAACACGTGGCCGTCCATCCTAGGCATGATATTGTTGTAGTATCATGATCCTAGGCAAGTCCTTTACTGTGCCATGTTCATCAAATTTGTGGAATATTTTACTAACAGTGCCCTGTGAAATTTGATTTTCCGGATATTTAGCATTAAATAAAGTGCACACTTTGACTTCTTATTTTATCTCTACATCCTAACAACATCAAGCCTTCGATACGCTGCCTTTCCGACAAAACCATTGTTGTTTAGAAAATTGTAAAATAATACTTCGGAAATACCTAAATTAATTTTACAAGTTCACAATGTCGCAAAATGTCAGAACGTGAAACAATGAAGATTTCTTACCTTGAAAGGTAAAAAAAACATCAATGATTTATCATTTCCGCTTATTTAAATAAGGATTTTTTTAAAACTGGTAACAATCATCATTTTGAAATAGCTTGAAAAAAAATTTATGAGCATACTGTACGAGATATTAGCTTTCAAATGATGTATCACAAGCTGTATGTCGTCATATCTTTGACAAATGTCTATAAAAAAACAAACGGATAACGTCAAAATGTGAGCATATACAGGGTGTAATTTAATTGAGTGCCGATACTTAAGGGTGATAATCTATGAATGATTCTAAGATAAAAAGTTCATAAGGACATATGTCCTAAACCTCTTCATTTTTGAGCTACAGGGTGTTAACATTTTAAGAAAAATATAACCTTTTTATATAAATCACTCTTAGATATTTTTATGAAATTTTGTACATACCTTTTAATCAATAAGGAGCATTTTTTGACCTAACAGATATATAAAAATTTTTACCAGTGACGTCCGTACGGGGTTTGAACTGAATATTTTTAAAGAAAAAATGGATACGCCACTGCTTTTTCTAAAAACGAAACTTACTTTTGAAATTCCCATTTATTTTAAAGCAAATTTCGTTTATGGACTTACTTTTGTACGACGCACCGTTTTCGCGTAAAAAAATAAAAACAAAAAAAACATTTTTTTCTTCGGTTCATTGAGACTGCTTTTATTTATTTTGTTGAATTTGGTTGGCACCCACCATGAGTGGAAACACTTTTTTTGGGACAACAATTTATTTTCTACTCACCAGTGACATTCAACTGAACGTTTGAAAAGAAAAAAACGGTAACCATATTAAATGCCCTCTTAAAGCAAATCAAATAAAAATCAGTAGGCTGGGTAAAGCTACATCAATTTTGACGTTTCTTTTCATAAAGACAAAAGGCCTGGCATTGATTTTGCATTATTAAATAATTATTATTACAGTAAGACGTTAAATTATAATAAAAGAATGGTAAATTTTACAAACAGTGAATTAACTGACATGCATTTTATTTATGGGCTTGCAGACGGTAATGCATACGAAGCCAGGCGGATATACCAAGAGCGGTATCCAAATCGCGTAGTACCCGATCCGAGAACATTTTCTAGGATTCATAGACGTCTCCACGAGACCGGAACTTTAAAAGTAGACCACAGTGCTAAAGGAGTCCATCAAACAGTAAGAACACCGGAACTTGAAGAAGGAATTTTACACGAAATTGAGGAGAACCCCGAAAGTAGCACGAGGAAAATCGCGGCAACATTTAATGTTTCACATTTTCTTGTTTGGAAAATTCTCATCGAAAATTTATTATACCCATATCACATTCAAAGAGTCCAGGCATTACTCCCTAGAGATTTCCCGATGCGCATTAATTTCTGTGTGTGGTTTCTTCAAAACCTGATGGAAAATCCGTTATTTGACAGGCACATTCTTTTTACCGACGAAGCTAATTTTTCTCGAAACTCAATAAGAAATTTCCATAATAACCATTTATGGGCGGATGAAAACCCTTATGCAATTGTAGAATCAAATCATCAAGAACAGTTCTCAATAAATGTTTGGGCTGGCATTATTGATGATTATTTGATAGGCCCATTTTTTCTCCCAAGAAGACTTGATGGACAATCATATTTACACTTTCTTGAAGAAGATCTGCCGCCAATGCTTGAAGACCTTCCATTATTATTAAGAAACCAGATGTGGCTAATGCACGATGGTGCGCCTCCACATTTTAGCTTACGAGTGCGTGAATTTTTAAATCACACCTATCGCAATCGGTGGATAGGTCGCGGAGGAACGCAGCCATGGCCACCTAGATCTCCGGACCTTAACAGTTTAGACTATTTTTTCTGGGGGCATCTGAAAAGCTTAGTGTACCAAGTGCCGATTCATACCGAAGAAGAGTTACGAAATCGTATATTAGTATGCTGCCAAACCATAAGAAACACCCCGGAAATCTTCGAAAATGTGCGTCAGTCTATGGGAAGAAGAGTCCATGCTTGCATACGTGTGGGTGGACGACACTTCGAACAACTACTGTAAATAATGTGGGTTCTTTATTCTGTTTATCTTCTCTTGTCATTTCGCTTTCGATTTAAGGTTTGGAATTTTTCCTTTTAAATTAATCGCGATTTTTGAAATAAAATTTTTTATTTTTTTTTGTTTTTATTTTTTACGCGAAAACGGTGCGTCGTACAAAAGTAAGTCTATAAACGAAATTTGCTTTAAAATAAATGAGAATTTCAAAAGTAAGTTTCGTTTTTAGAAAAAGCAGTGGCGTATCCATTTTTTCTTTAAAAATATTCAGTTCAAACCCCGTACGGACGTCACTGGTAAAAATTTTTATAAATCTGTTAGGTCAAAAAATGCTCCTTATTGATTAAAAGGTATGTACAAAATTTCATAAAAATATCTAAGAGTGATTTATATAAAAAGGTTATATTTTTCTTAAAATGTTAACACCCTGTAGCTTAAAAATGAAGAGGTTTAGGACATATGTCCATATGAACTTTTTATCTTAGAATCATTCATAGATTATCACCCTTAAGTATCGGCACTCAATTAAATTACACCCTGTATAAAACTAAATTGACGTGTCCGAGCATTTTCCCCAAAAGTTACAGGTTAAGGCTATATTAATTTTATTCCAGACTTCCGGGCAGCTCTGTATATATTTGAACTCAGTAGAACAATATCTAGCGACTAAAAATATAAAATACAGGGAGTTTCATTTTAAAAAGTACCAGGTAACTTGAAAATTTTAAGTTTCTGATCCTTTTTTGTTTTTTCTGATAACGGATTCTGAATACCCATTAAGAATACTTCAAAATTGCTAATTTGAACTTATTTGTACGACCAATATTAACCGAGATATGTATCTAGTAAAATATAAACAATCACCCTGTACATGAAGAAAATCTAGGATACGATTCCTGACATCATTTCAAGACGAAAAGTTCATATATGGATATATGCCCTCAAATGCTTACCCTCTAAAGATACAGGGTGTTAAAATAATTTTAAAAAAGAATTTTTTTTTTTTTTAATTTTGAAAGTACTGGACGGTATATTGAAAATTGGTGTCATTTTGTATTAAACTGCACTGTTTCGTTAAAAAAGGTTTGGCTTACTTCCACCAGTTGGTGTGCGTGAAGATACCATCAATATTTTTTTTGTGAAAATATTTGATACGCCACTGATTTTCTCAACGCGTTAATTTATTTGGCTGCCCCAAGGAAAAACACAGTAACTGCTTGAAACAAACTTTCTAGAAAATCGATTTTTTAATAAAATTTTATTGCCTCACAACGTTTATTAAAATTTTTGTTTCAAATTTTTATACCAAAGAAGGGGTGCTTCGAGCAGTATTTTAGTACCTAGTTATAACCCAATTATGAAAATGAAGTTAGCTTAGTAGTTAAAAAACTGGTTTTCCACACTCTTATCCACTTTAGAAAATCAAATACATGTGGTAGAAACACAGTAAACTGAATTTAAAACTTATATTTTATACAATTTAAGAGGTGACAAAATAATAAAAAGTAAAAAAAACTTATACTTAACAATAACTTACCCTATGCTGACGAGAACCAATAAGTTCGAAACCGGTCCATAGGTAGCAGCAACCTACCAACAGAAAGGTCTTCCTTTCTTGGTAGTTTTAAGCAATCAATTTAGTATTGTAGCGCTAACTGTGTTAGCCAAATACGGCCTTATATTATAAGGTTTTAAATCAGATGGCTAGGAAATATTTTCCTAATTAGTATGTTATATTTATCTACTCCATCTGACAAGTAAAGGATTTTTTAAAGATTTTTAGTAAAAAAAACTTGCTAAGTTAGTATAAAAGGGCATTAACATAGAATAGTTAGTGCTTTTAAGTACCACTTATCAAAAACTTATGCCATAAAAGAAACTAAGACAAACTTTAACAGAAAAACGCACGATAGGTAAAATAAATGTCGCGACTGTTGATTTACGCTCTTACTAGGTATTAGCAATGGTGGGGGCATCTTTCGGGATAAACATTTGAATATATTTCCCAGGCAAAAACACAGTAACTACACACGGACAGCAAAAACACAGTAACTGCACTGTCAGTTACTGTGTTTTTGCGTTGGGATTCGCAGTTACTGTGTTTTTGTGTGCGGATTTGGAAAAAGTTGGGCAGTTACTAGGTTTTGGGAAACTAAAATCTGCGGTATTTATGAACCGATTTTAATAATTCAAATACCAAAATGTACGTCAGAAACCCAGCAACTGGAATATTGAAAAATGTCACTTTTTACAAAAATGTCAGTTACTGTGTTTTTGCTTGGGACAGCCGAGTTGGTGTGCGTGAAGATACCATCAATATTTTTTTTGTGAAAATATTTGATACGCCACTGATTTTCTCAACGCGTTAATTTATGTCGATGGTTTTTGGAAAGGTTGGCTAGAAATCCACAATTTTTGGATAATTTATTTTTTACCAATGAAGCTAATTTTTCTAAGAATGCAATAACAAACTTTCATAACAATCACGTTTGGAGTCAAGAAAATCCACACGCTATTAGCGAAAGACATTTTTAGTACCGATTTTCGTTAAAGTATGGCCAGTAACAGTTGCTAACAGACTAATAGGTGCTTTCTTTCTTCCCCAGCGGTTAGATTGCCAAACCTATCGTAATTTTCTAGAAAATGAGCTGCCAATATTATTGCCATTAGCTCAGCGAAACCAATTGTTAACAATGGATAATAATGGCTTGCGAGGATATTAAAGGAACCCCAAAAATTTTTGAACATGTTAGAAATTCAATGAGAAGATTCAAGATGCTTGTATTTTAGCAGAAGGTGGCCACTTTCAACAATTTCTCTAAATCCAGTTTCTTTTGTGTTTAAATTTAGATTAACAAATACGTTAATTATATATGAACTAGAAAAAATTTTAAATAAATTACTTGTAGTATAAATAACATGTTTTAACTTAATTAATTAGTAAATTAATTTTGTTTAGTTTATATCCGTATTGCATCAGAGTTATCTTTAGAACTATACTGTTTTTTTCAAAAACATAGTAGAGACAACTTTTGTTCAGCTTTTACCAATAATGCATAAAAATACATCAGAGTTTAAAAAATCAGTGGCGTATCAAATATTTTCACAAAAACAATATTGATGGTATCTTCACGCACGCCATTGGGGGAAGTAAGCAAAACCTTTTTTAACGAAAAAGTGCAGTTTAATACAAAATCAGTTGATACCCATTTTCAATACCGTATCTTCAAGGACTTTCAAAATTAAAAAGAAAAACAATTCTTTTTTAAAATTATTTTAACGCCCTGTATCTTTTAGAGGATAAGCATTTTAGGGCATATGCCCATAGGCATCGTAACTATAGATCCGACACGTCATTTATAAATGCTATAAAATTGTGATGCCAAAATCGTTTGGTGGCGAGACGCTGTGAGGAGCTAGGTGGGGCCGGGAGTGGGGATTACGCTGTCTTTACATATGCATGCGACAAAACTCCAGGAAAACAACATCCGCTATGCCGAGTATATCGATGCGGATAGGCACGAAAATGATGAAATCTGGGCGGATCCGTTATTGCTGCGTTGCCATACTACAGATTTTTTACAAGGTTTTAGGCAATGTTATATATTTCCCACATCATGTTAATCAAGTTATTCATAGAATTTAATACTTTTAACAGAGTAAGCACAGAAAACTACGTTTTCTGTGGCGTAAGTTTGGCAAACCAAGTGGAGGGGAGCAGCTTGAATGTTGATTTACTTTACACTGGAATACATTGATGACAACACGTTTATTTGTTATTGTTCGGTCTAATAGTTACGATGTCTACGCATATGTCCATATGAACTTTTCGTCTTAAAATGATGTCAGGAATCATATCCTAGACTTTCTTCATGTACGTAAGGATCACCCTGTATACAGGGTGGCCCACTCTCAACGCAGGCTTCCATAGCATCTAAACTACTCAACTTTTTAATATTTTTTAATAACAGAGTCATAGGGAGGCATTAGGCCTACAATTTAAAATGATTTTAAATTATACAGGGTCTCCCAAATAGTCCGGGCATATCAAACATACTTTTTTTTAAACGGAACACCCTATATCTTACATTACTTTTGAATTCTACATAAAATTACAATTATTTTTTAGTAAGTGAATTATAAGTCTAAACTTAATAGTTTCTGAGATATCGACTTTTGAACTTTGACAGCGTCTAGCTTTCTAACGATACGCCATATAGCAAAACGGCTTACATGTCCCTATGTTACTTTTTTATTATCTTTCCAAAAATGCCAACTTGCGGTTAAACCGGAAGTACTATATTTCCGGCTTTTGAGCTACATCCGGTTTAACCGGAAGTTGACAATTTTAGAAAGATAGTAGAAAAATAAGATAGGGACATGCAAGCCGTTTTACTCTAATTTAGAAAACTAGAAGCTGTCAAATTTCAAAAAATTTTCAAAACTCGATATCTCAGAAACTATTAAGTCTAATGCACTTACTAAAAACTAATTGTTATTTTATGTAGAATCCAAAAATATTGTAAGATATAGGGTGTTCCGTTTAAAAAAATATAACTTTGATATGGATCTTTTTTTTGGAACATCCGGTATATTTCAAAATAATTTTAAACTGTAGGCCTAATGTCTCCCTATGACTCTGTTTTTAAAAAGTATTAAAAAGTTGGGTAGTTTAGATGCTACGAAACCCTGCGTTGAGTGGGCCACCCAGTATACCTTCAAAAAACTATTATTTAAAATACAAATATTGGCGTTTATATTTAAGAATTTCTTTATTTATGCGTTTTTCCGGATTGGGCTAACAAAACGTAGAAGTTTTGATATTCCAAAAAAGGGCGTGGCACCCGTGTTAAATTAAAGCGGTACCTACTCTTCACCAAAGTGCATATAAACAACTTTATTGTGGCCAGTCAGATTTAAAAAAAAGTAAACAAGTCTAATATATGCCTGTATTTTTTATGTTGTCGCAAATTAGAGTCTAGTGTAGAACCAACAGAGTTTACAATCAATCCACGGAACCCCCCACTCAAGTGTTCCGCGAAACTTAACTTACTTACTTTTGTCATAACACTCATATACTAATTAACGCATTTAAAATAAACAAGTGGTCAAGGTGCCCTGCTTTATAACTCTGAGGTACTTTTCTGTTGAAAAATTGTATAACAGAGGTGTTTTGGTTATGATTCGAAAATGGCCTAAACTGAATACTAATAGTGCCAAGAAACTCCATTGAGTACATTTTTTGCTTAGAGAAAACATTTTACCTTTTTGATTTTAAACTTTCATCTTGTCACTTAAAAAAAATTTTGTAATTATGCAGTATACCGGGTGTTGCATCGTCGAGCGGGACATAGGAAATCCCATGTAATTTTAAATGGGGCAATTATTGGCTTCCCTAATTATTTTAGAGAAAAATTCTATTTAGGTTTATTAAAGAGCACTAAAACCCACATTCAAAAGAATAACTTTAGATATTTTTGATGAGCCCGTTTACGGGTTATCGCCGATTTCTTTTTAACTATTTCTCCTTTTTATGGCCCCGTATTTGCGGGCACCGGTCAAGGTAAAAGATGACTGTCAAATAAAGTTGTCATTTTGAAATGTGTGCTTTATTGTTATAAAAACTCGTACATCGAAAATATTAAAGGTGTATTTATGAGTACAAATTAATCTGAATAAAACTAAAATAAAGTATCCAATTACAAGGTTAATTATGACATTTTACATGTTTCAATATTTTACTAATTAATAGGTAGGCACTATTAAATTGTTAGAACTTTAGGATTTAAGAAGATGTTGAAATATTCCTTCATTGACTGCTAGACAATAACCGAGGCGATCATAAAATTCTCTTCTTACATTCGCTAGTTGGTAAACTGAAATTCTATTGCATTCGGCAGAAATAGCATTTTTTAACTCGTCTAGATTTGGGTATTTTTTATCTTTGTATATCCTGTTTTTTAAATGGCCCCAGAGAAAGAAATCATTTGGCGATAAATCAGGAGACCTGGCTGGCCAATTTACTGTATGATTTAAGCCAATAACATTTCCATTAAACGCACGGTTTAAATATTCCCGGACAGCCAGGGTACTATGTGCCGGGCAGCCATCCATTTGGTACCAAACTTCCTGATTTTCCCTGGCGGCATCATGTAAAGTAGGTAAAATATGATCTTCAAGTAGTTCCAAAAAATATTCTGCATTTAAATTTCGTGTAAGAAATAATGGCCCGATAATATTTTCTCCGAAAATCCCAGCCCATACATTAACTTTTTGTGGATATTGCGTCCTTGTTTCCACAAACCTGTGTTGGTTTTCTTTGCTCCAATATCGATAATTTTGAACATTGGGTTCATTGTAAATGTGCATTCGTCAGTGAAACAAATGTTTTTTAAAAATTCCCTATCCATGTTTGCTCTTTCCATCATACCAAAACAAAACTCCTGTCGTCGTATTTCGTCCCTATCCCTTAGCTCTTGGTGCTTTTCATATTTGTATGAATAATATTTATGTCGTTTCAAAGCTCGTAACGCTGTGGTGTGATCTAATCCTATGTCATCCTCAAGTTTCCTTGTGCTGATGTTCCCATCATTTTCTTCCACGCACAATAAAACTTGCAAGTCCCTATCATTTCTTGCATCTCTTCTTTGTTCCTGCCTTTCTTCACATCTGCAGTTATTTATGGTACCACTCCAGTTTATCGGCTTATGCGAAAAATGGCGTAAAATGAAAAACGTTTCTTGCAATATGTAGCACGTACTTTCTAAACGACAAATCCGCGAGCGGAAAACCATTTTTTTAATTGCAAATATAAAAAAAATGTGGAAATAGGGTACCCGCTTGTGACAAAAATGAAAAAAAAATGAAAAACTCTTGTTGATTTATGTAGCATATACCGAATTGGAACCAAAAAGGTGGATTAGATGCCGTGTTAGCGCCTGTTTAACCAATATAGGTCTATAATTATTACAATTTTTGTCGAGTGACTAACAGCTAGAGAAACATAACCTCACTTGTCACTCTCACTGTGCTTTTCGGTCGACTATTTTCACATTTTTTTTATATTTCCAATTAAAAAAACGGTTTTCCGCTCGCGGATTTGTCGTTTAGAAAGTACGTGCTACATATTGCAAGAAACGTTTTTCATTTTACGCCATTTTTCGCATAAGCCGATAAACTGGAATATTACCTCGGATACAGAGCAGCAAACATGTCTGACACATTTTGATAACTATTTCCTTGATAATACCATTTAATCATCAATATTTTTTCTTCAGAAGTGTAATTCATGGCTAATATTTTCGATGTACGAGTTTTTATAACAATAAAGCACACATTTCAAAATGACAACTTTATTTGACAGTCATCTTTTACCTTGACTGGTGCCCGCAAATACGGGGACATAAAAAGGAGAAATAGTTAAAAAGAAATCGGCGATAACCCGTAAACGGGCTCATCAAAAATATCTAAAGTTATTCTTTTGAATGTGGGTTTTAGTGCTCTTTAATAAACCTAAATAGAATTTTTCTCTAAAATAATTAGGGAAGCCAATAATTGACCCCATTTAAATTTACATGGGATTTCCTATGTCACGCTCGACGATGTAACACCCGGTATAGTAGTATAGTTTAGCCGAGAAGAGCCAGCAAACCAGAAGCGACAATATGACATTTGGCGAAATCAATGTAGTGGGAGGTAACTCAGACAACTGTCATAAGTTTAAGCCGGCCCGTTAGTCCGGTATCGTTATCGAGTTTAGTTGTCTTTTTTTGTTGAAAGAAGTGTATTGTTTAACTGTTTATTTTTGTGAGTGCTGTGCTATTATAAAAATATGACTGGTAATGCCTGTGCGTTTCGAAGGTGTCACTCAAGAGAAGGTCAAGGAATAAGCATGTTTTCATTTCCAAAGGATCCTGAACAGTAAATTTAATACATTTGCACGGCTATGATATTTGTTTATGTTTGTTTTGTTGTATTTATCTGCTGTATTTTATTAAGTGAAAGCTATATGGAAAAGACCTGCCATTATTTATTATGTTATTCAAGTGAAGTTGATATTAAATGTATAAAAACAAGTACCTTCTTAAGGAAAGGCGACAGGAAGGAAGAAATATCAAACTAATCTAAAAGAACATGTTTTTATTTTCCTAGATTTTGTGTTTTTTTGAAAAATGTTCCTGAAAGCACAGGTACTTATTCTCATTTAGTAGTTTTTATCGAATAATATCATATTTCTGCGCCTAGATCAGGTAAAATAAGTAAAGAGTAAGTAGTAATAGATACATTATAAAAAAATCATAGGGTCTTTCGAAATTTACAACTTATTTTGTTTAAAGAAAATAAAATATCATATTATCTACCTACCGTTTAAATTCTAAGTACCTATAATTATCGTCCATGTACCTATCGAAGAATTGAAAAATAGCAGATTTACCTGTAAAAAATATCCAACATACTCTTAAAAAAAAAAATGGTTTGTAGCATTATAGGAGTGGGCTAAGAAACAATTTGCAACCTGCAATTTTGCGAATTTTAAAAAACTCTGCTTATGTAACTGTGTTGGTAATGTGGTGCGGATTGAGAATTCAGAGACAAAAATTAGAATATGTTATAAAATATACTGTATTAGAATGTACAATACCTCATGAATACCTTATGAATTTTGAATCTTTCAATTGTTACTTTTACCGTTTTTTTATGAAAAATTGATGGACAATTCACCGGTGGTTTAGCGTTTAACTAATTTGTTAGATACTTTGGTCATTACCTTTTTAAAAAAGGTAGTCTACATTTGTTTCGATAAAATTAGCCGCTTTCGAAGTATAACAAATTATTCAAATAATAAATCAGAATACTACAATAAAACACCATTCGTTTTAATTTCGTTAACAATGTGTTATTGAGCAGAACACCGCTCCCCATTTTGTCAATTTAGTTCAGCACTTATCAAATACTTTTTGTAATCGATGGATAGGTCGAGGTGGGCCTATATCATGGCCACCGAGGTTGCCGGACATGACTCCATTGGATTTCTTTTTATGGGGAAATTTAAAGAGGCTTGTATATTTATTTAACACCAGTTCACATCAGGGAAGATCTGATAGAAATAATAACACACCATTTCAACGAAATTTGAGATAATTCCGGAATGTTCTTTCAAGTACAACGAGAAACTTAGCAAGTGTATTGAGGTACTGAGGTATAGGTTGCCATTTCGAAAATCTGCTAAAGTAAACAAGAGGAAGCAAATTTTTCAAATTTTTAACATTCTTGCGTTTAAGTGATTTCCGAAATGTCAACCCTTTCAATAGTTCCTTTATGCGGCACACTTCAGTTTCGAAATGTATCAGAATAGGTTCTTTTTGTATCCACACAATTGTCGAGCGCTTGTCCATATAAGTTAGATACGAGGTTAGATACATGTGAGCATTAATGAGATGTAATAATGACAAATTTTATTATTTTAATGCTATGTACATATTGGTTATATTGTTATTCGATTAGTTCCTGTATTTAAATAACTTTATGTTAATAAACTTGATTATTAAATAAATTTCCAAAGTCAATGCTTAAACGTGTTATACAAAAATTGATTTTCTTCGAAAATGGCTAATTTTATCGAAACAAAGGTAAAGTACTTTTTTAAAGCGAAGTGACCAGAGTATTTAAAAAATTAGTTTTCAGTTCTGTAAAATGACACCTGTCGAAATTTTGGCTCAACTATAGTGTGGTGGCAAGTCCGTTCCTCACTTCCCTGACGATGCCTGAAGAGGGCAACTGTTATACCTTTATATAAGGGAGGTAATTCCAATATAATGCCTCAAGCTTTAGACCCGTGTCTTTACTGCCGACCTTGTCTAAAATAATTGAAAAACTTGTTAAAAAACGATTACTGTCTTTCTTGAGTAAGTACGATCTGCTTTGTACGCAACAATATGGATTCCAGGATTCGAAAGGTACAAACGATGCTATTTTTGCATTTCTTGAAGGATTGTATCTGGGTCTAAATGGTAATGAGGTGGCTGCAGCAGTGTTCTGTGACTTGTCTAAGGCATTTGACTGCGTGAGTCACGGAATACTGTTGTGGAAACTTGGAAGGTATGGGGTGAGGGGAACCGCGCTTGAGTGGTTTGGGTCATATTTGTCTGGTCGTTTTCAGGCGGTAAACTTTCACCATAAACTCTCGAATCAAAGGGAAGTTCGGTCTGGAGTACCCCAGGGGTCCGTTCTTGGCCCCTTGCTATTTTTGTTGTACATTAATGATTTAACAAATATTAATATTAAGGGACGGTTTACTTTGTTTGCGAATGATTCGACAATACTTTGGACTGGCACAAGTTCGGAAGAACTTGAGACTGATGTGAGGAGTGATCTGCTTAAGGTAAAGGAGTGGAGTGATGCCAATCTTCTGTCGCTAAATGTTACAAAAACAAATATAATGACTTTTAAATGCCTTTTTGATGGAATAACTGTTGGGAACCAGATGCTGAATAGTGAATGTGTGAATAAATTTTTGGGTGTATATTATATATAGACCACAAGCTAAAGTTTGAAAAGCATATTACGTATCTCAGTAAAAAATTGGCCTCAAATTGCTATGCAGTCAAAATAATATCAAACAATTTGGACTGCGCAACCACAAGGACCGCGTATTTCTCATTAATAGAGTCAAATTTAAGATATGGTGTATGCTTTTGGGGGTATTGTCCCCGATATCTGTTCAATTTATTGTTTGCCTTGCAAAAAAGGGCCGTAAAATATATGTGCAATGCAGGACCTAGAGACCCTGGTAGACCACTCTTCTTAGCTCAAAATATATTAACTCTACCATGTTTATTTATATTGGAGACTGCTTGCCTTATTTTTAAGAAATCTAAGAGTCAGATTAATTTATTATCGGTATATAATACTCGCCAAGTGTATAGGATTGGTCTGCCAATACCAAAATCTAGCCAGACTAAGAATTCCATAATATTTGAGGGTAAAAAAATATTTAACCACCTTCCACTCTGTATAAGAGGGTGTCAAAGTGATAAGAAATTCAGGAGGGAAGTTAAAGCTCTTTTGATCACCAAGGCTTATTATACTATAGATGAGTTTTTCCAGGAAAATTTTATTTGATTATGGGTGGTTATTTACCTGGTATTTTTAAAGTGTATCGCGATTTGTACCTTTTTCTGATTTTTGTAACCTAATTCGTTAAGTGTTTCTGCGCATATATACATGGTGTTTGAGGTACTATATATTGTTGTTTGTTTACTGTTACTCATATAGGTACATTGTTTTTGTTTTTATTTTTTGATATTTTAAATTTGTTTCTGAAAGTGCTTTGTCTGTAGTAATATATTAAGGGATAGGGAAATTATCGAAAATCATTCCGAAGATTTTTTGCCGTGGAAATCGCTCGAGGGCTTGCCCGAGAGCGATTTCCTAATGGCAAAAAATCTGAGAATGATTTTCTGATTATTTCCCAATCCCGAAATGTATTTTGAAGATTATTTACCAAATAAAAAACTAACGATTTCTGACGGGTGAGATTTTCACTTTTGACAAGGGTGATTTTCACCGGAGAGCGGGAGATTATCGCTGAATAATCAGGTGAAAATCAACCCGCTTTTATAATGGATGAGGTAAATAATCAATGAAATTTTATATTTTTTAAGACAATAAAGCTATGTTTGATTTGATTTGATTTGATGTCAAACATCTATATTGTCGTATGGTTTTATGGGCTACAGACAATTTTAAAATATCATTAAATTATACATGTCGGTTCAAAAGTTAGAGCCGAGAAGGTAAGTTGCTGGGTACCCCTATGGGGCTCTGTATCTCGGGGCACTTTAGCAATTTTTTTTCTATGACAAATTATATAGGGTTATTTTGACCTTCCCTGTACGCTCCCCAGAGTATGTCATATATACTTACCGGGCACCCTGTATATGGGGCAATTTTTTTAATAATTTGACTTTTTTTATTTTATGTCGACAGTACGCCCTCTATCGGTCAACTTTAAAAATGCTTTCAAGCATTTTATCTTTACTGTACCAATAAGAAATATTTTCTTGACTAATACTTTTTGAGATATAGCCGCGCGCCACCCTTAAGGCTCAGTCAGACAGAAAGCGGGCCTCCCGCCGCGGTCTGCTGTTGTCAAAGACATTAGAACTAATGTCTTTGGCTGTTGTATGTTGTATAGGGATGCGCGATACGATACGATATTTTTGAGTATCGATATTTTACCTTCCGATACCCGATATTTTGTATCGATATTTTTTATTCGATATATAATGAGTATCGAAATATTTTACCCTGTATCGTTCAGATAGTATCAATACATCCCAAAATTCCAAAACCCACAATTTTATTAATTTTATGATGCGGTTTGCAAAACAGCAAACCTCGAGCGGAAAATGCCCGGTCCGACCTTGAAGACTATAAATAGTACCAGTTACTAGTATACCTACCTAAGGAAAAATAACATTACCGCTTATTTTTTTTTTTTTTTAAAACGTTAAAAATCGTAAAACAAAAAATAACAACGCGGATCGAAAAAGTATCGATATTTAGGGTATCGATATTTTTCAAACCGATATTTTATTGCATCGATACTCTACCATACGATCCGGATCGATACAAAAGATCGATACTTTCAGCGTATCGGAACATCCCTAAATGTTGTATTACATGTTCATAGGTACCTATACCCGAGAAGAGCCAAACAACGAGAAGCGACAAAATACCGAGTTTAGCATTGATTAAATGGGGACCAAATTATATGACCTTCGCCTTGAAATTTTGACAGTTGTCCAGGTTATTACACTAAAACGATAAAGAAAATGCTTTACACCGAAATAAAAAATGTGGGTACCTAGTAAGAAGTAATTTTTTCATGATTATCTTCTGTGTTTCATGTAATTGGCTTTCCAGCAAATTTCGTAAGATCAAAAAAAAATCAAATAAAATAAAATATTTTTGAAATGTTTTATTGATTGTGCGTTACTTACTGATAGTACATTTTAGAAAGGAAATGAAATAGTATATTACATACCAAGAGTGGTAAAAAGCCTATTATACACACGTGTTCGAAAATTACGGTACGAGCGTTAGCGAAAATTGCCCTTGATTAATGCAGACATTATAATATTACGTACCTAACTGGTCTTACGCACAGCTTGGCTTCTTACAATATAGTGTCTGTAATTAGAGTTTTACGGATAAAGTAGACAGTGCGTAAGTAGGTTCTTACTAATATAGAAGTAGAAAAACAGTAATATGTATGTTTAGAATTTGTAAAAATCTTAAATTACTGGGGTCCTTAATTACGCTTGAGGTTGAACCTACCTAGAGAAAGGGTCAGTATACCTACATTCTGAACCATTATGCGGCTTTAATTTGATATGTATGCAGGTTGCAAATTGTTTCTGAGTATGTTGGATATTTTTTACAGGTAAATCTGCTATTTTTCAATTCTGCGATAGGTACATAGACAATAATTATAGGTATTTACTTATAATTTAAACGGTAGGTAGATAATATGATATTTTATTTTGTTTAAACAAAATAAGTTGTACCTAAATGTCGAAAAACCCTATGATTTCTTTTATTATAATGTATCTATTACTACTTACTCTTTACTTATTTTACCTGATCTAGGCGTAGAAATATGATATTATTGGATAAAAACTACTAAATGAGAATAAGTACCTGTGCTTTCAGGAACATTTTTCAAAAAAACACAAAATCTGTTAGAAAAATAAAAACATATTGTTTTAGATTAGTTTGATATTTCTTCCTTCCCGTCGCTTTTCCTTAAGAAGGTACTTGTTTTTATACATTTAATATCAACTTCCCTTAAATAACATAATAAATAATGGTAGGTCTTTTCCATATACCTTTCACTTAATAAAATACAGCAGATAAATACAACAAAACAAACATAAACAAAAGTATCATCGCCGTGCAAATGTACTTACTGTTCAGGATCCTTTGGAAATGAATACATACTTATTCCTTGACCTTCTCTTGAGTGACACCTTCGAAACGCATAGGTATTACCAGTCATAGTTTTATAATAGCACAGCACTCACAAAAATAAACAGTTAACAATACAATAAATAGTAAGAGAATACTACTTGACAAGTGGTAATCATAATATGACATATAAGTAAATACATGCGAGAACATTGTTCTCTAGCCACTTGCTGAGACCCTATACAATAAGGATTAACCAAATTATGCTAAAACAGCTATTCTGGGAGGAGGCGATAACTAGAGGAACATATTCCGTCGTGTGCGCATGCGTTTTCAAAAAGGACTGGTAAATAATTGACCGGTGAACTTGAAAAAGGCGAATTGGAACCAAAAAGGTGGATTAGACACCGTGTTAGCGCTGTTTAACCAATATAAGTCTATAATTATTATTATTATTAATTATTATCCAACCAAACAAATAGTACTACTTAATAAACTTTAATTAATTAAAGTAATTATGACGTGAATTGAGCGCCTGCGCAAAAGATGGAATATATTCCTCTAGATATCGCCTCCTATTCTGGGCTGCATGCCCCAACGAGCGCTGAATTAATAGCACAATTTGGCGTATTTTGACTAACACTGTTAGTACTAACTACTAAATAGGTACAGAGTACAGACTCAGATTGCAGAAACTACCGGGAAAGAAAAGAATGAATCTTTATTTCCAATGATAGGTTGCTACGCTGCTGCCACCTGTAGACCGGTTTCGAACTCTTTGGTTCTCATCAGTACAGGGCAAGCATGACAAGCGAGCACACCTACCATTGGAAAATCGAAACACCCTATAGCCACAATATTGTTCTGCCCAGTATATTTAGTACTAACAGTGTTAGTCAAAATACGCCAAATTGTGCTATTTAATTCAGCGCTCGTTGGGGAATGTAGCCCAGAGAATAGCTGCTTTAGCATAATTTGGTTAATCCTTATTGTATAAGGTCTCAGCAAGTGGCTAGAGAACAATGTTCTCGCATGTAGATATACATACTTATATGTCATAGTTAACAATACACTTCTTTCAACAAAAAAGACAACTATAAACTCGATAACGATACCGGACTAACGGGCCGGCTTAAATTTATGACAGTTGTCTGGGTTACCTCCCACTACATTGATTTCGCCAAATGTCATATTGTCGCTTCTGGTTTGTTGGCTGTTCTTGGCTAAAACACTAAAATATCCTTAAAACACCAAAACGAAATTCGCATCTATATGAAATAGGACAAGACATGTAATTTCTCGGATGCGAAATTCGTTATTCGCAACTATATGAACTAAGAACACATAATATTATTATGTGGGTATAAATTATTAATTTTTAAATTTCTACTCTCAGGGCCCCATAGAAAGTAGAGTTTCAGAGATAAATAAGCATCCTATTTTGTATATTCATATTTATTACTCAATAATAGTTTATATGTTTTGTTAATTAAATATGTTCTGGATATTAAATGATGTTCAGACCTCTCTACATTTATGTCACTTTTGATTGTATAGCTAGTATTTAGTATATAGGTTTTTATCACCCCCTGTATTTCGGAACACACCGCCACCTACGCGGGTGTGTGTGTCAATAGCTTCGTTCGTACAAGCAAATTGCTAACAGATTGCCAACTTTTCTATGCGCATGCGCAGTTTGTGATCGATTGTGAACTGGTTGGAAATTTTACGCTCTGCGAACGTACCAAGAGCAACTGACAGATTACAGATTAACTGGCTGATGACAGAAAATTAACCTATAAATATTTTAAATAAAAACAATAAAAAGAGTGCATTAGGAACAACAAAATTTGCAAAATGCAAGTGTGTTCATGTTCATATCTCTCAGCTATGTCATTGGCCACCCTCTTGCTTACCCTAAACTGTTCCAGAAATTTAGTGTCATTTTATTGTTGAACAGTTTCCTCCAAAAATTGTCTTTTTTTGGTCTTCGATGAACGTGTACATAATATAACTCATCATCACTAGACTAACTAAATTCATTGCCTTGAAACATCTTTTGAGGTTAATTTTGATTTTTGATTTACCAAATACGCCAAACTGCGCAAGTCCTCAACTAAAAATCCGCTCGCAGTCAGCGAATTATTCTGACGGTTGAAAACCCATCCATAACCAACAATCGGGCCTGTGCGAACATGGGATTTTCTATCAGCGGTTTGCGATCTTCCATGTGCGAACGCTTTTAAACAAACGCGCATGCGCTAACAGTTTGCCGACGGTTTCTGACCTCTGTACGAACGAAGCTATTAGCTCTGTTCGCACAGCAATCACAAACTGGTCAGCGCCAATCAGATAGCTCAATTATAATTGGAAACAGTTTGCAAACCGTTTCAAACCAATCGGAAGCGTGCTGCCTAGTCCGTGATTGCTGTGCGAACGGAGCTATTATAATTGGAGCTGTACGCTGTACGTCTTAACGTTTTGACGCTTGACGGCCGCCTCGCCATTCGGCATTTTTCAAAATGTTAAAATATAATTTATACCTAATCTAGTTTTATTTTAATTTAGTATGGCCATCGCCGTATTAATTATTACGAGTTTTCCTAATTCATACTACCGGAATGTCGGGAACGTAAAATTGTTTGTGCCAATGGAAGTTAAACCTGTATGTAGTTCAACAAAATAAAAAAAGTGATGAAGAAACGATGTTTCCTTTGGCGCTAGTTACGCCATATCAACTGAACAGAAAACTAAGAAGTTCAGGGCAGTGGAAAAGCCGACAGCCCCTAACATTGGACCTTCTCACCGGATGGTAATCCAGCGACAGCTCGGCTAGAGCCCCAAACTTGTATTTCAACAGCACAGCTAGTGCTATTTCCTATGGATTGTGCAGCCATTGCCGCCATCATTTATGAGGTTTTTCGAATATAAAAAAAAACAAATAAAAAGAAATAGAAGCTACAAACTGTAAGTAATAACAATTTCGATTCTTTGAATGTGAAAACTTTAAAAACTTAATATTTCCCGCGTATGACGGTTCAGATTCAGAACGGTTAGTTCTATTTTTAGACCACAACATTCGCGGAATTGCTAAAGGTACGTAGCGCTTTCTCTGACTGCGCCCCAAGTAGGTTTGTTTACATTTTTGACAGCTATTTGTTTACATCTTACTTTAATCAACGTATTTGATTAATAATATTAAAAGCGAGTAACATTTGGGTGAAGTGGGGTAATTGTAAACAGCGGTAATTGTAAACGCTATAAGCAGTAATTTCTAATTTACCGCCAGAACCTCGAACCTCGTAACTTCCGGCCGCGCTCGGATATCACCCCCTTTCATGCCATACAAAGGAACACATGTTTAGGAGCTCATCTTCAGTTGGTCTTGTGCTTTAGTTGAGACAACTACACTTTTCTTGTTTTCTTTCTTGTGACCCATGCTTTGAAATTTATGTGAACATTTTAGTCCAAAGGTAGGAACTCTAAAATTTCATTTAGAGGGGTCTAGACACCCATATTTTTGTGTGAAATTATATTGTTGACTGAGATTTTATAGATATTTTTTTTAAGAGAGTGTTTACTTTTACCCCTAATAATAAAGATATAGGGGTGAAAGTAAACGAGTTTTAGGGGCAAATGTACCTAAATACACTTCTGGGGTTAATGTAAATGTGAAATGCATTTAAACGGTCCATTTCAGATGCCTAGAAAGTATATTCCCAAAACTAATGGGCCAGCTTATCCCAAAGAAGACCTGGCAAATACTGTTGGAGATGTGCAGAACAGAAATATGTCATACGGAGATGCAGAAGAGCACTACAAGATCCCCATAGCAGTTATTTAGATTAAAAAGATTTCTCTGAAGAACGGGAGTGAGATGAATATCTTTAAAGTCAGAATATTAGAACCAAAGAACCTGAAAATCACATAGATGCCGAATATGTTGTCAAAAATAATGTTAGGTAATAATAATAAATAATAATTCTTTACTGCAACCAGTGGATATAAAAAATTATACCATAAATAATTACTAACTAAAATATTTGAAGTAGGAAACTCTTGTCACATAGATAAGAAAAGAAATATTTTAAACTTGGTAAATTCGTTTAGGTACAATTACCCCACTTGACCCTACTTGGTTTAGTTCCTTACATTATTTGTAAGTTTTTACTTCAAAATGTCTCTAGAAGGAAAATGAAATGAAAAAATCGAATCACTTTTACAAACACGCAAGCTTATTTTTGAAGCGCTTTCGGGGTTCTCTAACTATGTTAGGGGATTTTCAGATAATGCTAAAGTTTATGACCTGCAGGCTCGCCTAGAAAAGATACAATTATTATGGACAGAGTTTACAATGGCACAGGCAGAGTTAGAATCACTTGATAGGTACTAACACAGACCATTCAGGTTATAAAATCAAGTTTGAGGATGAGTTTTCTAACAGCTCAGGTTTTGCTAACGGCTTGATTGATAGATATTTCACGTCTCTATCGAGACAAGATAATATGCCTCCGGTTCCACAAAACATAATGATTAGTAATTCAGCAGAGAATAACGCAAATTTACCTAAAATTAAACTGCCAGAATTTTGCGGTTCATATGAGAAGTGGCTGCAGCTTGCAGACACGTTCAAGTCTCTTATTTACAATAATGCAACCATCAGTAAAATCGAAAAATTCTGGTACCGACTTGAAATCTTGTCGAAAAGGTGAGGCAGCTAACAGCCTTACTTTTTTAGAGGTGTCTGAAATCAATTATGAAAAGGTTTGGGATATTTTATGCGAGCGGTATGAAAACAAACGCGTTATAATACAAACTCACTTAAGGGCTATTTTTGACATTTAGACTACTAAAAGGTGATAAAAACTCTAGGTATAATTCGCTTACTTACCTCGCATTATGGAGAATCGTGGAAAGAAAACCCAGAGCTATCCCCATACATAGGGTTTTTGTATTCAACCGATGGTGAAGATTTGGTACAACCTCGAGGCAGTGGCTCTAAATTACATAGATAGTTCTGAGCAATGTCGCAATCAAGAATATATTTTATTATTTTATTTTTTATTTTATTAATTAACGGGCAATGCCCAATTTCACAAAAAATACAATAAAGTAAAGTCATATTTCTAACAGAGAGTTACATACCTACATACTAATAAGTAATTATTATTGAAACAAAAGAACAGGAATTGATCATGTACGGAAGTGCAAAACAAAAAAGCAGAACTAAAAAAGAAAAAAAATTATTTATTTATTTAAGATTTTCGAAAAATTGGAGATTAGAGATTTCAAATTGAGTCGCGAAGCTGCTTCATAAACACGGAATTGGTTGAGAAAAAATCGAGTGCAGGATGCTCATTGGCTAGTCTACTCGACCTGGATATAAAGGTATTTTGGCCATAGTTAGTTCTGTGTGCAGGTATTGAGAAGGTATACCTTAATCTTGTTTCCCTTGAAGGAACATGAAAACCTATTTTATTCAGCAGAAGCGGGCAGTTATATTTATTGTTTAGTATATTGTACAGAATTTTAAGGTCCTTAGAATTCCGACGCTCTTCAAGGGTTCTAAGTTGAATGTTAGATTCCAACTGAGAGTAAATTAGTTCAGGCATGTTGAGTTTAAAAGCTATGTACCTTAGAAATTTATGCTGAACTCTTTCTATATTAAGAATGTGAGTATTATATCGGGGATTCCAGACACTAGAGGCATATTCGAGGTGACTTCTTATTAATGAGCAGTAAAGTTGTTTAATAGCATTTGTGTTGGTAAACTCGGAAGTAACTCGCTTTACAAAACCGAGAAGTTGTAGTGACTTTGATATTATGGATTGTATATGAGGGACAAAAGTAAATTTTGAATCGATAAGTACGCCTAGATCTTTAATTAGAGGGACACTGGAAAGTGGAGTATCTCCAATGAAGTAGGCCTGCCGAAGCGCTTCTCTGGATTTGTGGAAAATGACCAAATGGCACTTTGATACATTCAACTCCATACCATTGTTATCACACCAGGCTACTAAGTGGTTCAAGTCGGACTGAAGTTTTAGGCAGTCATTTGAAGAGGACACCTCTATGTATAATTTTAAATCATCCGCAAAGAAGAGAAACTGACTATGCTCAAAGCAAGATCCCAAGTCGTTTATAAACAAGTTGAAGAGAAGGGGTCCCAAATGTGAGCCCTGGGGAACGCCGGATGGAACCTGAATACTTTTTGAGTGAAAGTTGTTAAATCGAACGGTCTGGGAACGACCTGTCAAGTAACTCTGAATCCAGCAGAGCAATGTACCACCCACACCGACACCCTCCATCTTGGATAAAAGAACAGAGTGGTTTACCCTATCGAACGCCTTGGAGAAATCTGTGTAGACAGAATGAACCTGAGAGCCCCTCTCCAAGGCATCGGAGACATAGTCAGCATAGGCAAGCAGATTGAGCTCGGTACTTTTGCCAGTTTGGAAACCGAATTGTCTAGGGATAATGTATTGGCCCAACACCGAGGTCAAAAAATTGGTTAGAATATGTTCGAATACCTTCGGAATGACACTCAAGATACTAATTGGTCGATAATTTGTTATCAACGATTGATTACCAGACTTGTGGATTGGCGTTAAGTAACTCAGCTTCCAGAACTCTGGGAAAGTCCCCGATGAGAGAGAGAGGTCAAATATTTTGTGCAAGGGGCGCGCCAAGACAAAACTGCAGTGTTTTAGCAGTGATGGTGGTAAGCCATCAGGACCGGGCCCCTTGTTTATGTCCAATGTGTTTAAATGCAAATATATATCAGAGATTGGTATCGTATAATTAGTGACGGTATTGTTGTTAAATGAAGAGTGTGGCTGATGTTGATTAGGGCAAGGCATGCTACTATAAACTTGAGAAAAATAATCTGCAAACATATTGGCTATATCTAATCCTGAATCACTGCAATTACCACTGTACTCAAACTCGCAAGGGGCGTCACGATTCTTTCTTTTAGAGTTAACGAAGTTCCAGAACTGTTTTGGATTGGTGGTTAAACAATTTTCTGTATAAGTAATAAAAGTGCTATTGGATTCTGCCAGCAGTCTCTTGCAAAACAAGCGTAATCTAGAGAATTCACGGTAATCACATTGAAGTCTCGATATTTTGTAACGTTTATGTGCTTTCTTTTTATCTATTATGTGTTGCTTAAGCTCTGGTGAGTACCACCTGGGAAATTTACCAGAGGAAATTTGTTTGAGAGGGACATACATTTCGATTGCTGAATAAATAAGGTTATAAAATATATTTACCGTATCGTCCAGGTCACGTTGAGCCAGTAGAGCATCCCAACATATACTTCCTAAATAATCGTTGATCAGATTATAATTTGCCGATTTGAAATCCCTATAATAGCCATCGTTTAAAAGAGAACTGTTCGTTTTGTTAAAGTTAAATGGCAAAATAATGTCCAGTGGTGGATGGTAGTTATCCTGCGGCAACATGCAATCGTCCGTCTCGCGAACCACACAGCTGTCGTCTTGAAAAAGGACCAGATCCAAGATTGAGTTGGAAATGTTCATAGTCGTGTTTAATTGAAATAGGTTCTGGAATTCGCACAGATTAGACACCACCTCCAAGGACTCGACCTCGGTTGGAGCAGCAGGGGGCACAGATCTGACAATAGAGCTTAAGTTGTTATGTTCCCATAATGCATGCGGTAGGTTAAAATCACCCAAAATTCCAATCTTTGCATGGGGGTGTTCTTCAGACACTCTGTCGATGTTGTCGCTAAACGTAACGTAGGCCGCGGTTGGAGGATTGATATGGAAATTTAATATTACTTACACCTATGTACCTACCTATATTTTGTAATTTTTTAAATAGTTTCTACCAAATAATTATAATTTCTTGAATAGTTTGCCTAAATTTTCTTAATAACACAAGCTTAAGAAATTAGAAGCAATACTCGCTCTTTCGTAAATGTCGCTGCAAAACTCACTTTTTTCTATTTTAAACATTAATTTTTTCCTTTTTCCCGTAGACTATGATGTAAAATAATAAAACTTAATAAATGGAATCGTTACAGCAACCTTTCAACCCAATTTTAACCTTATAGTATTTAATAACTCTACTATAAATGATTTTATTAATTAACTCTAAATCAGTTTAGAAGCAAAGAGTAACTTTTGCATCTAGGCGCCTCATATTATGTAATGTCTGGTTGCCTATGCGTAGAATGTAAGAGAATACCTTCTTTCGTTTTTCAAATACCATCTGAATCCAGATTGTTTTCTAATTGTAATTATTAATTTACAATACACAAGTAAGCATGCCACAAGACCTTTAAAAGAAAACTGAACATCATATTATTCATTGTTTATTATTTAGTGTTTGTTTAAACATTATTAATCAAGAAATAAACCAATAGATCCTCTATGTATTTTGGCAATAAGACTCATGCCAATTATTTTGTAAAAAGAAAAATGGTGTTTGTTTTTTTTTAAATTAGATTTACAATACCATTATAAAATAAATTCCTGCACAAGTTTATAATGTCGATAAACAGAATTTTTTTGGGAAATTAAAAATACATTTCTTTGTTTACAACTCTTAAAGTTTATTGGAACTACGTATCTATCTTAAACAACAATAATTATTTATCCAAAAATAGTTTTGCGATTAGCTAGGTAATTGCTTTTACATCTTTGATAATTTAATAAACTTTTTTAAAAAGGGCATTCTCTAAAGTTCACGCTCTGCAATCGATAAAACAGCCCTTTTACGATACACGACGAACATCCAGCATGTTTGATCTAGCAGCCGAATGGTGCCGCCACGGCTGACTCGATCTAAGAAGTTTTTTAGGCGTTGCCACGTTTGAAATTATGTCCTCATGGGCATTTAATATTAGTAGTTATACAGTATTATAGTTCCCATATACAGCCTGTCCACATTTTCAATTCATGTAAATTTTAATAAGTTTTTGTTACAAATAAGAACTTTATGCATTATGTACACATTTTTTTAATATCAAATCAAATTAATCGAGGCTCTAGGCGAGTTTGACTGATATTCGGTGCCTTCCGTCTTCACTTGTTGGTCAACTCATCATTGCTAGTAAATTATTTTTGTGATTGCGACACTGTCCAGAATATGTGAAAAAACGACAGAGGCACTGAAATTTTTTTAGCTTAGTTCAGATAAACTGTTCTTAGCATGCTGACAGATATGAGTTAATCTAACAAACCTTCTAAAGGATCTAGGAGTAAGTTGATGTTAAAGCTGCAATACCTATAAATATAAACAATAAAAGCGCAGATACTAGCGTCAATGCATGTCATAAATGGAGTAAGGCGACAGACTCACTCTATTTATTACATTGGCGGTATTATATATCGCATCAACTCCAACATAATTGAACCCTTGGCTAGCGAAGTCAAGCTTCAAGGAAACCATTTTAGTGTAAATCGGAGTAACAATATCAAATATAATTATAAGAGTTGCTTTTTTTTGCAGGTCGTCAGTGAGGCTATAGGTTCTGACTAAAGGAAAAAGGATAGGCGTCTGTTTTAAAACAGAAAAAGTGGAATGAAACGGAGAATGAAACCAGATGGTTACATCTTGTGGTGCTGGTAAAGAACACCAATCCTTAAGCATACCTGCGCCTTCTGACATGGACTTGCAAAGCCACAAATAATGGAGGAAATCCTGCAAAGACAACACGTCACAATTGCAGGAGTCCAGGAGATTCAAAAGCTGATAAATCCGTTTGAAGCAAAACTAAGAAAATCGCAAATAACTGTAATTTTTTTCTAAAGCATTTCTTTGTATCCAACATGGCACCAGATTAAAGGCAGGGTTAGCAGCATTAATGAAACCAGAATTATGAATTTTTTAAGTCCTAAAATTTAAGATATCAACGAAAATAGAATGGATATAACCGATTTTGAAAGTTAAGCTACAATTTATCTAGTTTTGAATCTTAAACAAGGTTAAACTTGTCTTTGTGAACAGTATGGTAGCTTTTTCAAGAATTCTTGAAAAGGCTACCGTGTTTAGTAAACAATGTGTTTTACGTCTCTTTGAATTTATTACTATAATACCTAAAAACATGCCTGTATTGCACCCAATGGGTTGTAGCTTGTTTTGAATTGTAGCGCCGCTTACTCTAAAGAATAGGATCAGGATATATTTGATTTTGCAGGGCAGTGGATATATCTTTATTTATTTATATTAATTTGAACTTCATCTGTCAGTGAATATAGCTGGTTTTGCATTTCGTCAACGACTTCAAAGCTACTTTTAAGTGTAATATATCTGAGTTTAAGGGTTTCAAAATAAGGGGATTGGATTTTATTTATATGATTCAAGGCTTTGCGCGAAAATTTTAAAAAGTGGATTTATCCGGTTTTGCTTGTAGAGAACTCAAGTTACCAATATTATCAGCTTTGCTATGTAATTGTTTGGATAACCGCATACGGCGAAATGTTTGCTAATTTTTTTATAGCCTAATGTAAGGTCGCTGATTACGAATCCGACATTCTTTTTGTTGGAAAGAATTTTTTTTTTATTTCGCCATTTTCATCATATAAGTAATCCTTTCTCAAAAACATCTTATTTGGTATAAGAAGTCTTTGAGAATGTATTATGAGTAGTGTAGTACAAGTGATATTTTAGTAGAAATAAAAAAACTTTGATAAAATTTTTTTTTAGTGATCAGCAACTTCAAATTAGGCTACAAAAAAAACTAGCGAAGCATTCGATGTCTGCGGTAATCCGATTATTTACCTCAGCTATTTTAGAAGACCTACTGTAACTAGTTCATTTCGATATATAATTTCGACCGCAGCACCATTGGCTAATTCTTAGAAATGAGAACCGATCTATGCCTCATGATTTGTATGAACTTATTTAAAATCAATAACTAAAGTCCTCACCCTTAGATGAAGTTCAGGTTAGTGAGCTTTTACGAAGGATAACTCCCATTGTTTTCTCTTCGTCTTAATCATGTAAATTTACAGAGATAAAACGAAAACATTTTTTACTAAAATCAGCTGATTGCACTATTGCAGTTGGCAGTTGGATTTCTTTGGATTCCATATGATTATTTAGTGACTAAATTAGAATTTAGAGCAAATCTATTTAAATTATTTATACAAAAAATGACTGCAAGTTTATACCCATCAAAAACGTTCCGTCCTTTTAACGTTAGGGCTGAATTTTCCGATTTTCCCTTTATCAATCATCCCCAAGAAAACCTCGCGTCCCCATTTGGCAACAGCGCATTTCAGTGACAAAATGGCAATGGAATGTTGGCCTAAGAGCTGAATTTCGCGGTGTATTTTCGTTGTTTTTAAATCGAAAATTCGCGAGTTTTTTCACTAAAAATGGTGCTTTAAACTGTCCGTATTTGTTGTGAACTATCTAAACTGTTGTGTGTGTGATTTTGACTCATATACAGTGTGTTTTTCCCGGATAAATAAAGCGAAAACATCGACGATAGGTAAGGTATAGAGGCAATTTCTGGTCACCTTTGTATATTATTTTTATTACATCCTAGGGGTTTGTTATTGATTGGTTTATTGCTTTAAAAGTCAAGAGGGTAATTTCGGTTAATTACCTTCTTTTAAAAGCATAGTACCACGCGAATTGGTAATAAATGAGACCCTATTTTGTGTTGTTTTTATAGACAAATAGGGTTGTTTTGGCTAATATTTTTATGTAATAGTAAGTAGGCTTACCATATTATTATATTTTTAAGAGTAACAATTTAGAATTAGAAGAGATACTTAATATGTTGCTTGGATATAAAAACAAATGGGCCTCCAGCTAAGGTACCTACCTAAACTATTCAATAGCTGACAGGCAAATTTTGAGAATTAACTTACGCATTTAGGTAAGTACATTAGGTTTATTTTATTTTAAAATTATGGTAGGAATAGTTACTTAGGCAAGTAGGTACCTATATTGAATATTGTCAATAAGATATAATTATTTTACATTGTTTAGGTGTACCTATAACATATAGGACGTAATGATATTTTATTTTCATATCGTTTTTAGTTATGTAATATGGGTATACCTTCATAATAAAATTATGTGATAGGTATATTACATCCCCTCATCCCTAACACCTAATAGAGATAAGAAAAACTGGATGTACTTACTGACATTTAATTTCTAAATGTTTTTTCATCTTAGCTATAAAAGAGCTATTTTAGCAGGGGCGTGCGGTCCATGGAAGCGATGGAAGCACTGCTTCCCCTACGGCTTTCATAAGACAAAACAAATTTTATATTAATCTATACCTATCCATACAATTAAAATACCCAAGTATTTATTTCTATCTAATTTCCCAACCAAATCCGGCCCTGTATGCATCCCTGACCAACGCAATATTAAATTTATCGAAGTGATCTCAATACGTGTATACTACACCGTATACGCGTATACGAGTAATAATAATATGGTCTGCCGTGCCACCGTATACGAACAAAGACCGTGCCAAGGGTAAATCGTTAGATCTCGGTATTTCCTTCGCTAAATGCAAGCGACGCCGGGAAAGAAACCGGCAAAATATTTAGTTTCCACGTGTTTGTAGTCGGCGGTTTACGATTGTCTGTCGCGATTTTTCGCCAGGAAAACGCGGTAAACGGTAGAGGATCTGTCTGACATTTGAGTGTAGCAACAAGTGCTTCGGTTGAACGTAGTTTTTCTACTTTAAAGCGTATTAAAAACTTTGTTAGGAACTCAACGGGTGAAGGCAGATTGTTTAATTCGGCAGTGATATCTATAGAGAAGGAGTGTATAAGAGACTTAATGCAAAATCCCAAGTTTTACGAAGATGTAATAGATAAGTTTGCCAGCGTGGATAGAAGGATACTATTACATTACAAATAAAAAGGTAGGTACCTACGTGGTTTTCTTTTTATTTTTGTTTCACCTCAAATTAAAAAAAAAATCTGGCGGTGCCTACATCCCTTTTTTTACCTGAAACACGAAAGACCACGTCGTGATATCCAAACTATAAGCTCTAAAATGATACCATCTATCAGGTGCCGTGATATATATATTGTAAATTCAGTTTCTTTGTTCATAAACAATGTAAATTTACCACATAATAATTACACACCCAGTATCCGTTTAAAATTAACTGTGAATTCAAAGTAAAAATGTATAGATAGTTTTCGGTATTAGTTTCTGTTATAAAATTTTGTTAACTTGTTTTTAACGACTCTTAGGTAGGGTTGGGTCACTAAAGAATTGGTTTTCGACGGGCAAATTCCGTAAAAATTAATAAAAAAACATAGGTAGCCATTTAGAAAATAGAAGAAATATTAAAAAATCATAGGTACATAATCTCACATTTTCGACAGTACCTACATGACAGTATTCTACCTGTATTTAAACGTCGAAAAATTGCCAATATTTGGGCGTGGTTCTCAAAAAATTTTTCGTCTACGGCGACCTGCCTACCGGCGGTGCTTCCTCTTTTTCATAACTCACCGCACGCCCCTGTATTTTAGTCCCTATTTTTGAGGACTAAAGTGGCACTTTTGTTCAATGAGGGATTAAAAATGCTTTAAATCTCTTTAAAATGTATTAGTCTAGAGGGCCAAGTCAACCACAAAAAGGTGATTTCTGTTTGACCATCTCCAATTTTGATGATTTTAGGTATTTTACCTACAGAAAACCTCGAAAACCAAAGTTTCACATTTTTTGTATTAAGTACCTTCATACCTATAGTTTTTGTTTTATTGATTTTTGAAAATCGTAAAATTAATCAATTTTTATCCTGCAGGTACTTAAAAAAATACCAATATCTTGAAGACACTTCCACTACATAAATTATTTTAAAGGTATTTCTTCTTCTTTTTTTTCGTTTTTTTGGACTTACCTTTCTGATGATGTGTCACATAGCACACTGTTTTTTTTTTAGTTCTTACTCTTTAAATTTCCTTTTTTTTTGAAAAACCACAAAAACTTTGCCAAAAACACTATTTAAAAAAAAAACATCCTTAACGTCTTTCTAATAGGAAAAACTGATTGGTTCCATGCCATTTCAAAAGAAAAATTAAAAACAGGAAATCCTATAGGAAGGTACAAGGGAAGATCCATCAGACACATCAATTTTTTTATTTAATGAGACTCTTTCTGGCTCCTTTTCTGTATAACAAAACACAATTCCCTTAAAAGAGTGGTGAAATTTACTTCTTTAATTTTAATGTAGGGGGCATAGTCAAACTAGTCATAATAATATGGTGCATTGTTTTGAAGATATTTGGACAGCCGTTAGGTACATCTGTATTTTTTTTAAATTCGTGTAAGTAATAGGTAATTTTTGAGAAATTCACTTTTTTGTGGACATATTTTACTTATACAAAAAGTTGTTTATTCCTGCAAAATTTTGAACATGTCTTGTTATTTCTGATTGGTCTATTCACCACCATATATTTTTTAACTAAACTTCTTGCTCAAACAGAGATTATGAGAAAATCCAATAATCCAAACAGGGCCACTGGCAGAAAATATCGTATATCTACTGAAGTGTAAGATTCTTAAAATATTAAAAAAAAAGAAAAGTTAAGACTAAGTATTTTTTTTAATATCTCTATAGCACTGACTGAAATCAAATGGCCAGCATCTCTCTTTGTTTAAATAGAATAAGGAAAGGAAGCGTTTCTGAATAATTTAGGTATTCTAATATAGCATAATATTAAAAAAGAAGGAAATATGTGACCCTAAACAGGACCATACACTGTGGTTTACAATATACAGAAAATTATAATAACTTATATATACCGGGCGATGTATGGCTTAGTTGAACATAGGAAATCCCATGTAAATTGTGAGGTGGCTAAATATTGGCTCCCCTGTACATTTTAGACAAAAATTGTACTATAATTAGGGAAGAAATTTTTTGAGAAATACTTGTTTTACCGATGAATGTACATTTACCCTCGACAACGAACCAAATGTTCAAAATTGCCGATATTGGAGCCAAGAAAATTAACATCGTCTTCTTCCTACTCAGACGCATAATCCACAAAAAATAAATGTTTGGGCGAGAATTGTACGACATCACATTATTGGACCATTTTTCATGAAAGGCAACCTTACAGCAGTGACCTATTTGGACTCACTACAAAATCGAATTAAACCCGCATTAGAAGAAGTTGTAAAATTAGGAGATCTGATATCAAATGGATGGTTGTCCTGCCCATAATTCTCTCAGGGTTAGGGAATATATTTTTAACGGAAATATTATTGGCCCACTGCATCTATCCTTTGGCCAGCCAGGTCTCCTGTCCAACTAGCAACAAAGTTACAGAAACTGTCGCTAATTGTCACTGCTACTATCTTTAGGAAAAATATTGGTAATTGACACCAAATAACTTACTATAAAGTCTAAACTTTTACTAAGGCAGAAAAATTGATGGATTTTACGTAACAATTACCGGATATACTGACTATAAGGTGTCATTACTTTCTGGTAAATTTCAGGGTTGCTGAAACCGTAGCGCGCCAACTTATATAACACCAAAACTTTAAAGTAAAAAATTATTGTCGCCGTAACGACAAAGAGGTAACTTTTAAGTAGGCCTGACTACAAAGCGCATTTAAAAGTAGCTACAACTACAGAGGGACAATAATAATACCACATAGTTCACAACTTCTAAGTAGTATTTTAAGGTGACTGTTAAGTAAGCGTTTCCATGTTATCTCACTTGTCAGTAATTTTGACCTTTTAAACTATTAAAAAATTACGGTTTTATGGTTACAAGACAAAATTACTTTAAAGTAATCTTTACCATGAATCTCATGCATAGCGTGAAATTCCTTAATTTTGTAGGCTAGAGTAGTTGTCTTCGATAGCAGTAAGTGAAAAAGTGAAGTGTAATAGAGGCCAAACAAAAAGTAATTAAATGACGAAAATATCGTCATTCTTCCACATTTTATAGAAAAGTGGAAATGGAACTAAATAAAACTAAAAGTGATGCTTCTTCTATTTTAACTCCAATTTTTGAAATAAAAACTGAAAGTTTATCAGTGGGTTTTGAAATGAGTACTTCAAATGATGTTTGAGTTTTTAGCTAATACATGTGATGAATGAAAAATTAATATGATCACTCTGATTATTTTGTTCCCGAAAATGATGACTCTGATGAGGAAAGAGAAAATAATATCTCTATATCTCTTCACTTTCATTTACGGAAAGTATTAGAGAATGGTGTTTAGCCGAGAAAATATCCCACCAGGCTTATTTTTTTATTATTTCTTATTAGGGATGTTATAAAACTGCTATATCATTTTAATATACATTTTTTAAATCCTAATATTTTTTTCCACTTTAGCATTATTGGTCGATACTTGGTGGAAATTCATAATAATTTTGTTATATTATTTAAAGTAAAACACTTTTTTACTTCAATTTCCACTTTATAATACTTTTTTACACTTTTTTAATAAAGTGGAAATTGAAGTAAAAAAGTGTTTTACTTTAAATTATATAACAAAAAAAAAACCTAGTATTTTTCCTCAAAAAGGCTTTATTTTGAAAGGGAGTTGTTATTTTTAGGTCTAATATCCTAATTTTTCACAGAAAAACTTCATGCTTTTGGGTTTTAGCACCTTGCATTTCAAAAATTAAGTCTAAAGTCTAAAATATTCATATTATATTATTATGTAGGTACCTATATTCATATTGTATTAGGTAAATAAAATATAAATTGACATGTTGTGAAGTTAATGAGGTTATTTGGATAGACGGAAACATAATACACATGATTTTATTTAAAAGAGAGAGATCAAAATATTTTTAAGGCACCGCACGATGGGAAAGTCCTATTTTGGTTGGAATTGCCACACATTTAGGGTTTTGGAACGTTCTCGGAATGGGGACGGGACGATGTAGTTACGTAAACCTTACCGCACAATCATTCCCCATTTTGGTAACAACGTGGTGAAGAAACGGTGCCTGAACGGTTCCCGACACCAGTAACAGCAACCTTAAAGTTCTTCGTGTAGTAAAGATTACGTAGCGGCGACCAAAATTGCTAGTTGGATGACCTTTCGCCAAACGACTTCTTTCTGTGGGGTCAATTAAAACATTTTATTTATAAAGATGTGAAATTTAAAAATCTAGACCAGCTAAAAAACTGTATTTCGTTAATATTTCTGTTAAGTGTTTTAGTGAATCCATGAAGTTTTGCCATAACCCCTAAATGTTTATGTGGACACAACATTAAGCAAACCACATGTAGAACGGTACCATTTAATATTTATTGAAAAAATGATTTTTCAAGTTTTTTAACTCTGTACAGGGTTATCCAACCAAGACTGGACAAGGCGATTTTTTGACTTTTCCTGTACTTTTATTAAAAAACTGAAATAGCCATCTTAAGTCATTTTCTCCCGCGAATTCGAATATCTTCAGCAAAAAACAATTGAACATTAAACAAAAGTACTAGGGGTCACTTTGATATTTTTTTAAATGGGATGCCGTATTTTTAATGAGCTTATCCGATTTCTCATATAAATTTTGATCTAAAATGTTGGATTTTTAATTCAAAAACGCCTTTTTTCTTCAGTTTTAAATTCGGAAAATGTTCGTCTACCGTAAGATTAATACCTGATAGATGGATACCCGTTTCACCTGTTCACCCTTTAACCTGCTTTAAGGCGTCCGTCAGTTAGACAAAATAATCAAGTTTCAAATTTCTATATATTTTTCACGAATTAATTACAAATTTAGTAGTTTTTGCAAATCTATTATTGCTTACGTATAAAAAAAGTATGACATATTAGAAAAAACTATAAACTAAAGTGAATAACTTTAATCTTAATAATATAATTGTTCTATGTGTCCTCCATTATTTTCAAAACATGACCGATGCCCCCTTTTCAATCTCTCCAAAGAATCTCTTACAATATTTTGGTCCTGGTTAAGTCTATTAATTTCATTTATAATTTTTTGCTGAATGTCCTCCAGACTTCTGTTGGGTCGTTGATAAACTACATTTTTTAAATGACCCCATAAAAATGTATCCATTGGCGTGATATCGGGGCTATTTGGTGGCCAATGAATTGTTCCGTTACGGCCAATCCACTGATTGTAACGCTCGTTTAGGTATGTTACCACTTCTCGAACTGCATGAGGCGGAGCACCATCCTGCTGCCAAATGATATTGTTGTAGGCTTGCAATGGCAACCTTTCCAAGAAATCCTCGATATCGTTATGAAGAAAATGGAGGTATCTTTGGCCTGTTAAAGAGCCACGATAAAATAGTGGTCCAATAATTCGATTTTCTAACATCCCACACCAAACATTAAGTGAGCTCCAACCTTGAAACTTTATCATTTCATATCTATGAGGGTTAACTGCTGCCCAGTATCTTGTATTTTTCCGATTGTATACCCCCGATGTTGTAAATGACGCTTCGTTACTCCATAGAATTTTATTATATAAATTATAATCTCCGTCTTGCTCTCTCATCAGCATTGAAGCAAGAAATCGAAATCGCAGTTCTTTTTGAAGCTGTGTTAAGTATTGAACGGTAAGGATGCAATATGGTTTTAGACCACATTTTTTTAAAGTTCTGTAAACTGTTCCATAGCTTACTCTCCGGAGCCCTGGACCATACCTTACTTCTCGTACCGCTTGCGGAATAGAACTCTTCGGATTTATAGTAAAATATTGAACAATAGCTCGATCCCTTATATTCCGTCTTTTCATCTTTCTTGGCTTATCTTTCAATGTCTTACTTTCTTCAAATAGGGTCTTAATTCTGAGAATTGTATCCACTGAAATGTGTCTCTGGAAACTCTCAAAAAATGTTCTTTGTGTTTGTCGAGCATTCTCTCCACTTTTTTAATATAATTTTATTACATTTAGCCGTTCTTCTAAAGAATATTTCATTATTTGTAATTAATTCGTGAAAAATATATAGAAATTTGAAACTTGATTATTTTGTCTAACTGACGGACGCTTTAAAGCAGGTTAAAGGGTGAACAGGTGAAACGGGTATCCATCTATCAGGTATTAATCTTACGGTAGACGAACATTTTCCGAATTTAAAACTGAAGAAAAAATGCGTTTTTGAATTAAAAATCCAACATTTTAGATCAAAATTTATATGAGAAGTCGGATAAGCTCATTAAAAATACGGCATCCCATTTAAAAAAATATCAAAGTGACCCCTAGTACTTTTGTTTGATGTTCAATTGTTTTTTGCTGAAGATATTCGAATTCGCGGGAGAAAATGACTTAAGATGGCTATTTCAGTTTTTTTATAAAAGTACAGGAAAAGTCAAAAAATCGCCTTGTCTAGTCTTGGTTGGATAAACCCTGTACATCGACTATATTCATAATATAATATATTGGGTTCTATATCTAAGAACAAAAACACAAACATATTTATGTCAAACACACTAATTCTATTTTCTCCTTTCACCCATCATGGCTGGAACCCATAGTCTTTGGTAAAGTCTGTTCAGAGATATAAGAAAGTGACTAACTGATCCCTATTAGGAAAGACCTGGGCCAGCTGTAAAATTGAAATATGGCCGAACAGGTCCGTATTTTGCTTAGAGTTTAATCATGGTTTGTAATAAAAATAAGTAATATATTAAATAATATTTTATTTATGTTTAAATGTGAAATTACAAGTTATTTTATTATTAAAAATTATATTAATGATTACAAAAATATACAAATTATTCGGTACTTATAATAATTATTCACTTAATATATTTAATATATCAATATCACTATCGCTATCATCATCTGTTCTAATTATTATTTGTGCTATATTGTTTATATGGATATAGCATTTTTCCACTTTTTCAACAGAACTTGCTCAACTTTGTGAAGGGATGTTAAAAACTTCTATAAGCTCAAGTACACTGAGTTAATAGTAGGGCAAATATTGCTACGGCGAATGGCAGATTTTGGTTGGTGCCAAACATGTTCGATGGGATTAAATATACAATGGTATGGTGGAAGCATTGATATGTAGGAAATCAATGGGTGGAAGCCCTAAAACTGTATGCCCTAGATTTTTTGTATAATTATCACAGAATTACCTCTTTTAGTTTTAAACTTTGTAAAACCTCAATTAATTGCCGTTTGATGTAATATTCCTGAAAGTAATTGTCATTATCATACATGTAGTTTTGGATTGTTGCTTTTGTGTCATTTAAGGAGGGAGTCTTGGTCAACTGCCTACTATGGTATCTTGCATTGTCCATTACAATTACGCTATTCGGAAGTATATTTGGAATTAGCTTGTTTTTAAACCAATCTTCAAATAAATCAGCAGTGGTGTCCTCATGGTAATCCAGAGAAGAATCTTTAATGTTTTTTGCAGACAGAGAAAGTCCATTTGGAATCAAGCTGTCTTTAGATCCAGCATGCAAAATCGTAATTCGTTTACCTCTTTTTGATGGCGCGCTTGTTTTACACTTGCCGCTTAAGTCAACCCAACCCTTTTCCGGGGTATCATTTGTGTCGAACCAGGTTTAATCCAAGTAAATAATCGGCCCTTGCTGATTTCTGTAAATCCCAATTTTTTGTAGATATTCGGATCGCCATTCCCGAATTCTACTGGATTCCATTAAAACTTGTCTTTTGTTAATTTTTTTAAATCTAAAATCCATGTGTTGGATAACCTTCCATAACGTTGTTCTGCCACATTTAACGCCGGTTTCATCCTTTTCAAGCCTCTTAATTAAATTATGTAGGCACGCTTTGTTCCTCGTGTAACTTGTAAATTTTGCGCCGTATTATATCTTGATCACTTTCATCTACCTTCGAGAAAATGCCAGTATCGGTTCTTTTTTCCTCGCTAAAGTGGGATTATTCACAATTTTCCATACAGTTGATGTTGGAATTTTTGTTAATGTGGCCGTTTCTTCTAACGCTGCTTGCTTCCTGACCGCACGTTCAATGAGAGTTGAATAAACATTGTTGTTTATAACTTCCTTATATTCCACAGAAAAGTGTTTTATAGGATTACCCCCTCATATTGAATCAGGTAAAATCTGTCTTCCGGATTTGCAGTTTACTTTAAGACATTTTTAAGTACGGACCATAATTTACCTGCATTTATTCATTCATTCGTTGTTTGTTTATGGCTACCCTTGGATAATCCCATTCAAAGGCAAAGTGTAACTTTCCTATATCTCTGGACAAGCTTTACCGAATTTCCATTGTCCTGATATCTCGATGAAACCTTTTACCCTGCTTGTCGCTGACAGCGCCCAAATTCTCTGAAAAAAATGATAAATGGTAATTGAGAAAGTGAATTTTTTATGACATTCGACAACCAAGCGATTTGTAGGAGTCTAAACCTTTATTAACTAGTTGTTCGTAGTTTGCATCTATATTTTTGCCTAAAAATTCCCTTACTACACACACAAATGAGCTCCAAGCTCTGAGTTCTGGCATGGTGAGCTTTTCTATAAAATTAACATTGCCCAGCAATTTTCTAATTTTAAGGCCAATAAAATGCCTTCTTTTAATTTTGCACTTAACTAGGGAAAGACTGAGGTATTTAAATCATTACCCTCTTTATTCATAACCTTCACAAAGTTTTTCATTAGTCCAGGTTTAATGTCAAATGACATATTTTGGGTCTTAACACATACTTAACGTTTTGAGATCCCGTTTGAAATTCACTCCATTCTGGCCGAATTTTCGTTGTTCGTATTCATTCACTGCACGACTGTCCAACAAAGAAATCAAAAAAGGTGTGCATTTCTCTAAGAGACCTAAATATAATGTTTAAGCAAAAAACCAACACAAAGTCACGGTCTCAACTAGTTTTATATTTAGAAAGAAGGTAACATGTTTCGCCTTTGAGGTCTGATGATGTCTTAAAGGCGAAACATGTTACCTTCTTTCCAAATATAAAATTATTTAAGACTTTGGATTGTTTTTTTGGTTAAATGCCACAAACAAAGGAAACAGCAACATTTTGTAAATCCTCCCTGAAGGATGCGCATATTTTCATAGATCTCTTTCATTGATATTGAATGGGCAACTGGTATAGATGGCTTGAAATTTCCATTATGTAATAACATATTTAGAGTGGGATTACCATATTTGATATTGCGCTCAATATTTCGTTAATTAGTTAGCACGATACTAGTGGATTGGATCGGTATATAAACCCAGCAGATAAGCTTACACATTCCAGAATCATAAAAATTGACAAACAATTTTCACAGAAGCCATTCAAAAACAATAACATTTTACAAGCAGTAATAAAAATCCAAGATAAGAGCGGAATAAATCCGAAGAGGACATTAAAATACCATTTTCCTTATTAACAGTTCTTTTATTTTGAGCGCATCAGAGAATGGCGGCTTATAAAACAAAAACCCGCCATATAAAAGTGACTCAATAAAGTTTTAGTTGTGGTCGAAACATCTTGTTTGTTGTTATTGCTTGGCTATCTGCTGCTGTAAAGTCCGGTAGTTTTCGCACTATATATAAACTGCAAAGTATGAAGGGTACAGGGTGTTAGGCGTTAATGCGCAATCGTTAGGCGGGGCCAGGGTGTTTAATTGTTTTACAATAATTGACGATTTTTGATCCATTTCTTGACTTAAAGTTCGTTCACAGATTTAAGAGAATAACTTACCGACTCGTGTTGACGCCTGTTTAAAACCAGCCTGGGGTCTGCACAAGCCCGCACTGAATTGTATTTCAAGCATGGATGATTTGAGAAATGAAACAATTTTAGATAGAGTATATTATAATTATATATTTGTGCATTTGGTACCCAACCATCTTCGGACCCTGCATGTACTATGATTACACCTGTCACTAGAATCAACCCAACCTTTTGATGGGGTATCATGAGTATCAAACCAGGTTTCATCTAAGTATATAATAGGTCTGTTCTCACTTCTGTACTGAGCGATTTTTGTCAAATATTCAAATCGCCATGCCTTAAGTCGTTGCGATTCCATAACTTGCCGTTTATCGACTTTTTTAAATTTAAAGCCGATTCGTTGAAGACACTTCCACAGCGTTGTCCTACCGCAATTGATATCCGTGTTATATATCTCGAGTCTTTTCAGTAAATTATCCAGTGTTGGTATCATATGCTCTTCATACATCTTATAAATTTTGCGTCGGACTAAATCTTCATCGCTGCGATCTAATTTTTTGCAAGTCCTAGAATCTTTCCTTCTTTTCCTTTCGGTGATGGGTTTATTCACAATTTTCCATACTGTTTTTTCCGAAATTTTAGTCAATGTGGCTGCTTCTTCAATACATTCCATTTTACTCAACTTTTCACGTTCTATGAGAGTTGTATAACTTGTATATACATTTTTTATAATCTCTTTAGAATCTAAAGATAAGTGTCTTCTTCCATTTTCATTTCCGCACTGTGGTTGTACCTGTTCCCCCTCCGGCTGTTCCATACTAGATTCACCAATCCACGGACGCCACATATTTGGATAATCAAAGCTGCGTTTTTATTTCACACGAACTAATAAAATGACTGGTTTTGCAACACTGATTTGTCTACTTATTTTTTTTTCCATTATTTAATAAGGCTTTGTAAACTAATTACGGCCAAGTACGGTCCCTACCTGGATAATAAAATCATTATCTCTATGATCGTTGAAACCCTTTTAACAAAGAATTTTATGATGGGTGATAGCTAAAGGCAGGTGGTCATTATCTTAAATCTGTGAACGGGCCCTACTTTAGGTAAATAAATTTATATGCACATTAAGCGGCAAATGTATTGCAGAAATTTAAGAAGAATTTAGTAAATATTTTAGTTATTTGAAAAAGGCTCAAAGCCGTCAAATTTTCTTTAAACCTTTAATAAACATATTTAGGTATATTTGTTTTGTTTTCATTTTTTAACTAACACCTTTGTAGTAATTTTGAAACTGCCAGTATTGACTGTAAAGTCATATTTTCACAATGTGCATCATCATCAGGGTGATTAACGACGATGGCGCATTATACGTTTCTGGAAATGGGAAATAATTAATATCTCAAAATCGGCAAGAGATAGGTATAGGGAAGTGATAAGGAAATGTGTTAAGCAACTACTAGCGATTGTAACAATAAGTTAATATACAGGGTGTTCCATTAAAAATATCAAAGTTGCTACTACTTTCTAGTAAAAGCGGCAACACTGCATTATCTAAAATATTTTAGCTGTAGAGTATGTCCTTTTATGCAACGGGTTAGTATCGCTTTTCTGTTAGTTAATTGCACAAGGCGCTGCAAGTAGGGTTGACCATGTATTTTCGTTCCGGTCTCCGTCAAGTCGGAACTCCCACTTTTGACTCTTGGCAATTTTAGGTAATAACACAGTTGGTTGCAATCATTTTCTTTATTTCATTATTTAATTTATGTTCTGGTAAAAGCCCAGACTTTCGTATTGTCCTAATCTTTTGTAGGGTCTCTTGTTCTCTTTCTTTTTTTTTTGGGGATATGTTAAATTTGCAACACTTCTGTGTCCGCTGGTTATTTAGGGAGAAGGGGTTCTTGGAACTTTTGTGGCTTTTGGTTGAAATCCTTTAGACAAGAAGGTCGAGCCAGCTGCCTTTTGGCAATTTTTTAAATTAAAACGCCCTTTTAGAGGTAAACTGCTTTTAATTCTTTATTGTCATTTATTGTTTCATTGGGAATTCAGTGGGTAAATTTCTTTTTTGGTTATTTTCAGGGAATTGTTGTTTGGGTTTTGCCGTTTCACGGTTTTGTACCTAAGGTTAGCAAACCACCTACCGCGTGAGCTCTAACCAGTAGATTTTAAGCCACGAGCGGCCACATGGTTTTTTAAAACCAAGCTGAGACCACGTCAAGAGGCCCAGCTGAAGTAGATGCCGCCGCTGAAGCTAGATGAATCGCTGGCCAGTATTAAGCCATCTGGACATTTTTTAATAATTTAATTTAAGTTCTTACAATAATTTTTTTCCATTTCCATTTGAATATTCAAACCAATTCTACCCTTTTTAAAATTTCTTAATTTAAAGTTAATCTTGATGTAAGGCAGACAAAAGGTCACTTTATTATGTAACCAAACGCAACTCATAGAAGATAAAAGGGTTCTAGAATGTTCGTAGGTTATAAGTACCTAATTTTCATTAAATCCTTACGTCCGGAAAGGCTGTTTTTTTATTTATACTTTAATTTCAAAAAGTCAATATTAAATTTAAACATTTTTTATTAAATATAACAAACTAGCATAAACTCCTTTTCTTTTCATTTTCCTTTCTTATTTAATATAAGCTTTATTGTTTCTGTAGGAAAATTCTAGTTTTATTTATTGCCTAGATTTCCAATAGGTACTGACATTCGGTATATTTTTCCTGGTTTGGATTTCTATCAAATCAGGTGGCGCCCGAGGCAAGCCAAGGACGAAGAGAAGGTGTAAGTTTGAAACGGACCACGACCTAGTGCCTCCACAATAAGAGCTACCCTACGCGCTGAGTGACAACCTGTTGTCCATGTCAAAAGGTTGCCACAGTCATAAAATGCTAGTAACCATATCCCAGGCAGCAGAAAGACGTCGTATCGACGTCTTAGTAACGTCAGGACCAACCAAAATGACGTCTATAATGACGTTGCATGACGTCCTACTGACGGGAGAAAGTCTCGTCGAGTGACGTTAATAATTACGTGTAATTACGTCATCATTGACAATATACTGGACCTAACATTGACGTCCTAATTGCGAATTATGACGTAAATTGAACGTTGCAGAATCATACCTTAATAAGGGAAGCTTCCATAATTATGTGTTGTCGGCTTAACGGAACGTGTAATTTATTTAAATTGGCAGTTTAGAAGTTCACAACGTTGCCCGACTTTGTTTTGAAATCGACGATACAATACGTTGGATAACGTCAGTACCCATACGTTACTTTAATCTCGTTATATAACGTTATTTTACGTCATGGTTTGGTACATAGAACTTTTCGAACTTGATAGGTTGGAAATCGACGACACAGTACGTCAATTAACGGACTTTTACGACGTCATTATTTATTACGTTATGCGACGTAACAAAATGACGTTATGATACGTTATATTTTAGACCCTCGACGTAAATCACGTCAATATGACGTTATATTGACGTAGTATGACATCAGTCTGCTGCCTGGGATATAGCTTTGCTGATGACAGAACACTTGTTTTATCTTTTACTTTGGACTTTGGATGCTCGGACATCGGCTGCCAATGCACATCTCTATAGACAGCAAGAGGTCTCACACCTCAACAAAGACCTGGAAGAAATTTTGTCTTAGGGTGACAGTAACCAAGAAGAATTTAACGCTTAAAAAAACCCAGGCGGCAGTTTTTCCTAAAAAAGTTAATGTCGAAGAACCGGATATAGACATGGCGGGACACTCGATTCCCTTGGCTTCATCAATTCATTTATTGGGCGTCAATTTGGATAGTCATATGTCTTAGCATAGTCACGTTGCGGCCATTGCTAAGGCAGCCTCGCAGAAGCATGAAATACTTTTCCTTCCGAACTTAGAACCTCTATACACCCCAACAACTTTTGGTGCTCTAAAGCCCAAATTCGACCATCGCTGGAGTACTGTTCGCATATTTGGGGCTCTGCTCCTAAGCATACCCTGAGATTGCTAGATTCCATGCAAAGAAGAGCCATTTGCTTGATCGGTGACCATGATCTGACAAACAAGCTGGAAAGCCTTGAGCATCGAAGGCAGGTTGGCGACTTGAGTCTATTTTACAAATATATTCATTTAAAGTGTGCTCAACTGGGGTTGCCCGCTTGCAGTGGCTCAACCAAGGGGGGGGGGGGCTACCGGGCTGCGCCCCCCCCCCGAGCCAGCGTAGCTCGTGTCGTCAACTACCTGTTTACAAGAAAAATATCTCATCACTACCTAAGATAGGTAAAATTACGCAAAAATTGAAACGAGTCTGGCTGTTTTTGTGATTTTCTGTTGTGTTTTTTAATCTTCTCACTTGTTTTGTTTTACCAGAGCCACAAACATACATACATACACTTGAAAACCAAACATCATCATTGAAAAAAGGGCGTGACAACCAAAAATTTTTCACCTGCGGCGCTATTTTTCCCCCAGCCCCCTCCCAACTTATTTTCTGGTTGCGCCACTGCCCGCTTGATTTCACCCTGAGCGGTGCATGGTAGAAATACACGACGAGCTATTGCAGCTCACCCGTACGTGGTTCAGCTCATTGTCCCTCGAACGACACTGTTCACAACTTCTTTCATCTGGAGAACGTCATCACTCTGGAACGATCTCCCTGAGGCCGTGTTCCCCAACGAGTATAATCTCCAAAGATTCAAGACCAACGTAAAACAGCGAGAACGAGGTGTGCGAATTAACATATCAGACGAGTTCGTACGTGCAGAAGTATTAAAAATACGTATTATTGTAGCATGTTAATTTAAATAATATAATATTAATTATTTTAGGCAGTGCTGCAGCTCTTATTAAAAAGCCGCTACTGCCCACTGACCATCAACCCTTTTACCGGTTCAAAAGTCACTCTTAACCATAGAAGCTTTTTGTTCTGCTGTGATTACCATAATTTATTTTCTTATAAATAAAAACTTCCGAACTTGACAGTTCTATTTTTCATTCACCTTTACCTTTTATCTACATATATTTTCGTTGTTAAAAAATGGCGAATGCGTTTTTTTTTCCACTTTACCTGTTTTGTAGCCTTGAGCCGCCACTGTTAGACACTTACCAACAAACCCTAGATGTGTGGTCGCTAACTTTTAGGATTTTTTTAACATTGCCATTTATTAACGATAATATTATTGGGTTTTATTATAATGCTTGAGCTACTATGGCAATACGAAAATTACGTCAAAAAAAAGCAATACAAACCACATAACGCTCCGTTTTATCCAAATCTCCAAAGTAAAGTAAATCTATTTACCGATTTTATGGATTTTTACGTCGTTTTGAAAGCCTCAAATTGCTTTTTGACTCTGTGCCAAGTCGAGTTTGGCCCTTTGGCGTATTTTTAAGTTCCCTGAAGAGTCGTTGCTTTGTAAATTAGTGAACAACTGCAGGAAAGACTGAACGATCTGTGAAAAGGCGATTAAATGGTTAAGTGAAGTGGTTACTTGAGGTTTGTTTGGAATTATTTGCGGGAATAACAATGGAATGGACGCAGTCCACTGGACGGTAATCTTTCAGGCTGGGCAATAAGTGTTATTAAATACTTGTCTTTGTCTTCTAGTCCAATTTTCGGTGTAATGAGAATATTATACGTATATACATTATATTGTTCGCTAGAACAAAAAAGCCTTGCGTTTATTGGTCCGTATCCTCGAGAGGAAAAAACGGAACCTTTATAATATGGCCACTATGCTAGCTATAGAGGTATCAAGTTAATAATATCAATATTATTAGTCCTATAGTGATTTCTTTGAAAGCACAGTTCGATGTTTTACATTACAAGCATTCACAATAATAATTTGCCAATTCCCTAACCTTGGAATAACGTGGTGCTAAAATAGAAAAATAACCCAATGAGGTTGCATTAAAAAACAAGGATTTTTTACGGACGTGGTGTTTTAATTGGATGAACAGTCACACTTGGGAACATTTTGAAATGTGTGCTTTATTGTTATAAAAACTCGTACATCGAAAATATTAAACGTGTATTTATGAGTACAAATTAATCTGAATAAAACTAAAATAAAGTATCCAATTACAAGGTTAATTATGACATTTTACATGTTTCAATATTTTACTAATTAATAGGTAGGTACTATTAAATTGTTAGAACTTTAGGATTCAAGAAGATGTTCAAATATTCCTCAAAATGACAACTTTATTTGACAGTCATCTTTTACCTTGACTGGTGCCCGCAAATACGGGGCCATAAAAAGGAGAAATAGTTAAAAAGAAATCGGCGATAACCCGTAAACGGGCTCATCAAAAATATCTAAAGTTATTCTTTTGAATGTGGGTTTTAGTGCTCTTTAATAAACCTAAATAGATATTTTCTCTAAAATAATTAGGGAAGCCAATAATTGACCCCATTTAAAATTACATGGGATTTCCTATGTCCCGCTCGACGATGCAACACCCGGTATAATACGAGTAATGGTAATAAATATTGCTACTAAGTATAAGGTATTACTATGACAGTTCATTTAACTACAAAATCCGTCCCTGTGCAAAGCTTTTACCCCTTATCTCATTTCATTTTAGTAATTTAAACAGTGATGCCAGCTCGGACCAGGTAGATTAGGCTGGTTGGCAGGCTCATCGATAGTTTTATATGGGTAATTTTACCACTAAATTATTTAAAAACGTAGGTTTGGCAATCGAACAGGTTAACAGGGTTTCTTTGGGTGTTTACAATATAATGAAACTATTATTAAGCCATAAAGGGGTTTTATTGCAGTCATTAAACCAAACGGTATACCTTGGTACACACTTTACTACAAATTCTGAAGAGTACTGCCGCATAGGGCAACTAATTAGGGCGCGTGACGTCACTCACTGCATTTACACCATCAGCCTTGTTTGCTTCGGACAACAAAAAGGTTTTCTCTGTCTTAAATGTTGACTAATTATTATTCTTTTGTTGGCACAAGGATTAATGGGACTGTGCCGACATAAATACTTTCTAATACAATAATATGTATTTTTAATATTTCTGTACGTACGAAATCGTCGGCTATGTTAATTCGCACACCTCGTTGTCGCTGTTGAAAATCATTAGGGGACTGGACACATTCAATAAACTACCTAATGATATTAAAAGCGCCACATCTGTTTCTATGTTCAAGAAACAATTAAAGCCATATTTATTATTACAACATCAATCAATCAATGAAGTGTTCTAATTTCAAAGTTTCCAATATATATATGTTTAGATTATGATCATACCAGTGGAAAATTGGAAACTTTTTGTTTATGTTTTCATTATTCTTGTATAAGTATATTGTTTTCTTTGTTTGTGGTTTATACGAGCTAATTGTATCATACATTTTATAATTTGTTTGTTATAATTATTTTGTTGTAATTTATATATCTATTTATTATTTTTGTAAGCTTTTAACAAAATCACAGCTTTCTGGAGTTAGGTTCAAGTGCTTTGTGTAGATGGTTCGTAAGTAAGATTTAATGCAACTTTGTAACTGGCATTTTTAGCTAAATAAAGGATGTAATAAAAAAAACAGAACGGATTTTGTGAATACACAACTTAATACGCGAATAAAACCTGCTTATTTTCTACACTGAGCGAGCTAGCTTGGTAAATATATTAAATTACTGTTATAATAGTGCAAATGTTAGAACGTGATTTATTTGTTACAATATCAAAACTTAAAAGAAAATTGTTTAGAATTTGAATTTGTTAGTGTCTCACGGTAGAAAGTATAAAGTATGTGTAGATACATATTGTCAGAAATTTTAGGAAATTCTTAGGGATTTTGGGAAATTTAATATAAAAAATATTTCGGAAATGGGAAATTTCAAGAATTTTTTTTACCAATATACCGTCGAATGTACGCATACATAATACGAGACATATTATGTCTCGACCTATGTATTTAGACGTTCATAAAACTTTTAAAAACTTTTTCTTCTACTTTACCCTATGAATCTCGAATTGAATCTCATTGAAATTTATTTGAATGTCTTTCTGAATAACGTAGGCACTTAGTATTATACAATGTAATAGGTATGTTGAAAGGTCGTTAGAATATGTCGGCTGTAGGGTTTCTGCTTATCTAAATAGCTCCTATTTATTTAGGTATATAGTTATTAAAAATTGAGGGAATTGAAATTTAAATTTATTTAAAGACATATTAATACCCTAAAAATGGTTACCAATCTGATTCATAACAATATCAAAAACTTTGTAATAAACGTTTATTTTAAAGTGATTCTCTCGACTAGAAAAATCATAGTTTGTGTTTGTACTGGACTCCTCAAAGTATTTCTTTAGCTTACATTGTCTTGTATCCTTAAATTCCAAATTTATATTCGATGGTCCTGTAGTGATAATCGCTTCATTTTCTGCTATTTATTTTATGCAAAAAGGGGCAATTGGTTAAATCATTTTTGACCAGGTTTTCCCAAAAATTGCCCCTCTGTATCACAGGCAACCCCCTATTAAAGTCACAAAGGTACTGTGCGGACTCACGTTTGTAACAATGAGGTACACAAAACTTTAATCTATATCTCCACAAATCGACTGGTTCAAATTTGTTGAAAAATTGGAAAACAAAATCCTTTTTGAATTTTACTGCATTATTTCTTTATTAAACGACTAATAACACTCCTCCTCTCTTCACCCTAGCATGGGCTACAAAAGATAACAATTTTTAACGTGATGGCTTTATCCACTCACGGAGCGGCGGCGACTTAACTCTGTAGAATTCCACCTGACACACTGTTTACAAACAACAGAATACAATATAACCCTATCCAAACACCTTGACCAATCAGATCTTAACACGTCGAAACCAAGATGGCAACGTCTATATCAGGCCACTGTCGATCGGCCAATCAGAATCTTTGCTTGTTACTAAGCACGTGGGTGCTAATATTATTTGATAGTTTTAGAGAATATTATTATATAGCAGACAGTTTTTTACGTTAGGATTTAACTTGAACGTATGTTATGGATTTGTACACCGATGCCACCACTTTGATATGCGGTGTTGCCATTTATGTTGCCTTTGAAATTAATGTGTTTTTCTATTTAATAGCATCTGGTTGTTGAAGAAAAACATAGTACTTTAGCACGAATGTGACGTTACCGCTTGGTTTAGTATTACATTACATTATATCCCCTAAGATCGATTGATTTCAACGTTTTTACTTTGCTTTCCTACTGGGTCACGACAGAAATATGAAGTGTGTCCCAAACAGGTACTTTGGATATTTTCCGTTTTACAGCGAATAACAAAATGTCTTCTTTTCCTGTTGGAATATTCGTTCCAACAATTACCTAAAAATAGGAAGAAAAAATTATTATCCGACGACGCTGTCTAAAAAATCAAACTCCTTACATTTGTATAATAAATTCTATTACGACGATAACAATTTGCTGTTTGTCCCCGATTTATGGGGTTAATAGCTCTGTACTCTTCGGTATATCGCGCTTTCTTTGTTCAATACACGAATGTTTTTAAAATTCTTCATTTAAATCTACTTCGAGACAGGCGATCGGCTGCGTAAAAGATCTCCCTTCGCCCTGCAGACCCCTGGTCGCTTCCTTAAAAATTGCGTCGCAATATGGGTGGTTGCAATGAGGAGTGGGTAGTTAGCATCTTCTCTTGTTATGTGACGGGACGTTTTCTTAGTTTTAGATACGGTCGCTTGGGAAGTAACGTTTGTAACGTTGTTAATTGCTTGGCGTGCGACAATAATTATTCTCATCACTCTCAAGTCAAAAGCTGATGAAAGATTAGTCTCCGTCACAAGCACTAATGTGATTTTATGGCGCTTTTCTCCAGGTACATGATCTCCCTTCAAGTCCTGAGATGCTTGCAGTGATATATTCATAGCTTTTGATGCGATACAAGCAGCCTACAGAGCCAAAAATGTTCAATTGACAAATAACTGTAGGTAGGTACAGTATTTGCAGTTCATATTCACAGAAAGACATTGTGTATAAGAAAACTGTTTGTTTTTCTGTCGTTTGTTCTTCGAAGAACCTTTACACTCAAGTAGAACTATTTAATAAATCAGCTACCAAGTGTTCAGTTATTATTATTTAGTTCTTTGAAACTAAATTTGAGTGCAGTTTCGCACATAAGTTTTTTACTTTCTGCACTTTCGTTGAACTACCTAGCATGTAATGTGTTGTTAATTTTGTGATGTTCAGTAACTTTAGGATTCTTCATTACAATTAGACTGACGTGTTTAAATTAATTAGTTTAGTTTCGTCATCAAATTAAAGTTTTCTATTTTATCTCATTTCATTTAGATTTCATTTAGTTTTAAGTATGTTACTTATGTTCAGTCGGAACAAATAAAATGTAAGTACTATCGAAAGGATTTCGTTGTGTTTGTTAATTGTTATTTTGAGTTGAATTTCCAATTTCAAACTAATTACAAATAAATTGAAGGTTCAATAAAATATTATATAATATATAATTGAGTTATAATTTCAAGCATTTTAGAACCAGCCCATACAAGTTGCTTAGTTGTCTGTACATGCAGCAACTACTCTGCGATGATGTGCAGGTGAACTTTATAGTTCCCCTTCATTTCCCTTCCCTACTCGCCCCAAAGGGGCCAAAGTTATCGAGCACTAGTCTATGTATCATGTATGTATCGATACCAAAGTTCCAGATCTATTTACGATAACGTTTAGTTAAATTATCCGAGAGGAAAACTAAAACGCTTACCCGGAGTCTTTCTTATTCGAAGGGACTTTGACGTAGCGCAGTATCTTATCCCAATTACGGCTATTCGGTTTCTCCAAATAGTTTTGTTTACCTTCTCTTGGCCAAAACGAGGTTAAAGTTTATCACCATCAACTACAAATAACTTTGAAATTTGTTTACGCTAGCGTAAGGTCATTCGGAATGTTATCAGGTAATTTTTTTATGGTAAGGCACAGCACTGCAGGATTAATCCTTTATGGCGCTCTGCGAGCGGTGCGTGTGCGCAGGAAACGATTCACGTTGGTCTTAAATTTTTGAAGATTATACTCAATGGGGAACACGGCCTCAGAGAGGTGGCTTCAGAGTGATGACGTTCTCCAGATGAACAAATTTTCCAACAGTATCGTTCGAGGGATACTAAGCTGAACCACGTACGGGTGGGCTGCAGTGGCGTATTTCTACCATGCACTGCTCTGGGTGGAATCAAGCGGGCAAGTTGAGCACTTGCCATGAAAATATTTGTAAAATAGACTTAAGTCGCCAACCTGCCTTCGATGTTCAAGGCTTTTCAGGTTGTTTGTCAGATCATGGTTACCGATCAAGCGAATGGCTCTTTGAATGGAATCTAGCAATCTCGGGGTATGTTTAGGAGCAGAGCCCAAAATATGCGAACAGTACTCCAGCGATGGTGGAATTTGGGCTTTATAGAGCATTCTTCTTGAATTATTTTTACGTCAGGATTTTATCCTTTAACATTATAGAGCATCCAAAGTTGTTGGGGTGTATAGAGGTTCTTAGTTTAGAAAAGTATTCCAAGCTTCTGCCTTTGCAATGACCGCAACGTGACTGCCAAGACACATAACTGTCCAAATTGACGCCCATCTATTGGGGAATTAATGAAGACAAGGAAATCGAGTGTCCCCCCATGACTATATCCCAACAAACACCCTACGTACTAAAGACGTACTTTTTGTGTTCGTTTTATGTCCCGTACGTACAGTAAGTAAAATGTACATTTTAAGTACGTATTTTCTCTGACATATTGTGTATGTACAACGATCATTCTTGATTGTACGTACAATGTATCATCCTTAAATGTACCAACGTCTAAAAAACGGCTGGGATGATACGTTGTTATGTAGGTATGTTTTATTACATAATGTAACAATGTTTTACCTTATGTAAAACTAAATTACTAATAAAAAATAATTAAATTAGACCTTTTTCAAACTTGGACATTTTTTTGTTCTGTGATTGTAAGGTTAATTATTATTATCCGCTACCGATTTAAATTTCGCGCTTGCTTACGTCGTAAAAATCCGACACTATTCGGACGTCTTTCTGTGCAGTTAAATTAACTTAACCAAACTTTTGAGTTTGTAAGTGTGGCGTCTTTTTGTTGTATTGCCGATGTTTCTCAACGAATTGGCGAATTTTACCAGGACGTTTTCCTCTAAATGCGTTAAGTTTTATTACTTTGTTCGTTAATTTATTATTTGATATACAATTTACAGGTAAATAGTAACTTGAGTGGTAGAAATGCCTCTTAAACAGTTTCGAAGCTTAAAAAACCTTAAATGTACTTAGCTATGTCGATTACGATTCGTTTTATTTTTAGCTGAATTCAATGCTGAAATTTTAAGACAGCATTTTTTTCTGAGAGGCTTGACATTCCAAGTAAAAAACTTTAAGGTATCAAATACTGAAACTATTAGTCCTGGGGCGCTTAGTCAAGTAAAAGTTACTTGTAATCGAGCTTGTAATAGTGAAGCAGATCTACTGGCACTTGAAGATTTCTTAAATCTACCAGAACATTTCAGAAAGTTGGTAAGATTTGACCACCCATTCTATTTAAAAAGTAGTATAGTAAAACTTGATATACAGATACCTATATGTATTTTAAGGTAAAATTCAATTAACAATTGAATAAGACCTTAACAGCCCTTTACGTTAGGTATTAATATAGTAAGAATGTTTATTTTTGATAATGTTTAAGTACATTTACCATTTTAGGAGTCTAAAATGTGCATATTGGCAGGAAATAATTTGCAAGCTTTATTAAACGAAGCATGGGAGCATTTATTTGGAATCACCAGGATAAAAAGATACCAGAAAAAAAGATTTTCGCAGTTTTTAATTGCAAAAGTTATAATAAGTAAGTACTAATTTAAATGATGAAACGGAAATTGGACGTTTTCAACTAGAGGTGTAGTGTATAGTAGTCAAGTAGAGTAGGATATGAGTGTATTTTGTATCTTGATATTATTTTTATTTTATCTCCCCTAATTTTTTGTTTTAATCATCTTAAAGTTTCTTTAAAATATGGCTTATTTTATTTAGTTGACTTGTATTTGTATATACTAAAAAATATTATTTTTTCTGGGTTGTAATTAAAGTCTTTTCATATAAGATGCCCTTCTGAGAACAGAAAAAAGCTGAAATAAAAAAGAGGCAGAGCAGGAAATAGCCAAATTGCTAAGGAGGACCCCCGATTGACTAAAATATAAACAAAAAGCGAAAAATAATGATAACGATGGGGAAACAAATAATAATCCCGGGGTATCAGATAGATAATAATACATTCATATATACACAATATATATAGAATGATACTAAATATTAACCAACAAATTTATTGTAATATATTATTGTAGATACTTTATCAGTAGTTATTATTTATCCATTGTAGGTACAAACAACGTACTTCTTACGTATGTAGTACGTACATAGCACGAAGTGTGCGTACATCTTTAACACGTACAGTAAATATACGTACATTAAATATACGTTTATCGTACGTACATAAGATGTACTTGTCGTACGTCTTAATTAAGTACAATTGTGTGGAAAATTTACGTACTAAGTTTGTAAAATGTACGTACTACGTCCAATAACGTACATGCATAAGACGTACTTTATGTCCGACTATAGTACGTACTTATGTATGTATTTATGCTGGTTGGGATCCGGCTGTCATCCCAAAACAGAATTTCTTTCAGGTCTTTGTTGATCCAGAAAACGAATGGATACAATGATTCTTCTTTTTCTTCCATATATTTTGGCAAAAATACAAGTCGTTTAAAAGCTACATGAAAAAGTTCCATAAGCCCTCGCCTCGGTTCATCTTTTTTCCATTGGAAGCCTATTTTCTCTAACAGACTTCTTGAAAAGGTAAGACAACCATCAAACATCTGCCTTTTAATTTCTTACTTAAAGTTGTCAAAGTTACATAGAGTTCTAAAAAAGTTAGAGCCTCAGCATAACCAATAATATAAATCCATATCCGACAATATTATAGTTTTTGAATAATACAATTTACTTCTTTCGTACGTTCCATATAAACTGGCACGAATAGAACTAATATCCACACTTGCCACATTTACAACTGTCGTTGCATGAGAAAGATTCTTTTTAGGTGATTCTAATAATTTATTTTCCTTATTTGACGTTGAAACTGTGCTTGAGATATTCAAACTTAGGGCAGCTGCCACACGCTAAAAATGAGTAAAGTAGAAATCATAAAATATGTAAACCTTAACATACTCTTTAAATTTACTTATCTGTACTGCTGTCAAGGCTAACAATGGGCCATTGTTGTTAAGTTCTTCCTGATTGAAAATAGCTTATTAGAGAAGCTAGTAGCTCTTTGCACCAGCTATTTAATGTTTCCGCATTTTTCACAAATGGTAAACAACGTATATCGACAGATATATGTATGTACACCGTTGTTCTTAAAAGAACAGTTTTTGTTAATAATTACACGCACAACATTAAACGAAAACAAAACGTCAAAACAGACCAACGGACAAGCTGATGCCACAAAATTGAATGGCTTTCGTTAAAACCAAAATGTGCATTAGACTCAACCGTAAAACTTACCAAAATTCGAAATTGATATGTTCCTCAATAAGAGTTGTTAGTAATCTCGAATTATTACACCCGGTATATTGTTATAAACAAAAAACGCAATTTATGTAAAAAAGTTATTTTTTCGTGAAAATAGAATGTCTAAACAAAAGTCATGAGTTTATTTGAAGAACCCTAACCTCATATAACAAACGTGTTCTAAATCAGAAGTTATTCCAAGTTCATTAAGGGAGCCCCGCGCGGGGACTTTTAGACGCGCACTGTATAAAATAATGTTTGCTGAATGGATATTTATTGTCAATAGGCAATGGATATAAAGATTAGAATATAAAACCGTAAATAATAATATAAAATGCAATGCAATAAAGTATTAAAGAAAACATTGTGTCTATAGCCTACGTTGCCAATACCCACCCCTTAACCCACCCTTTAATTTCCCGACGCCCCCATGCCTATCTACCGTTCTTTATTCATTCTTAAAGGCAAAAACATATCGTTGCGTCATCCATAATAGAAAGGAGCGGAAAGAAAGAGGAAAAACTGGAAAAAAGTCGGGAAATATCCCTTATTATTAGGACCTGATGATAGTTTCAAAGACCCAATAGGGGTATAAAGTGCCCCGTATTACGTATAATTTAAAAGGGACTGTATCTGTAGGATTAGCTTGCTTTTTCAAAGATTTAAAGGATTTTTTCATGTAGGCGTACGATCGATAGAGAGGTGGATTATAAAAAATATACTTTGAGCCGTAAAAATATGGTTTGGTTAGTAAACCGAATGTTTAAAAACAAAACGCTTTTTATTGCCTGGATTGCTGCCATTTATCATAATATAGGATTTTTGCTTTGCCAATTGGTAGGGTAAAATATTGGGTATAGGCTAGTAACGGTTAAATAATAAACAGACAAAATTGCGGTGTTAATTTTTGAAACTATAAACGAGTTTTAAAAAATGATTGACTGTGTTATGTTCTGTAGGAGAAGTTGTACATTTGCGGACGATGCAGAGTCCATGCAGCAATGCCAAGAGTACGGAGTACGGATTTAGTGAGTGATTGCTGTTCAGCGGGACATAATTTAGGGGTTGATTGCAGTCATAGTTAATTTAATGGGGGGGGGGGGGGGGGTTTAGCAGGGAAGTAGTTACTTTTAAATAATTTTTGGTCCGGTATTGTATTAATTCAATGTAGTGGGAGGGGACGACGAGGTGGCACAACAGGAGTGAGCTAGTCTCTCGGCAGTCTGTATAGTTTGTTGGGATTGGATAGGATGTGTGATCGTGTAATGAGAGGGTTCAAGGAAACGCCCGTCCGTTTGTAGTAATCAATAATGAGTTTGTCTATGTGTTCAGTGATTGTCGGCATTTGTAAGTCATTGTGTAGAGTATGCACCATTGTAAAGCGTGGAGCACCCGTCATGATTCTAAGGACTTTATTCTGGCAATTCACCTCACTTTTATTGAACCAATCAAAACGCTCATTTTCATAGCAACCACCTTGGTAACGGTCGTCTTACCCGATAAGACTACCGCTAGCTCGAAAAGACGCTTTCGAAAAGACGCTTGTAGCTTTTTTACTTAAATAAAAAATTAGTAACACTTCTAACTTGTATATTTACCTTTATCAGACGGCCTTCATTTTTATGTTCAGTAAATTATCCAATAAAATACACCTCTAGAGGCGGTTTCTTATCTTCATACCTTCGTTTTTCACTCGAAACTCGATTTTCCAAGAAAATTTTCACTCAATGTAATTTTTACTTATAATCAAAGATTAGACCTTCGAGCTAAAGCTCTCGGGATCATATCAGATTATAAGTAAAAATTACATTTCGTAAAAATTTGTCAGAAAATCGATTTCTTGTTAAAAACATCGGTATTACCGATAAGACGCCTCCTCTATCGGTATATTACTGTTGAAAAGTTTTAAATTTGCGGAAAGCTGACTTATTTAAGGCGCACCAGGAGGCGACAACATAAATCAGATCTGACCGAATAATTGTGCTGTAAAGTAATATGTCTTTGTCCGTAAGTATAGTCTACTTCTATTGTTGATGAGAGAGTAGATGGCGCTGAGTTGACCATTTGCATTTTTCAAGCGTTGGTCTGCGTTGTCGGTCCAAGCCAGCCGCTTATCGAAGCTCAGACCTAGATATATAAAGTATGTTCAGAGATATAAGAAAGTGACTAACTGATCCCTATTAGGAAAGACCCGGGCTAGATATAAAATTGAAATTTGACCGAACAGGTCTGTATTTTGCTTAGAATTTAATCATGGTTTGTAATAAAAATAAGTAAGTCATTAAATAATATTTCATTTATGATTACAAAATTATACAAATTATTCGGTACTTATAATAATTATTCACTTAATATATCACTATCGCTATCATCATCTATTATAATTATTATTTGTGCTATATTGTTTATATGGATATAGAATTTTTCCACTTTTTCAACATGTATAACAGAATTTGCCCAACTTTGTGAAGGGATGTTAAAAACTTCAGTTTTTATAAGCTTAAGTACACTGGAGTTAATAGTGTAACGACCTTTTTTCCCGGTCGTTACAAGTAACTAGAAAACGGTCCGTCACTTCGTAATCTATCATTGAATTTCTCGGTTGCATGAAGTAATTAATTACCTATTGCACGACCCTGGTAATGCAAGATCCCGACCTAGGCCAAAATAACGATCCGCAAATCTCCGCACATTGAACTCGCGTCGGTGACGAAAGCCGATGAGTCTATATATAAACGTGCAAGGGCCGTGGATTTCTTTTTTAGAACGAGACAGCAAAAATCCTGTGTCAGGTCACTGTTTTCGAGTGTTCAAGTGAATTTTTAAGACACTAAGGTGTCGCGGGTTTTCCCGGATGTACAAATAAATTCATAAGAAATGCTTCCAGCCCATTAGGGGATATTTGTGACCTGACAAAAGAGAAACCCGACCAACAGGTAAACAATTAAGTTTTTTGGTGTAGTATTCCGTGGTATTAACGGCGGCCATTTTGTTCCTTCCAGGTTTCACCTTAGGATTCTATGTTTCACCTTAAACTTCTATGTTTCATCTTGGATTTTTATTTTTCACTTTACGAATTTAAATTTCACCTTAGGATTATGTGTTTCACCTTAAGATTTCTATGTTTCACTTTGGATTTTTATTTTTCACATTTCGAATTTAAATTTCACCTTAGATTTCTATCTTTCATGCCTCGCCCTAAATTTTAGCTTTTCTGTTCATGTCCCATTTTAAGTTATCTGTTTTACAGCTTGGTTGATCCATTTCATCACATCTGGCAAATTTTAATCCGTAATCGGGCTAAAACGAACGATTTCAACGATTTTTTCAAATCCTCAGTCATCGGACGTCTGATGAAAGTTTTCATCAGATATAATCAATAGAATCTCTTCCGGAATGATGAACGCTTAAATCCGGACCAATGGTTTCGACACTCATCAATTATTAATGCACCAATTTTCCATTCAAAGCCCTTGATGTCATTCTATCCTATAATTTTTTCTACATTTGAGTGAGGTTGCCAATGCCCTCATTCAGGTTTCAATGCTTCACGTTCGTTTCATTTGATCAATGGCCTTAAAGAAACTTTAGCCAGCCCCCGCTTGGGACAACGAGCAAAAATTATTTTAACCTCATATCTTTTGTTAGTAATTCCATTTGATACCCTGTACCCCGTTTTATTGTAACCTTGCTGGTGTGTTGTCTGCTCGCTTGGAGAACCGTTACCGGAGCAGTGGAGACTTTGCCTGCATGGTGTTCATCTTGGTTGAGCATTCCTACGATTGGTGTTACCTGGCATTGGCCGATTTATGGGGACCTACCGTACGAGACTCAGCTGATAACTGTGCCCTGGAGGTTAGCAGCGTTCAGGAGCAGTTCATTGGATAAACCACTGAATGGACGGAACCAAGTGGATCGACGGACAAAAGTTAAGTGTTGCTTTCAATCAGTTTTTTGTTTTTATGTTGTTTTTATACAGCCATTTTTGGTAGATAGGGTTGCGACTCGAATTCACGATTTTAAAGTAAATATTAGTGATTTTTAGTGAATATTAACTCAGAGCTGTCCGTTTGACGACCTTGTGTCTCTGGAGTTGGTGTTCAGGTAATTTTTAGTGTAATCGCTTCAGAGTTGTCTGTTCGATGACCTAGTGCCTCTGAAGTGATTTTCAAAGTAGGTATTAGTGATTTTTAGTGAATATTAACTCAGAGCTGTCCGTTTGACGACCTTGTGTCTCTGGAGTTGGTGTTCTGGTGAATTTTAGTGTAAATTTTGAGTCAGAGCTGTTTGTGATAAAGTGTTTCTGATGTCATTTATATTAAGTTAATTCGAGATCCAGCCCTGTGAATTCTGATCAAGTTTTGATTTTCCTTTAATGCCAGTTAACTTTGGTGCCCCCGTACATTTTATTAAATAAAAATACCTACTCTACTGGTATATTTTAATTTTGTTTTTATGACCACGAGGCTAATAAATGTATACTACATAATCCACTCGATGAAACGACACTAGAGAGATTCGTCTTAGTACGAAATGTGCTGCGAGATATTTTTTGTTTAACCCTTGTTCGGTTTTGTTTGTTCTGCTTAATAGCATCCAACCTTTTTTTAGGTCCATAGACCGATCCGTTTTAATCTCAACCCTATATAAGCAGAGAGACCAAGGTTCGAAAGAACGAGTTTCCTGCAGTCAATTCTGACACACCCCGTACATTTGTTAATTAAATTTTTAATGAATATTGGCTTGATCAGTGCCCTGATATTTCCTTACTCAGTTCTGGCTATCAGCAAATTTGATAGTTGATACACCCCGTCGACTTTTTGTAAATCTTTGTTATGGTACATCCCGTATATTAATGAATCTTTCCCTGTAAAATCGCCCATGTATATTTGTATAGTTAGAGTTTATTTATGTATACAAAAGTTAATGTTTGGAAGTAGTGTTTGTACATTTAAATTTTTAAAGTTTTCTACAGAAATTGCAAAGGTGTTATATTGTAATAAATCTACTAAGTTGCCAGTATAAATAAAAACCAATATAATTGAAATTTTGTCTTATTTATTTGTTTAATTTTTTCAGGGATTAGGGAAGTTTTGCTTCAGTAAGCGCCCTTTAGGCTCTGACAAATAATTATTCTTTTCTAACATTTGGCTTTGTAAATTCATCTATTCTGCCCTTAAGGCCTTCTTCCTCTTTATCTTTGGTGGCCTCCTTAAGGCCCCTGGCGCCCACTCTTATCTGGAAAACTGATTAACTGTTACCTAATATATTCTCTTTCCTTATCTGCGACCCATCTGCTCTAAAACCGACTAGACCATAACTGAGAAGCCGTGGTTACCTGGTTGAGTAATGAAGAAGTAAATCCCACATAACCCAACAACAACAACATCAATCAAATTACAGCAAATAATAAATCAATTTTATTTTATTATTTTTTCATAATTACAATAGTAGGGCAAATATTGTTACGACGAATGGCAGATTTCAGTTGGTGCCAAACATGTTCGATGTGATTAAATATACAATGGTATGGTGGAAGCCTTAAAACTGTATGCCCTAGATTTTTTGCATAATTATCAAAGAAGTATTCCTTTTGTAGTTTTAAACTTTGTAAAACCTTAGTTAATTGTCTTTTGGTGTAATCTTCCTGAAAATAAATGTCATTATCACATGTAGTTTTGGATTGTTGCTTTTGTGTCATTTAAGGAGGGAGTCTTGGTCAACTGCCTACTACCTATATGGTAGCTTGCATTGTCCATTACAATTACGCTATTCGGAGGTATATTTGGAATTAGGTTGTTTTTAAACCAATCTTCAAATAAATCAACAGTGGTGTCCTCACGGTAATCCAGAGAAGAATCTTTAATGTTTTTTGCAGACAGAGAAAGTCCATTTGGAATCCATCCATCTTTAGATCCAGCATGCAAAATCGTAATTCGTTTACCTCTTTTTGATGGCGCGCTTGTTTTACACTTGCCGCTTGAGTCAACCCAACCCTTTTCCGGGGTATCATATATGTGTCAAGCCAGGTTTCATCCAAGTAAATAATCGACCTTTGCTGATCTCTGTAAATCCTAATTTTTTGTAGATATTCGGATCGCCATTCCCGAATTCTACTGGATTCCATTAAAGCTTGTCTTTTGTTAATTTTTTTAAATCTAAAACCCATGTGTTGGATACAGTTCCATAACGTTGTTCTACCACATTTAACGTTTCATCTTTTTTAAGCCTCTTAATTAAATTATCTAATGTAGGCACGCTTTGTTCCTCTTATAACTAGTAAATTTTAAAGGCAAAGTGCAACTTTCCTATACCTATGAACAGGCTATAACTTTCATACCCCAGCTTAGACTGGTGTTTTTGACTTTCAGTCTGTTTTGTGGAAATTTGCTTCTGGCTCTTGAAAAGTAAATCATTAAGGCGAATTTCCCATTTATCTAACCACGCCTCGATAAGTTTTATGTGACGTTGCAGCTTTGAGACTACCAACCTTGGCTGTTTGGCGGTATCGTCAGCAAACAGTTACAGTTCTGTTTGACCGAATTTAGGAATATCGGACTACGAATGCCAAACTTTGGAGACAGATTTGTCGACTCAGAATAAGACAAAAACTTCGTATAAATATGGGTCCACAAATGCACCCTAAGCGAGTTAGGCGCCTTTGAAGATGACTTTAAAAAATGGTTATTATTAACTTAAACTGCTTCAAAGCAGAGGGATAAGTTTCCACTAAGGCCCAATTGTAAAGGTTGGGATTAACTCAAAAGTAGAGGTTAATCCAGGAGTTAGTAGTAAAATGCATTGTATAGCCAGAGGTTACCTCCGACCCTAAGATCAACCCTCAACTCGTGGATTTAACTCGCAATTTTTGGATAAAAATGGAGTATTTTTAACATAATATGTTTGTTTTTGAGCCTATTTTACCATTTGTATCTTGACTGCTGCGTAATTATATAGTAACCCTTATGGATGTTCTCGATGTTGTAAATTATCTTCTCTCAGATGACGAAGAAGATTTGGGGATTATTAACGTAGTTGAGAATGTGCGAAAACCTCGGGTTTTAGGACTATTGGATAGATCTAGAATTCATTGCAAGATTTAGAACATCGAAACCTTCTCTAGGAATACTAATTCAAGTGATTGGCCAACGCATGTAAAGAGAAATGTGGTACCAAGTCACCAAAGACATTAATGTCTTTGCAACTTACAAATAAAAGAATATTAAACACAGAACTCAAAAATTTAAGAAGAGCGGTTCCCATGTAAAGAGAGATACAGCATAAAGACATTTCAAACCATCTGTTCCGACGGCAGCGCAGTCTATAACTGGTGGTTCGGTTCCGTATACTGTGGTTCCGTGAACTATTAACTATTGTCTCGATCGGTCGGATTGTGGACGGAAGCGGGGGAGGGGAGTAAAAGCAGAGCGGGAAATTTGAAATTCCTTAATTTTTAGTATTATAGTTATTTTTACCCTCAAGACACATTTTAATTACATTTTTGCTGATGGCATCAACAAAAATGAATTAAAATACGTCCTGAGGGTAAAGACAACTTAAATACTAAAAATTAAATAATTTAAATAATGAAACATAATATAAAAATCTATACAATTAACTTATATATTAGCGAAGTAAATAAATTGTTATAAATAAAAATGCAGAATAAGTAACTAAATAGGTATTTTAAAAGTTTATACAATCATTTATGAAAGTAGTGAGGACCTTAGTTTTAGCACAGAGTAAGCCAAGGGTTACGCAAATATCATTAAGATGTGCATCTTGACGTTCAGTTTAGTTGGTATCATTCAATATTGTTCAGTATTACGATAGTGTACATGACTTCAATCCTCGTGCAGCCCTCGCATAGAAGCACCCAAACATATTCCTACACAAATGTAAATTTCTAGAAGTGTACATCACTTCAGGTAGCTGTCGCCGATATCTCAGTCTACTAGGCATATTTAGATTAGTCTATAGTCAGTCTCCTGAAACGAGGAAAAAAATGACTACTATAATATAATAAGTATTCTTTAGGCTTACACAAAATATGAAACAATTACACTTTACATTACATTTTTCTTGTAAGAAACGACGCCTAGCAATGAACTAACCTGAATCACATTTCTAGGAAGGTGTATATCATTTTAGGGTCTTGCGCAGCCATCATAGTAGGTGTAATTAAGTAACTGTCGCTGAGTTTCAGTCTGCTAGGCTTACTCAGATTGATCAATACGCTTCCTGAAACGAGGAAAAAATTACTAATTTATACATAATAATATATAGTCTTATTGGAAAAAGACAAAATTACATTTTTCCATTAAAAAACAATGATGAACAATGAACTAACCAGAATTTTTATCAACCTGACACAAAGATTGGCAGCCTGCATTGGACCCACTTTTTCTGTGGCTGCTTTCCCTTGCCTGGTAAACCTCTGCAAAAAACAAAAATAATTAATATCACAGGTTAATTCTATACGAGTTAGCTTGCAAACATATTCTGACCATCTAGTGCAGAAACAGCCCTAAGTGTTGCACTTGGGTTATTTATTTTTAAATTTAGAAAATGTCACTTGACTTGTTTTAACAATAAATGGTAATATTCACACAAAGAATTGTAATGCACCCACCGAGCTAATCAGATACACATGTAGCTTTACCCTACCTTCTTTAATTACACCAACATGAACTCAGCAAACCAATCTAAAGTTAAAACAATTTTTGCTTCGACTTTATCTTGCATGCAGACCAAGCACTCGAACGTACTTTAGAAAAAAGCAACAGCATTTTAAACTACAGATAGTGTTATTGTACAAGCAGATTTATTTAGGTATAGATTCATGTACGTAAAGTAGAGAACATATTTACCAAATAGTTTTAAAATAAAGAGGATGACGATTTCCTAGCCTTAAGGCATCAAGGGAAAAGGACACAATACGGGAGTTGCTTTCTGGCGATTCCTGTACTTGCCTTCCATGTCGCAAAAAGGGAACGGTAAAAATTACAAACAATATTAATAAAAACGATATAACACCAAATTTTGCCGGTACAAAACATCGACAAAACAAATCAATATAAAATGGCGACAAAAATTCCATGGCAAAATTGTCATTTTTTAGCATTCCTAGTAAAAATCGATAATGAACAATTCGCTTAACTCAGTGCTAGTTTAAAATCAGATCTCGTAGTAATTAGAACGAAGACTAGTGACCGATAATACGTATTAGAAAGAAACAGCTTTACAAAATGACATGCTTATCTGACCAGACTACAAACTGAATGGACTGACGAAGTAAATCAGTCCTGTACCACTCTGAACTCATGTCTTGGACTAGTAAAGACTAGCTCCATTGGGTGACGCTTATTAATAGATAGAGATAGCAACACTCAAGTTCGGTTTCACATGAGATGACAGCTTGATTGACGCCCTTACCAGATATCGGGGTCCCCTCAAAATGCCTACGTTGGCGTACGCCCAATGAAAAGCTTCATACCCCTGATTAAACACAGAACTCAAAAATTTAATATTAAATAAAAAGAAAGTTGCAAAGTTTGGTTACTTTTAAATGACATTTATATGACAATTGACAAATGAAATATGAAAACAGTAAGCATTTTTGATATTCCTATCCCACTGAAGTTAGCTGTTTTATGGATTAAGCCAACAAAAACCTACCTTAGATTAACTTTAGGTTTAATTTGAGGGTAAATCTTCATTAGTTAATTCCGACCTATACAATTGGGCCTTGATGATGATCTTAGACAAGGTAGGTAAAAGCGAGATCGGACGATAGTTTGAGGGATCATCAGAATCTCCTCCTTTATGAATAGGGACAACAACAGCAAACTTTAGACAGTCAGGAAACAAGCCATGAACGAACGAAAAGTTAACAGCCTTAGCCAACGCTTCTATAGCAGATGTAGGTAGGTGCTGGAAGATCCTAATAGACATTTTATCCCAGCCTGACGCATTCTTATTTTTAATTTCACTGACTACTGTTTTTAATCCGTTTGCGTTAGTAGGCCTAAAAAAAAGGTACATTTTATAGGTGCATCTGGCATATATTTTAAGGGATCATTTATTACCTGAATGTACCGAGACAGTTTTGAGGCTATGGAGCAGTAAAATTCATTAAGTTTATTATACTGGGGAGCAAGAGCTCCAATTGCATTATTTCGTTTGCCTCTCATTTCATTGACGATTAACCAAGTCTCCTTTTGTTCATTGTTGGAATTTATTATTCGTCTCCTGTAATGCATTTGTTTAACAATTGTAATCGTTTTTCTATATATGCTGCTATACCTTAGGAAATGTTGTTATGAGATGTTTGTGAGTAATTGAAACACACCGTGAGGTATTCTTTTACTTATTTTATTAGGAAATCACCAAACTATTACATTTTAAACGAGACCTTGTCAACTCGTTAAACCGCGCACTTGTTGACGTCTGTCAGTGTTACCAACACTTTAGAACTAAAAAACTAACTAACTACCAGGTAGACTCATAACGAAGGTTGATACAAATAATTTCATTGGGTACGTTCATACATTAACACCCCCCCTCAATAAAATTATTTTATCTTTTCAAAGATTCAAAATAACTTATAATTCTGCAAAGTCAACACAGCGGTTAAAATAAACACCTCCTTACTAATTATTAAACATTGATACATATTTATAAGTAATAAACAAAAGAAACCTTATTTAACTAAACCTAGACCTCTGTTAATACATTCAAATTTAACTCTACCCAATGGTTTAGTAAATATATCAGCTAACTGATTTTCAGTTTTGACATGTTTTATATTTACTATTCCATTTTCAATTTTCTCTTTAATAAAATGGAATCTCACGTCAACATGCTTTAATCTTTTGTTGTTCTCTGGGTTGTTAGCAATATTTATTGCCGATTGATTGTCTTCAAACATGACTACAGGCTCTTTTAAGTCAAACAAGCAAAAATCTTTTAAAATTTTCCTTAGCCAGCAGGCTTCACAAACAGCCAAACTCAGTGCAATATATTCTGACTCTGTAGAAGAAATTGAAGTGGATTGCTGTTTTTTACTTGCCCATACAATTGTGCAACCTAATAATTTAAATACGTAGCCTGTTGTAGACTTCCTATCACATAAATCCCCTCCCCAATCAGAATCTACAAAGCCGCACAAAGTATCTAACTTATTGTTAGGTCTAAAAATTAGTTTTAAGTCAATAGTCCCTTTTATGTATCTTAAAACCCTTTTCAAAGCCTTCAGCAAATTATCGTTAGCTTTGTCTTGATACCTGCTTAGTAAACTCACACTTTCACAAAGATCCGGTCTTGAACCCTGTACTGCGTACATCAAGCTTCCAATAATTTGCCTACAAAGCTTTTGTAACTTAACATCATTTTCAGTATTTTTAAAGTTAAAGTCACAATTTATTTCAATAGGTGTACTTATAGAGTTACAATCTTTCATTCCAAACTTATCCAAAACCTTTTTTAAATAATTTTCTTGACTTAACTGAGTGTAACCCTCTTTCAAATTTTGTCTAACATCGATTCCCAAATATTGAGATACAATGCCCAAATCTTTCATATGAAAATTCTTATTTAAACATACTTTTAAGTTATCAACTTCAGTTTTATCAGTGCCTAAAATTAAAAGATCATCAACATAAACTAAGACATACAATTTCTCCTTGTCTGAGCATCTCGAATATAAACAAGGATCATTTTCTGATCTAACAAAACCTTGAGTTATCATTAAAGAATCAAATTTTGTGTTCCAGCACTTAGGACTTTTCTTTAGCCCATAAATTGATTTGTTAAGCTTACAAACAGTTGTACTATTAGCTTTACTGTTACCTGGTAATGTCATAAATACTTCCTCAGTTATCTCACCATATAAAAAAGCACTGCGCACATCCATCTGGAACATAGGTTTGCCTAACACATTTGCCACCACAAGCAAAATTCTAAATGTTGCTAGCTTTGCCACGGGAGCATAAATGTCATACAAACTTTCATCACATTCTTGTTGAAAACCGCGAGCCACTAACCTCGCTTTATATTCATTGTCACCTTTCACTTTAAAGACCCATTTACTGTCAATCACATATTTATTCACTGGCCATGGCACTTCACTCCATGTATTATTTTCTTTAAGCACACTAAGTCCTTCTTGCATTGCTTTTTGCCACTTTGCACCATTTTTACTTGAAATTGCCTCTTTATAACTTAATGGCTCCTCTTCCTGGGAATAAAAACACATGTCGACACTCATATCATAGTCTTTTATCCATGCAGGAGCTTTAATTGATCGTTTTCCTTGTCTCACTGCAGAATTTTGAGGACTTCCCTCCTCTGAGGTAGAACTATTCACGCTTTCACTTTCATGTGACTCACTAGCCTCCTCAAAATTTTCATTTTCACTTTCTGAACTATGGTCTCGAGTGTGGTCCAAACTAGAATTGTCAATTTCAGGGTTTCTTATCTCATTTTCATTTGTTTTATTATTCTGAGGTTCTTCTTCCTTTATTAAGTCAAGCACTACCACTTTCTCTTCCTGTGGCTTTTCTATTTCTATGTTTTTCTCATCTCCTGGTATAAAAACCACATCTCTATGGATTTCTATGACATCTCTTTCTGGTAGATAGACCCTATATCCTTTTGTTGTCTCAGAATATCCAACCAACAAGCCTCTTTCATTTTTTGAGTCTAATTTCCTTCTCTTTCTTTTGACTAGATGTACTGAAACTTTTGAGCCAAATTCTTTTAAAAAACTAAGATTGAATTTTTTATCAAACCATACTTCATAAGGTGTCATATTTTCAACAGAACTGCATCCTGCTCTGTTCAGCACAAAGACTGATGAATTCACAGCCTCTGCCCACCATTTCTTATCTATACTTCTGGCATGTAACTGAGTTCGACAAGCCTCCATTATGGTTCTCATTTCTCTCTCCGCTCGTCCGTTTTGTTGAGGTGTATCAGAACAAGTCGTTTCATGAATAAACCCCTTGGTGTCTGCCAATTTTTTTAAATCAAAATTTATAAATTCTAATCCATTGTCAGTCCTTAACTTTTTGACTTTATTTTCTGTTTGGGTTTCTACCATGTTAATAAACTTTTTAATATTCTCAAATGCTTCTGATTTCTGTTTCAAAAAATAAATATATCTATATCTGGAATAGTCATCTTTCATTAACAAAAAATATCTTGCACCTCCAACTGAAGGCACCTCAATTGGACCCTCCAAGTCTGCATGTACAAGATCACCTATCTTTTTAGTTATTGTCTGGCTCCTTGGGAAAGGCAAACGGTGTTGCTTTCCTGATAAACAAGAAATACAAAAGGGCTTTTCTTTTTCTGTATATTCTATTGAACTTCTTTTCAATAATTTTCTTACTTGATCAAAATTTATGTGGGCCAATCTGCAATGCCATTCTGCCAAACTTGCTACATTACATTGAGATGTGACTTCTTGGGCAAAATTTTGTGTTTTAAAATTCATTTTATATAAATTTCCTTGTCTTTTTGCTATTGCCCTAACTTTACCCTCTTTATCTAACAACTGGCATCTATCTTTGTCAGAATGCATCTCAAGATTCTTATCCAATGCTGTACTAAGTGAGAATAAACTTACTGCAAGTTCTGGAATGTATAATGCATTATTTAAATCAGTTCTTACCCACTCTTTGCCATTCCATGCCATTACTTGTACTGTACCAATGCCTTTTACATCGACCAACATACCATTCCCAACTCTAACTTGCTTCTTCTCGTTCACATTTTCCATCACTCTAAATTGCTTTTTATCATTACACATGTGTTCCGTAGCGCCACTGTCCATCCACCAATTTTCAATGTTTACATTTTCTTTATCGACTATATCTATAACGTCACAGCAATTTAGTATTACAGATTCACTTATCAAAGCTTGGTCACTTGATTTTTGTCCTTCTTTTTTGTCTTTTTGTTTCTTAAACCAACAAAATTGTTCTTTGTGACCTGGTTTCTTACAAAAATGACAATTAATCTTTGCTAAATTAGGACAATTTCGTCTCAAATGTGGCCCTTCACATTCAAAACATTTGACTTGTGTTTTATGACCTATTTTTTTATGTTCTCTTCTTATGGCCAATTTTTGAACTGCTAACGCTGCTGAAGTCTCGCTACACTTATTCCTTTCTTCTTCTATCATTAATCTCGACATGAGATCTGTCAATGTTCTGTTTGCATCAGGTGTACTCTCCCAAGCTGTCACAAAATGCTTCATACTTTCAGGCAACGACATCAAAACTTTAGTCACAACCATCTTGTCACTTATTTCTTCTCCTAATGCTTTTAAATTTCCCTTTATTTCTTCAAGTTGAGACATAAATTCTGCAGTATGGCCTTCTTGGTACTGTAACGAAAAAAACTTTTGCGTTAACAAGTGAACACTCACTTGGGACTGGTGTTCATAAATATTTTTCAACTTCTTCCACATATCAGCGGAGGTCTGACAAGTAAGCAAATGTGTGACAACCTTTTCATCGACCCTTGACACTATAATTTCTTGCGCTCTTGCATCCTTGCTATCCCAATCTTTGGTTTCAGCAGGAGGTACCGGCCTTTGTGTGGTTCCGTCTACAACAGCAAAGTAACCTTTGGATTTTAACGTCACCTGGACCTGAAACTTCCACGTAGTCCAGTTTTCTCCGTTTAATTTTGTGATCCCTATCGCAAATTGCTCACCCATCTTCTTGAAAATGGTCTTACTACAGTCAAACGTCGTATTTTATTCTAAACCAGGCACTTCTCTTCACCGAAGCCCTGTTCTATCAAACTTTTTGAGCCCTTGCACTAAAGAAACTCGTACCGACGCCGACTTTTCTCACGACTTTTTCACTACTTTCACTACTTTCACGAACTTTTTGCATAAACTGGGCCCATAACCTGTTGTTATGAGATGTTTGTGAGTAATTGAAACACACCGTGAGGTATTCTTTTACTTATTTTATTAGGAAATCACCAAACTATTACATTTTAAACGAGACCTTGTCAACTTGTTAAACCGCGCACTTGTTGACGTCTGTCAGTGTTACCAACACTTTAGAACTAAAAAACTAACTAACTACCAGGTAGACTCATAACGAAGGTTGATACAAATAATTTCATTGGGTACGTTCATACATTAACAGGAAAAATGAGAAAAAAGTGCTACCAGCTTTAACAACAAATTTTCTGATATAGAGTAAAGAGCGAAGGTTCTTGGATGATATTTTCAGCCCCTTAGTTATCCAGGGCTTTTGCCTCCTGTGCCATAGCTTCCTGCGTGGAAAGGATTTCACAAATGCACCATGCATGACAGAGTGTAAGACCTCCAGAGGTTCCCACTGTTTAGACAATTATGCCAGTTAATATTGGCGCAATTTTGCTCGAATTTCTTACACGTTCCATAAGATCTCCCCACTTCTTGAGACAGGCGTCTTACACATTTTGTTGGCGTATTTTGCATTATTGCACGAACGTTTGCAACAAGTTCTTCTGTTCTTACAGATGGTCTTCCAGCTCCCATTTTATGTTGGAAAATTTTCGTGAAAATCGTTCATGCACAAACGCTGATTATATTGCCACTCACCATTTACTCTAATCTCGTTTCGAAAATACGCTTCAACCATAAATGTTTTGTGCTGTTCGTTAAAACCATATATGTATTATTTAAAACCCAGTGTGTGAATTATTTAAGAAATTGGCTAAATTAGCGATAAATCAAATTACTTTTAACGGATTGATGATGCTGGTATTCACGGACACCCAACAGGTATTAATCCCTACCGCTAAGCAGTACGGCCTTAGATGCAAAGCACACTTCGATGATAATAATTTTAGCTCGCACGGTACATCGTTATCATAAAAGTCTGAATATCATTGGTATTTTCCTTTTGAATGCGTTACTATAAAACCAAAACCATGTATAGTTATCTACAAAATCTAACCGTCGCGTCGTGGTTTTTTTGTAGAGATAGAACGGCCCTGCAATATCTCTTGATGATGAACGTCACTACATTCGAAACATGTAGTCTAAAAGAAGAATAATATTTTTTTCTGTGACGGGAAAAAAGTTTGACATTTTATCTCTGTTGACAGGTAACAAAATGACACTTTTTATGAAATTACTTTTTTCCCCGGGGAAAAAATTATTACTTTTTCCCGGATATATACAGGGTCGTTGGTATGTATGGAAACGGTCGATTATTTCTTAAAGTACAACAGCTAGCAAAAAATATTTAAGACAAAAAGTTTTAGGGTTTTTTATAGTCTATTATAATTTTAAAAAGATAAGTATACAGGATGAGTCACAAAGCCGTGGAGAAATAAAGTTACTTTTTTTTCAATGGAATACCCTATGTCTTAGAATATTTTTAGATTTTGCATAAAACTACAATAATCTTTTATTAAGTGCATTATAAGTCTACACCTAATACTTCGCAAGAAATTGAGTTTTGAAAAATGACATTTTTGAATTTTGACAGCTTCTGGCTTTCTAACGGTACGTCTTAGAGTAAAACGGTTTACATATCCCTACCTTAGTTTTTAACTTTCTTTCTAAAAGTGCCAACTTGCGGTTAAACCGGATGTAGCTCAAAAGCCGGAAATATAGTAATAATAATAGTAAACTCCTTTATTTCAGATTACATAAATACAAAAAAATAACATATCTTAAAAACTATAATTCAAAAAATCATTCAGGCTATATGGCTCTAGCTCTAGCTCTAACAGAAATATTTTTCTTTTTCTTTTAAATAATGTTATACTGGCAATATCTTTAAATCTGTTGGGCAATTTATTGAACAATTTGATGCACATATAATAAGGGTTTTTTTCGGTTAGGGTTAACCTATGTGCTGGGTACAAAATGTCGCGATTTCTGGTGCCATATCTTTGATTATTTACATTTTGAGCAATAAATCTATCCATATGCTTAACCAAAAACATTAATAACATTCAAATATATACAAACCAAAGACTGTCATAATCTTTAGAGCCTTAAAACTAAAAAAAAAGTTTGCACAGTATAATATTCTTGACGAAATAGTATTTGCAAATCCAGACACAATACTTATTCCATATCCAATTTTGAACTAACCTGAACTAACCTGTTGATCCCAGGATAGGTATTCATCGGTTTAACCGGAAGTTGGTATTTTCGGGAAGATAATAAAAAAGTAAGATAGGGACATGTAAGCCGTTTTGCTCTATAGCGTACCGCTATAAAGCTAGAAGCTGTTAAAGTTTAAAAATGTCATTTTTCAAAAGTCGATATCTTGGAAGCTACTAGGTTTAGACTTATAATGCACTTAATAAAAAATAATTGTAATTTTATGTAATGAATGTAATGTATGAAATAAAATGTAACTTTATTCCTCTACGGCTTTCTGACTCATCCTGTATAGTTATCTTTTCTCAATTCTAATAGGCTTTATAAAACCATAAAACTTTCGTCTTAAATATTTTTTGCTAGCTGTTTTACTTTAAGAAATAATCGACCGTTTCCATACATATCAACGACCCTGTATATACACATAAGTAAAGGTAGATATTTACTTTTAGAATATTTTATTATACAAACAGTTACATTTTCTTTATATCAAAAGTACAATTATTAAATGTACATTGCATGAATGACATGTTCCTTTTACTATTTGGTACAATAATCGAATTTTCTGGTGTTGAAATTATATTTTTTTCTGCCATGGACACAACTGCCGTTGATGTACCTGGTCGCAAATCGGGTGTTATTTCAGCACTGCTATACACGTTCTAAACACTTTATTAGCTATTTCTGTCCTGTGTGCTACCGATTCATCAACATACCCTTTAGCGACCGTTGATGACTTCCAACCGCCATGTTTCTTTAGTGTCATCAAGTCTCCCAAGGAGACGATTTTCGAATATAAGTTAACATTTTCAAGTTGAAGAAAATTAGGTACTGTTTGAGGTAGGTACCTTATAAAACTGATTTTTACCCACAACCTGATTGACACATTTTCCATTGTGATATGCATAAAATAGGCGACGATATGCTGCTGTTGGACGAAGGGCTATGTACATTCGGTAAAATTTAATATATTTTTCAGTAACTACAAATCTCCTGTTTACATCATACTTTGTTTGCTTAATTCTTACAATTAATAACGTTTCCGGATCTTCAATATCATCTAATGTTACCTGGCTGATTCCACAAATTCGACAAGCTCCTGCAATCGCAAATAAAACAACAACCTTGGCCATTAAGTAAACTTCATCGGGAGCATTATTTAAAAAATCACTAATATCTGTATTCGTCAAAATCGCAGCTTTCTTGGGCGTGTAATCTTTCCCATTTTGTTTCAGAAATGTAATTAGTTTGAAATGTCTACATTATTATTGGATTGTAACATACTTTCAATCATTGAATAATTCGACCACACTGTTGATGGCTTTTGTTGTTGTGACAGTTCCGAAAAATAGGCTAATAAAATAACACCGTCTCCGACAAAGAACTGCATGTATTTTTCATCTTCCATTCCATAAATCTTGAATACGCGGTTTCGTAAATTTTGCGCGATTTAGCTGGCAATAATTTTTGTGACGCTACTTTCGCTGCTTCTATATACTAATTGCGGTGAAGTCAGAGAAAACTCGGAATCAGACATTTTTAACTTTATATTATTCAAAATGACTACTTACTAAACAACCACTAAGTTCTTAATTTTTAAATTAAATCACAGAATTAAATTGACAGATATTTGATTATTTTAAAGGTTTCCTTAGCAACGTAGGTCTAATTGTCGCTATAAGTAAAATAGCCTACTAGTTTAAAAATTTAAATTTTACATCGATACTTTTCTGACTTTAATATATTGTAATAAAATATGTTTTTTCAATATTAAATCGTCGTTTCTCCCGTCACAGAAAAAAATAGTGTATTATACACGGAAAAAATATTAGATTTTAGCTCTCGGGCTAAAATCAGTAAAATCTAAAACATTTTCCCTTGTATAATAAATAACTATTATTAAACTTGTTGAGGAAGACTTTTTGATTTTCTTTTTGTCCCTATATAAACTTCACTTTAGGCATGGGCCATTTCTTCAAATTAATAATTATATATTCTGAATAAATAATGTAAGCTTAATTTTTTTTTTAATCCGGCCGGATTTAATCAAAACTCTGGCCAAACCCGATAGCCTGAAACTTGACTAGTTTCCTAAACACTACATCAATCTCATTCCGACTTTTAATAAATGAGAGGTAGGATTCATATATCCCCTCAACGCCGTGACTACGCCACTGCGCCTCGGGAAACTTAATATCAAAAGCTTGTAAACTTCAGTGCTATTTATAGCATCTTCATTTTCAATTAAAATCATATCTAAAGAAACTTATGCGAATACTATCAAGTTTACGCTCGGCTACCCAAACACAAAACCAAATAAAACCAGCACGAAAACGTCCATAGAAAAGTAATAACTACATCACAATAAAACTAGAAAACACTTTCAACCCTGGCAACGTAATAATAATCACACCGCCCTCGGCAATGGCGGCCGATAATGTCACAGCCTGTATTACCGGCTGCACAATGGTTGAGCGGTGCATAATGCCTGTCAAAATGTTAAAGCGATAAACTTCCGCGACAGCGGCATGCGGGGGCATAATAACTGAACATAACGTCATATGACCCGCTGCGTTATATTTATATTGAAATGTTATATGAAAGTTTGCACTTTACCGTTTCTGTGTTGAAAATATGACGGAACCTTCATAAGTTTTGAATCTCAATAGAAATTACACAAGGTGTAAAAAGTTTGGCTTCAATAAGTTGGGCAAAACAATTCTTGTAATAGTTGTTAAACTGATGTGGCCGCTAATTTTAGTTGAAGCGATTCAGATTGTGGGCTTTAACGTAGCCTATATACATATATGTTGGGCCGAATTTGGAATTAGGGAAGCTTTCTTGACCTACTCCAAACTAAAATTAAGTTAGTTTTTCAATTTTTTTATAATTTTTAAAGCCCTGTAGAGGGTGGAAGAAGGCAGTTTATAAAAAAATCGAAAATAAACATTTTCATTATAATCATGAAATGATACTTTTTGTTACTATTCCAAATCAGAATTCCTAAATTGTCCAAATTCGGCCCAGCCTATAAGCGTAATACTCTCTGGTAATATCCTTTGTTTCAAAGTAGCAGACACTCCTTAAACCCACATCTAGATCGCAGTAACGTTTGAACGTGAAACAAGTTTTTTTTTCTCGGAAACTATTGAACGTAGAAAAAATCTGAGTACGTCACTGGATTGTATCTAAAAAACTAGAAAAAGAATATTTGTTTTCTCTTTGATAAGCTACAGGGTAACCTAAATATGGGGGGGTGTCCCAAAATGTTAAATTTTTAAAAACATTCCGTATCTATATCAAAAACAAGGACGACTAGAAAAATTTTGATTGCGGCATCTTTTGTTTCACAAAGAACAAAGAAGTAGCAGAGTGCTAACCATCGAAAACTTGACATCCTGCACAGTATGGGGAATTTAAAAAGGAATTTGAGGCAATATTGGTGCAGTTATGGGAAATTTAGGCATTTCTTGGAATTTATTAGTCAATTATGGGAAATTATATGAATTTATGTGAAATCATGCCTATGATATATTATTAATATTAAGGGAAAATTAAAGGGTATTTATGGGCATTTAAGAATAATTTATTAAGATAAACGATATACACTTATGCGCAAAATGGTGTCGCGTCTGCGCCACACAGAATGGCACGTGAAAATTGTCAAAAACGGCTCTATACGGCTCATTGATTATCATAGAGATAAGATCTCGGATATCTCGGCGATAGTTTGACTTATAAGTAATGTATAAGTGAGATTTTAGAAAAAGTAAGTAAACATAAATATTTTTCTGTTTTATGATCAGTGTTCATCGAGGTGTTCATTAAATTACCGCGTACGGTAATGATAATAGTTTATGGGGTGGGGTGTTCTGACCTGTCTTCACATATTACTGTATCTCCAACAGTAACGGATGGCTCATGAAATATTGCCTGAATTAATAAACCACATTATTACTTCAACGTGTCTTATTTATTCCATGATTTGGTAACTTTTTGACGTTTACATCAATTTAACCTTGTACGATTTTCACAGTAACAACTTATTACGTTCATGTTGACACGTAAGACACCTCGCAACTGAGGTCAACTTAACTACTCTTGGGATTTAGTTCCATTTTAATTAGACAATCGAATCAACACGTCTTTGTTTTATTTATACCTTAGAACTGAACGAAAACATCTATTTTACTTTGATGCTGAAGTAAATAATCGCTTGTTGACATTGGAATGTAGAATCAACACACTTTTGTATTATTATCTCTGAGAACTAAACTACAACATCTTTCCTTTACTAAAATGCCAGACTAAATTATCACTGCCGTCGGGAAACTGCAATTCTCGTACGGAAACCCTTTAGGAAAGAATTATGATATGCAATCTCGTTGCATACTCAAACACACACCACATAATTGCCCTTTTAGCCGAAATAAACTATTTTAGAAGAATATCACTTTATTGTTATCGAACTAGAGTGACGCTTTGTGTCAGAAATACACGTGTACCCCGTTACCCGGCCACGTGGAGCAGCTTCTCGCCTTGAGTCTTGGACGCTACTACATTTTATTTCCTTCGCGCCGAAGCCGCTGTCAGCTTTGAACCAATCAAAAATAATTAGCTGTGATGCTATAAGTCAGTTGAAATTAGGATGGCAGGCGGTGTTGTCGATTTGCACTTTGATTTGAAACTTAGCATATAGTACGTTGCGACGTTGAGTAAGTGATTTGTGTTTATGAATTTGATTTTTGAAAAACGTATTTCCCAAACAACAGCAATATAAAATGATATAAATTAAATAGTATTAAGAGGGTATATGAAATATTGATGGTTAAGGAGATATACTCAATGTGCTTTTTTATTAAAAGCATTTATGGGGATTTAAGACATTAATGGGAATTTATAGCAAAAGGGGCATTTTGGTGTATGTGTGGGGTGGTTTCCCCCTCGGTTTGTGAGTTTCGAGACGAACGCACGCAGGTGCCAAATTGGTAACGGGCTGGATGGGGAAACAGTTCAAAACGAATTTCCGTCACACTTTTCTGAGCCACATGGTTTCAATGAAACGTTGCCGATCAACACCTCATTTGGCCATTTCAGGACGTTCCTCCGCGATGTTTAGGCACTTGCGTACAAAAACAATTTGTAACTCTCGTTTGTAAAGAGTCTTTGTATCCCTTTGAAAATGACCGGTAAGGGCCGAAACACGCGTGTCAGGAACTGAATATAAAAACTGTGAACCAGAACAAGTAATTTTTATTTCTACCCATAGTGGATATACGGTTTCACCAAGAATGTAGCACACCACATCTAAATTAAATAAGGAGAAAGCTTTAAAATCACATATAAATATACAAATATTGCTGCCGTCCTCCCTTAGTATGAGAATAACCAAATTACTGATATAATCACCCTTGTAATAATCTCCTTCGGTAATTTATGGCTCGACTTGCACTTAACCCAACCAACTATACATTTTCTAGACTAATAACTCTCTAGAACTCTAGACCATCCTGTATTTAGCGATTTTCATTTTCTATGATATACAAGGAAGCGTGCAGCAAAACTCTGGGAAATACATACAAGAGGCCGGATCGACCTCTGACCGGACATTTGACAGTAATTAGCAGAAGCGAATTGCATTTGCTATTTATAGATAATCTCTGGCTGGTAATATGAGTAGGCCTGACGCGAAATTATATGATATGTGAGATGTGGGGGAAAAGGGAAAAACGTAGAAAATAATATACGAGGAACGCAGAACTATGAGAGTTTGAAGTTGAAGAAAAAGTTTATACTTTCAGTGGAGTTAAAGTATAATGTAAATAAAACAATCCAGTCTTCCTACACAGTTTAATATAAGAAAAAATTTTTTAGTTCCCTACATGTTTAGAAAGTTTAAACGTTCAACCTCAGGGGATACTAGAAAGGGTAGTAGGTACAGGGTCTTCCAACGAGGACTGAATAGGGGCTAATTTTTGAGCTTCCTTGTATTCAAAGAAAAATCCAAAATAGCCAATCGATGTACTTTTTCCTGCAGAATTCAAAAATGAAACCAAAAATTTATTTGAACCAGAAACAAAAGAGTTACGCTATGGATAAGGTGTGTGTGTAATGGAACATAGCTTTTTTTATACGATTTTTGGAACGAGTGATTTTCTGATTTCTGATTAAAATATTTATTATTGTGACAGCTATTTTTATTAAATTTTAATGTTTTATCCAGTATAATTTAACTTTAACCTGTTTGAAACATACACTAGGTAATAAATGTATAATCACCTTTGAATCCTTCAAAGTCAAAAAAAGAGATTGCAGATTGTTATCTTGTTCTACAAATGCCAAGAAAATGCAAGAAAAGCAAGGAGAAGATTTATTGCAAATTTTCACAGAAATATATCCGTCAATACTATTCTAAGGATAAAGAACCTATTTGAGGAAAATAAAACATTACATGACAGAAAAAGAAATCCAACTCTATACTAATTTAAAAAAAAAATCATTAATAATTTAATTGTTGTAACGTTGTTCTCGAAACATGTGCGATAACCTCTTTGTAGCCTTTCCAATCTTGCTGTTATACTGTGATTTTCCTGGTTAAGGCGATTTATTTCATTCACAATTTTCTGCATGATCTCTTCGATATCGTGGTTTCGCTGCTTGTATACCACGTTCTTTAAATGGCCCCAAAGAAATGTGTCTAATATTGACAAATCGGAACTATTGGGTGGCCAAGCATAGGTTCCATTTCTACCAATCCATTCTTCATGGCGTCCGTTTAAATATTGAGTAACCTCACGCACGGCATGCGGAGGGGCCCCATTATGTTGCCAAATTAAATTTTGATATTCTTCCAATGGTAAATCTTCCAAAAAGTTCTCAATTTCGTAAGTTCTCAAACTCGTAGTATCTCTGTCCATTTAAAGTCCCGTTAAAAAATGTTGGTCCCAAAATTCTATTATTTTTTATGCCACACCAAACATGGATTGAAGTCCTTCCTTGAAATTTAATTGTCTGAAATTTTCTTGGATTTCCAACGGCCCAGTGATGATTATTATGTCTATTGAAAACCCCCGATGTTGTGAATGTGGCTTCGTCAGTCCATAAGATATTTCTGAATAAATTAGGGTCTTCGTTTTCTTTCCGAATCACAATTTGGGAAACAAATTGGAAGCGAAGTTCTTTTTGTGCCGGTGTTAGATGTTGAAGTGGAAGGATATGATAAGACTTAAATTTATGATTTCTTAAAGTCCTGTGAACAGTTCCTTGGGTAACTCTTCTGCGTCTTACACCGCCGCCGTATTGAACGTCCCGAACTGCGTCCGAAATTGATTTGGTTGGATTCAGTCGAAAATAATTCACAATGGCACGGTTTCGATTTTTATTCCTTTCTGGATTTCTTTTTCTGTCATGTAATGTTTTATTTTCCTCAAATAGGTTCTTTATCCTTAGAATAGTATTGACGGATATATTTCTGTGAAAATTTGCAATAAATCTTCTCCTTGCTTCTCTTGCATTTTCTTGGCATTTGTAGAACAAGATAAATCTGCAATCTCTCATCTAATGAATATTTCATTTCGGCAATATTATAGTAAATTTGTCAAATTTTTTGACTTTGAAGGGTTCAAAGGTGATTATACCTTTATTACCTAGTGTATGTTTCAAACAGGTTAAAGTTAAATTATACTGGATAAAACATTAAAATTTAATAAAAATAGCTGTCACAATATTAAATATTTTAATCAGAACGGACAAAAAAAAAATCACTCGTTTCAAAAATCGTATAAAAAAAGCTATGTTCCATTTAAAAAACACCTTATCCATAGCGTAACTCTTTTGTTTCTGGTTCAACTAAATTTTTGGTTTCATTTTTGAATTCTGCAGGAAAAAGTACATCGATTGGCTATTTTGGATTTTTCTTTAAATACAAGGAAGCTCAAAAATGAGCCCCTGTTCAGTCCTCGTTGGAAGACCCTGTACATTGTTAGAAAAATACCAGCGAAGTGGGGAAGTAAAAAATCTTTTCATATATTAAACTGTGGAGGAAGTCTGGATTGTTTGATTTACATTATGAAAGTTTGATTATGCAAATTTTACGCTCTCAATTTCCTCTGATTGCAAAGTATATATGATGCGTTTTTCGATTGGGGGATAAATGTCTTCACTTCTTACCTACAGTGATGACAAATCAAATCGTAATCGAATTTACAATTCTGGCATTTATAACAGGCTCGAGAACTTAAGTTTACACCTTTTCATATCGAATTATAACCAGTTTTTGCTGAATCAATACAATTAGTTGATACTATAGGTTCATGTTCGTTTCTTAAGTTAGTCAGCGACTTCTGTTATCTTGCTGTGTTGCTGCTAAGGGATTCTAGAACGACTGGGGTTGACTTCAGAAAATGATCTTCATGGTTTGTTGAAGTAAATAGGAGCCGCAAAAACCTAGTTTACTTTTAATTGTTGGTCGTAGCTGGATCGGTTATTGAGGGGGAGGGGGTGGAGGAGTGGGCAAGTTTCTCGGTAGTCTGTATGAATTATTGGGAATGGATGTGTGATTAGATAATTCAGAGGGACGTCCCTCCGTGTTGATAATAAGTTTGTCTATGTATTCAGATAATATCGTGTCGGTATTTGTAGGTTATTGTGTAGGGTATGGACCATTGTGAAGCGAGAAGCATTTGTCTTGATTCTAAGCACTTTGTTTTAAAACTCTGAAGTCGATTTATTTATGGTAAACCAGGATACCATAAATAAGCACTGGTCGAATAATTGTCTTGTACAGTAAAGTCTCAGTGCGTAAGTCTAGTCTGCTTCTATACTGTTGATGAGGGAATAGATGGCACCGAGTGACCAAGTGGACCGTTTTTTAAACGTTGATATGCGTTGTCGTTCCAAGCCAGCCGCTTATCGAAGCTCAGATCCAGATATGCTACTTAATCACACCAGTTTGGTCTGGAGTTTTTGACTTGCAGTGTGCTTTAAGGAAACTTACATGTGGACCTCGAAAACTAGATAACGTGGGGTTTGGCGTGATTTAGGCGAATTTTCCATTTGTCAAGCCACGTCTCGATATGTTTTATGTGACGCTGCAGTTTGAAGAGCACTAACCTCGACTCTCTGGCGGTGGCGGTGATCGTTGTATCGTCAGCAATCAGATATAATTGTGTTTGAGCGAATTTAGGAAGCACTGCAGTACTCCGGCTCTGACGTATCGCACAGTCGATATCACATTCTCTGACGAGACGGGCAATAAAAAATAAATTAACTTTATTAAGTATAATTAGGCATACCTACATACCCTTATTAACTTTAAGATAAGTCCATCATGCCACAACTTGTCAACGTCGAAAAAGACCGCTTCAGTACTATAGCGACCATTAAAACCCTTGAGGACATTGGAAGCCAGTCTAGTCGTTTGGCGCACCCTACAACGAGCAGAACGAAAACCGGACTGCTCTGGCGATAAAGTGTTGGTGTCGAATACGAAATCGTTGATTGTTGTTGGAAAACTAATACATCGTAATAATTTTTTCAACAACCGACAGAAGGCTGATGGACCTGTAGCTTGGTTACCAATGTTAAATCCTGTCCAGACTTTGGAATGGGAACCATATTGAACATAATATGTGAAATATGGCGTGTGGCGAGATCTCGGCAATAGAAGGCCTAACACGCTGGAGTGGAACCGCAATATGGGTATCTACGGCAGGTGGTGCTGAAAGTCAGTTTATCGGTTTATGCGTACCGAGAACAAAATATTAAACATGTAAACTTAAAGAAAAGAAGTTCGTCACTTTTCCTTTTTTTTTCTTCTTTCGGGGGTCCGTCCGTGTGAACTTCGGCCAGGTTTGGCCCATTGTGCTCACCCTAGTTTGTTTTTACACCCACTCATTTAATCCAGTTTCTTGCACTGGTTTGTGTAGGTCAACTGGGGATAGTGCCGGAATATCCTTTGGTTCTAGTCTTGACTGCCCGAGTGTTGTTTTCGATCCAATGACTCGCAGTGGCAGATAATATGCTGTACCATTTCACTTTCTCGCCCGCATAACCTGCAGCTTAGGTCTCCGTTGTACAGTTGCATACGGTGCATTTCATGGCCCCTGTGATGCTCAAGAAGGCCAGTCTTTTTTGCTGTGTCTTTGGCCACCAGACCAGTGCTGCATACGTAATTGCAGGTCTCACCACCTTGGTGTACAGCCAATACACCAGCTTAGGTAAGAGCCTCCATGTTTTTCCGTACATCCGTCTAGTAACTGCCAAGGTTACTTCCGGATTGTTTTTTCCACGTGTTTGTTCCAAGTCAGTCTGGAGTCGAAAGTTACTCCCAGGTATTTGACTTCTTCCGACAGTGGAGTGTAGCAGCCCGTCCATGACAAGGCTCCACAATAGAGCCTTGCGGGCTCCCCCCTGTCACCCACGCTGCCAAAGACTCACCAAGCAGATCCGTATATATGATTCTGCCTTGAAGCATACTTTCTATCCACCTGCAGCAAGTTTCCTCCAGTCCGATGGGCCTGGTTGCCCTAGTGATTGATGTGAAGGATGTGTTGTCAAATGTCCAGAAAATTCCTAGTAGAACCTCACTGTTTTCTAGAGCCTTCTCCACCCTGCTGTTTACCTGGCGAAGGGCAGATTCCGTTGATTTTCCTGTTCTGTAGGCATGCCGGTCTTGATGAAATAATCTGTGTTCCAAGAAGTCATCCCTTATATGCCTATCAACCAGTTTTGTGTGTTTACGTGTACAGTGTTTTGGGTACGAACGACATCAGACTGATGGTATGAATGCCTTTGCTGCCGAATAGTCTGACCGTCCAAGTTTAGGTATTAATACCGCCTTTGTCAGTCTCCAAGATTTCGGAATGTGTCCTGTAGCCAAATTGGCTCTTAGTACGAGGCAAAGCCCATCGATTTGCAGGATCATTCTCTGCTGAAGCATTGCTGGGTAGACTCGGTCTGGTCACGATGACTTGAACGGTTCGAATGAGTTTATTGTCCATGTGATATTTTCTTTTGTCATCACTTTTTTGGCATTCTGCCAATTTTCCCTGCGAGCCCTGTTTGGAGTCCTATTTTCCTCCCCTCGAATAGGGAACTCTGAAATCGTTTTTTTTTTTTTTTATTTTTTCTAACCCGTTCATAATTAAATTTTGAAATTAGGTATGGTTATAAACTTTTAACGAATTCAGAGTTTCAAAAATTTAGTCATGGCGTCACGGCGTGGTTAAGGGTTAAAATAATCCCATTTTTTCAACCAGTCGTTTTTTTTATTATTTTCTTAATAATTATGAAATTTCAAAGTATTCTGCGACTTACAGTTTTTGAGTAAAATTGTTTTAAAGAAAATCACGTCCATAAAGGGGATAATTAATGAGAATAATAATGAAAGCAAATTTTGTGAATAGAATGCCATGAATTAAAATTGATATTTGTTTCCTTTGACATTTCTGTGTCAGATATTGTCTGCTGTTATTACTGTTTTAAAATTAGACATAATATACAGGGTGATTCAAAAGTACTTCGACAAACTTCGGGAGGTAATTGCCGGCAATATTTCAAGATGAAAAGTTCTTATAAACAGTGGTCCCTGGCGACTTCGTTACGGAGATACAGGGTGTTGAAATGTTAGAAGGAATGGTAATAATTTTTAAATAACTCCTTAACGAGTAATTTTTTTTTTATGAAATTTGGTGAATTAAATAAGCATCTCAGGACACTTATTTTCAAAGTAAAACACATTCGTAAATTTAACCAGTGGCGTCGGTACAAAATGTGGCTATCATATTTTTTGTGGAAACTATGCCTAACCTAACCACACCACTGACTTATTTGATTTTAACTTTTTTTTTATGAATCCCCCATTCAATTACAACAAAAAAGTTCACGTGTGTTATTTTGCTACGAGGGCCAGTTTAATGTCAAATGATTATTTTATTTGACTATACACAAATATTAAAAAATATGTTTTAAATAATTGATCAAACACTCAAATATTAATTTAAGTATATTAACTAAGATCTATAATAATACATACTTACAATAAACAAATATGTAGGTATATGCCAAAGGAAGGCATCTGAGGGTGCCTATTTAAGTATAACATGTTCTCAGTGACATGCATATTTATTTATTAGTATGAATAGTATGTTATTTTCTAATATTTTCTATTTTGACAAGGCGGCTTTGGAAATACTTTTTTGATATTTTGTATTTTGATAAGGCGGCTTTGGAAATGCATTTGTCGTGAATTAAAACATATTTGACAGTTAGTTGCTTATGTGGTTTATTTCTCAGTTTTGTCATTTTCATTGAATATTAATAGTATTGTTTAAAAGGTATGGATTACTTAAGAAATAATGCGCATTTAGCTGACATGCATTTTGTATATGGCCTTGCCGATGGAAATGCACGAGCAGCTAGACGAATCTATCAAGAGCGATATCCTAACAGAGTACTGCCTGCTGCTGAAACATTTTCAAATCTTCACCGACGTTTAGCTGAAACAGGGAGTTTTGCGAGGTCACGTGACATTCCTGGAAGACCGCGAACAGCCCGAACTCCAGAATTAGAAGAAGCTGTTTTAAATGCTGTAGTGGAAAATCCAGATACAAGCACTCGAATAATTGCTGATGCTCTCAATTCCACCCAAGCCACAGTTTGGAGAATTCTGCACGATGAGCAGTTGTATCCGTACCATATTCAAAGGGTACAAGCTCTTTTACCCAGGGACTTTCCTCAGCGCATTAATTTGTGTCAGTGGTTTTTGGAAAAATTTGCTGAAAATCCCCAATTTTTAAATTATGTACTTTTTACGGACGAGGCAAATTTTTCTCAGAGTGCGATTACAAACTTTCACAATAACCATATCTGGTCTTTGGAAAATCCCCACGCCGTTAGTGAACGAAATTTTTAATACCAATTTTCATTAAACGTGTGGGGGGGAATAGTTGGCGATTACTTAATAGGACCTTTTTTTCTTCCACTTCGGCTTAATGGCGAGACGTACCGACATTTTTTGGAAAATGAACTTCCTCCCTTACTGGATGATGTGCCCTTAGAAACTCGAAGACGTATATGGTTTATGCATGACGGAGCTCCCGCCCATTTCAGCATAGTGGCCAGGACCCATCTTAATCAAATTTATCCAAATCGATGGATAGGTAGGGGAGTTGAGGAAGGAAATCAACCGTGGCCACCAAGGTCCCCAGATTTAAATCCTCTTGATTTTTATTTGTGGGGACATTTGAAGTCAATCGTTTACAAGACGCCAGTCGAAAATGCAGAAGTGCTAAGAAACCGAATAATCGATGGTTTTGAGGCAATAAGAAACAGACCAGATATCTTAGCACGCGTACGAGATTCCATGCAAAGGAGATTAGATGCCTGCATCTTGGCTGAAGGTGGACATTTTGAACAATTTATTTAAAAATCATTTAATTTTTGCAACGCACTTATTTAATTATAATTAAATTAAATGTTATACCTTACCCCTTACATAATAAATCTTTGAATTTAAAACATATTTTTTAATATTTGTGTATAGTCAAATAAAATAATCATTTGACATTAAACTGGCCCTCGTAGCAAAATAACACATGTGAACTTTTTTGTTGTAATTGAATGGGGGATTCATAAAAAAAAGTTAAAATCAAATAAGTCAGTGGTGTGGTTAGGTTAGGCATAGTTTTCACAAAAAATATGATAGCCACATTTTGTACCGACGCCACTGGTTAAATTTACGAATGTGTTTTACTTTGAAAATAAGTGTCCTGAGATGCTTATTTAATTCACCAAATTTCATAAAAAAAAATTACTCGTTAAGGAGTTATTTAAAAATTATTAACATTCCTTCTAACATTTCAACACCCTGTATCTCCGTAACGAAGTCGCCAGGGACCACTGTTTATAAGAACTTTTCATCTTGAAATATTGCCGGCAATTACCTCCCGAAGTTTGTCGAAGTACTTTTGAATCACCCTGTATAAGAAAATGCAAAATTTTTCAAACCACGAGTTTACCGATATCCATTTTGTATACAGATATTGTAATGGACGTTCCTTTGCTGCGGTACAGGAATATCGCAGACGTTTTCCGCAACGGAGACTTCCTGGACGCAAAGTATTTGAGAGGGTTCATAGAAATTTGATGGCGAATGGTTTGTTTGAACGCCTTCGTGGGCAAGGACGACCTAGGAAGGACTATGATATGGAAAATGCACTTCAACAAATAGTAGATAATCCTCTAGTTGGACTCGGACCATTGGCTACAGAAGTCAACATTCCGAAATTAATTGTAATGCGTTTTACTTTACTATGTTGGTATCCATAATTATAACGAATATTTATTTTAGATAAGAAGAATGACTCAGATGCAAGGTCTTCACCCACATCATTACCAGAGCGTTCAAGAGCTGTTACCTATAGAGATTTCCCACCCAGAATTGAACGTCGGTGGATTTTAAGACATCAAAATTTGCTAATTGATACCCGTTTTGGGTTTCTCAACAAGTTGAGTACACTCAGTAATGAAGAGATAATTGCAGCAGCTCAAAATTTAGCAGAAAGCTGTTACAATGACTTAGATGAACAATTGGGAAATGAACTGATTCAGTTCAAGTTTTTGTGCCACGAGTTTAAAAACAATGACGACGATAATGAAGAAGTCATTAGTCAGGAGAGGTGGATGTATGAGCTCATCTTAAAAAAAAACCTTAAAGGATGTTTTCCTAATATTGAGATTGCCTTCAGAATCTACCTGTCACTTATGGTCACAAACAGCAGTGGAGAGAGGCCATTTTCCAAGTTACAGTTGATTAAAAACAGGCTTCGAACATCCATGTTAGAAGAGAGGCTAAGCGCTTTAACTTTACTCAGCATTGAAAGTGACATTTTAAGGCAACAAGGCTATGAAGATATTGTAAATAGCTTCGTTAGTACGAAGTGTAGGCGTAAACTAATTAATTAGTCATTAAGATTCTGAGACACTATCGTTTCAGTTCAGGTTATGTTAAGTTTGATTCTTTTTAAAAATTCATTGTTTGCTTTTGGATTAAATACTTAATATAATATAATATAAAAAGTGAGTTTTGTTTTTAAAATTTTTTACTTTACGATATGTTATTTTTAAAATCGTATTGATCATATTTGCATATTTAGAATCGTAGGCTTTAATCTCAACTTTGTATATACTTTTCTATAGAAATGTTAATAAATCATGTCAAATATTTAGTAATGTTCAGTTGATTTCATTTTTAACATTTCATGAATTTATTAAATTCTAAATGATGTCTATTATTGTCTATAGGTAAGTCGTATGTAAATTTTCTATAATTTAATAAAAAACTCTTTTTTTTTTATTTTTAAGTTTTAGATAAGATAATTGCTGAATTGCTGAAAATGCGTTGTGTAGGTTCTAAAAAAATATTTTCCCCTGTAGGGCCCGCACCACAGGTGCAGCCTAAGGGCCCACAGACTCTAAATCCGGCCCTGCAGCGAGAGATATTTGGCCTTTCTTCAAAATCAGTTAGCAGGACTGTTGGACGAAGTACCCTTAAGGTCCAGGTTGCGAATGTATTTCCAACACGACGGTACCCCTGCCCATTGTGGACGGCCTGTTCGTAACTGGTTAGATAATAATTATCCTGAAAGGTGGATAGGCAGAGGTAGACCAGTATCCTGGCCAGCGAGATCGCCGGACTTAAATCCACTCGATTATTATTTTTGCGGTCATATGTGCAATATAGTTTATGCAACGGAGGTGGATACCCGTGAGGATCGGCTTCAGCGAATTTTTCAACCTGGAAATGCAATAAGAATAAACCCTTTTCAGATTCTTCGGGCATCTCACAACATTCGCCGTAGAGCTGGACTTTGTATCAGAGAAAATGAGGGTCTATTTGAACCATTTCTCAAGGAGGAGTTCTTTGTTTAAATTTAAATTTTATTCTTCAAAAAATTTTTGTTAAACAACCCTATTTAATGCCGCATTATTACTCTCTAAATAAGTTGTCATATTTATTTCGTTTTCAATCTATTTCGTTTCGTAAGAGGCGTAAGAGCTGACTGCGTATATTTTAAAAGCGTTTACTTTCATTAATTTTGTAGTTTTTAGTACATTTTTGATATAAAAGCTTTAAGAATAATTTTATTAATTAATTCCTTTATGGACGTGATTTTCTTTAAAACGATTTTACTCAAAAACTGTAAGTCCTATCAAGGTGAACTATGGGTACCTTTTTTACGCAGAATACTTTGAAATTTTATAATTATTAAGAAAATAATACAAACAATGACTGGTTGAAAAAATGGGATTATTTTAACCCTTAACCGCCTCGATATGTGACGCCTATGACTAAATTTTTGAAATTCTGAATTCAAAAACTGATTTATCGTTAGAAGTTTATAACCACACCTAATTTCAAAATTTAATTATGAGCGGGTTCGAAAATATTAAAAAAAAAATCAATTCAGGGTTTCCCATTCGACGGGGGTAGCCTCCCTAACAAGCATTTCTGCACTTATGTCCATATGAGAAAATTCTATTATTTTTAGCCGGAGAATGTGGTGATAAAGTATTGCCCCCAAATTTCAAGACACCCTGTATATGTACCGGGTGTTCCACCTAAGGAGGTAATCGGCTATATCTCAGAAAGTAATAACACTAGGACTTTGAGAAAAAATATTTATAGATAAAAGCGGCCAAGAGAAATTACTCGAAATTATTTTCAAGTTCGAAAAATGACCGCTAGGGGGCTTAAGAGAACTTTCAAAATAGAAATGCCGATTTTCTCTTGATTTTTTTTAATAAAAAGATGTTAAAAATATAAGCATTGTATTATTCATAAAATTATGCAACTTTATGTTAGGAATCGTTTTTTTCTATTTTCAATAATAAAGTGGTGGGAGAAGGTCAAACTTTTTTTCTTTCAAACGCTGATATCTCTGCTTTGGATGAACCGATTTTATTCAACTTGGTCTTGAAAAAAAGCCCTTCTTTTCCTCTTCACGCAGATCTATTAACTATATCATATTGATTCTGATGGTTGCCACTAGATGGCGTTTTTCCGTAATTCCTCAATGAATAAGGATTTTCTCAAAAAAATCAAATGTTATGATATGACTTTTTCATCATATTTTATTTTAGGCTTATAAAGGCTTTTAAATAGTGGAATAAAAAATCCAGGTCCGTATTTAAAATAAAAAAGTTGATGATGGTCGCTCAAATCCGAAACGTCGGATTAAAAAACTAACCCCATCAGCTTGTAGAGGAGGAAAAGTTACTATAAGGAACTGAAACCGCAACGTGATATCTTTTGTTAAACTAGAAAAATTAGGGATAATAATAATTAATATGGAAAAATAGGCCATTTTTTAAAACATTAACTAATCAATTAAAACAAAAGATATCACGTTGCGGTTTTCAGTTCCTTGTAGTGGGGTTAGTTTTTTAATCCGACGTTTCGGATTCGAGCGACCATCATCAACTTTTTTATTTTAAATACGGACCTGGATTTTTTATTCCACTATTTATTAGCCTTCATAAGCCTAAAATAAAATATGATAAAAAAGTCATATCATAACATTTGATTTTTTTGAGAAAATCCTTATTCATTAAGGAATTACGGAAAAACGCCATCTAGTAGCCACCATCAGAATCAATATGGTATAGTTAATAGATCTACGTATAGAGGAAAAGAAGGGCTTTTTTCAAGACCAATTGAATAAAATCGGTTTATCCAAAGCAGAGATATCGGCGTTTGAAAGAAAAAAAGTTTGACCTTCTCCCAGCACTTTATTATTGAAAATAGAAAAAAACGATTCCTAAGATAAGGTTGCATAATTTTATGAAGAATACAATGCTTATATTTTTAACATATTTTTATTAAGAAAAATCAAGAGAAAATCGGCATTTCTATTTTGAAAGTTCTTTTACGCCCCCTAGCGGTCATTTTTCGAACTTGAAAATAATTTCCAGCAATTTCTCTTGGCCGCTTTTATTGATATAGATTTTTTCCCAAAGTCCCAGTGTTATTACTTTCTGAGATATAGCCGATTACCTCCTTAGGTGGAACACCCGGTATATGGCTGATGCACGACCGAAATAAAAATATTTAGGCTTTTGGGGATAACAGTTAGCCGTTGTAATTAGAATTAAAGTGACTAATTTTATTGTAATTGATACTGCATTGAATCCGAAACTCGACATATTGAGGACCATTATTTGCATATCCCTTTCTGCTTTAATAATACGTGATTGTAAAACCCATATCGTTTCACCCACTACATTTTTATAATATGTCTAATGTGTCGCAGGTCGCAGCTATAAAGAAACAAATCACAAAAAGTAAACCAAATTTTCTGCATCGAATGCAAACATTTTTGCAGCCTTTTAATCCGGAATGGGAAAATTGGCGAACGAATTAGCAACCTGAAAGAAAAAAAACAAAAAGAGAAATAAAAACCGGGTAAAGGTAATTGCACTTTAGACCGAATAGCGAAATAGAAAATTGCATAAAACGAGTTAACAGTTCCGAAGATCGGAACAGAACGGCTTCGGCAGCGGAATGAAAATAGACTTTGTCGGTCTTCACCTAAAGCAGTGGCGGCGACCGCCCTTGCTGAAATGTATATGATGACCAATAAGGGTGGCTTTCATAATATATATATTTTTTTTTAATTAAAACATTTAAGCTTTTGTCATCACAATCTAGTCGCAAGTATTTGTTGTGAAATTAAATTCAGGTCAATTCGTTCATTAATTAGTACTGATTTATAAATAATGTCAATCCACAAATCACCGAAATAAATTTAGATACGCAACTGGTCTCTTAGAACTGTCAAAAACTAATTGGCGCTGATGTCCTAGTATTTGCGATCCGAAACACGCGAGAAAGAAAGAAATCTGTTAAGCAACTATGGGTAAAAATAAAGAAAACTGTATTAACTTTTGATGAAATCTGTTTTATCGGTAGATATTGGTGCCGCTCTAAAATTTGAAATATTCCTTGGTTTAAATATTCATTTTTTTTCTGCTTTTACTACTAGTTCAGGGATACACGTTACTTGTAACTTTTGTTTTTAAGTTTGGAAAAAATACCTGGTTAATAAAGTAACAAATAACGTATATCTATAAAGAGCTCAAATAGAAAGCAGCAAGAAAGAAATTATTTAAACCAAGCAATACCTATTTAAAAAAATACAGCTGAGTAAAATAAGGCGAAATAGGCAATAAAGCATCTATTATAAATGTAAACAAATTGACACTGCATAAAACAACGTTTTTATGTTTATTACCCCTGATAACACTCCACTTATATGAAACTCATTAGCTGTGTAGCGTAGTCTTCTGGTTTAATTCTCTTAATCCACTGTTCAAAAGTTATCGAATCACTTTTTGGCAAGCGGTGTCCCATGCCATGTTTATTTAAATAGTTTGGAACACAACATTTCTTAGGTTTTAACGGAGGTGCGTAGCCCATAACGGAAATAAATACGCGAACTTTAACTAAACAAACCAAAAACACACTAAAACTAAACAAAAAGTCAAAAGAACTATCAAAAAATACGCTAATACTACACACAAAGACCGAACGATCACAAACGGCATTAAAATTCAACACAACTTAAAAGAAAATCGAGAATAGAAAATTGACAATACACTTCAAATTTTTGACTACAACGAAATCTGGGAGGGCGCTTGTTCTCGATCGCAAATCGCAAATGAACGTTGTGCCCTCTATATGAACTTAACCAAACCAAATTGGGCGATGCCACTACTGGCGCCATCTACGAAATGCGATCCAAACAAAATAATAATGTTTGTCGGGAACGCCCAGCTTACGTATCTAAATTTATTTCTGTGATTTGTGTGTCAATCTAATACCATTTTTTACGATCTGTCATTATTTACCTAACTACATTAATGTTTAACAGGTACATCGTCAATTCCGAAGCATTGTTTAACATTTTGGTAGATTTTTGCATTATATCTTTTAATAACGTATAACCTTATAAGGTGGTAACAAAAGTAAAACTATTGGTATTTTTAATGATAAGCATAGTTTAACTTCACCACCTATCTCAGCTAGCTCAAGCCTGTGGCAATTGTAACCGGGTGGTTTCTTTGTGAAGGGAAGGGCCTAAGATATAAGATTGATACATATGCGAGATGTTGCACGTGGCGGCATCTTGTGGCAATCGAGCTATCCACTCAACCAGACCTTTAAGTTTGGTTGAGTTAGGTTGGGTCGAGTTCTCTTATACTTGTAATCTGTTTATAATTTCTTGCCAATTGTCCATTTCCAAACAAACCTCTTCTGTTGCGGGCGTCATTTATTTTCTTATTTAAATTTATTTGCAGTCCATTGTTTATGTAGTTTGTGGACTGTGGCAAGCCAGTATTTGGGTTAGGGGGGGCGATGCAGATTATGGAGCTAAAGCACCGCAGGCAAAAATTTTTTTGGACCACGCCCAAATTTTGCAGAAATTCACCCTTCTTATGTTCCCTTGAGAACTGACCCAAACAAAGTGAAAATCCGCTTCCAGTCTTTCATGGAAATAAATTTTTCCAAGACTTTCTTCAAAATCATTTATCTCATGTACTAAATTTTTGTTTACCGACATTATAGCTAGAGGGTTTAGTCAGTCATTTTCACAGAAATGTTTTTATACGTTGTATGCGTTTTATACGTTAATTAATCCCGATATCTGTTCTCTTTAAAAAGAGTATTTTTAAAAAATCCCTGCAAGTGTTTGAATGTTTATGTCCCTAGAACTAATTTAGCAACAACTCCTACAATACAAGGACAAAGTGCTTTATGGAATAGATAGTGTCTTAAATCATTTCCGACATATTTGTTTGTGTGATAGTGTAAAAGAGCCGTAAATTATCGATTTAAGTAGTGTAATAAATCATTTTAAAATACCGTAATTACCTAAATAACCCAACAGTGCGCGTGTTTCGTTTAAGGTCAAATAATGTCTATGGATTGTCAACACAATTATTTATAGCAATTATTCTGAGAATAAAGATATTCAGACGTGAAAGTACCGGGCCTAAGGGTAGAAGCTCTATTTTGTGCTTTTACTAACTTGTTGTCAGGTTTAAATCTGGCCAGGGCTTGCTTACTCACTACTTTATTTTTTAATTTATCTTCTAAGTAAAGATTGACAAAATTGCCATTTAGTATATTATTAATGGCGTTCATGTCAACTACGTAATGGAGACGCGACAAAAATCACCATAAAACAAACGCGAAATAACATTTTTTAAGTGACCCCACAGAAAGAAGTCGTTTGGCGAAAGGTTAGGCGACCTGGCTGGCTAAAGGATTATATGCCGTGGGCCAATAATATTCCGTTGAAAATATTTTGCAAGTATTCTCTAATCATGATATAATTTTGGGCAGGACAACCATCCATTTAATACCAGATCTTCTGATTTTCGCGATTTTGTAGTAAGTCCAAATAGGTCACTGCTGTAAGGGTGCCTTCCAAAAAAAATGGTCCAATAATGTGATGTCCTACAATTCTCTCCCAAATATTTATTTTTTGTGGATATCGCGTCCAAGTATGAACAAGACGTTGTTCATTTTCTTGGCTTCAATACCGGCAATTTTGAACATTTAATTCAGTGTTAAGGGTGAATGTACATTCACCTGAAAAACAGATATTTCTCAAAAGATCCCTATTATTTGCTCGTTGCATTACCTCAAAACAGAATACCATTCTCCGTTCTTCATCACCTTGCCGTAGCTCTTGATGCTTTTCATACTTTTAAGGAAAATATTTATGTTTTTTTAAAGTGCTCAACACTGTGGGTTGATGTTTTTCTACGGCTTGCCCAAGAATCCTCGTGCTAATCATTTTATTTTCCTCCACGTGCAGTAAAATATCAAGATCTCTGTTATCCCCTTTCTTCGGCTCTATTGACATTCTGAGTTGAGCATTTACAGTTGTTTATTACACTGCCTTTGGACGTTAAGTTATTAATGATAGGTTTAGTTAATAAAATGGAAGGGATACGCTTATCAGGGAATTGAACTGAAAACATTTCAGACACTGCTCTTAAACTGTTTCCTGTATAATACCACTTAATCATAGTTACTTTTTCCTTAATGGAATAGCTCATATTTAGCTATAATTAAAGCGTCTTCAATGAAAATGTCACCGACGCTACTTTTCGTTTTGTCAATGCCAAATAATAATTTGCTGGTGTTTGGTGTATTACCTAAACTATGAAAATTTCGTAATTTTGCCATCACATTTAATTGAATAAGTTAGGATTGGCTTATTAAAATTTATTCAAAGTTGGCACATGGGTTTATTATATCGGCCTCTTCAAAAAATGATGATACAATTTTTCTCTAAATGCACAGGGGAGCCAATATTTAGCCGCCTCAAAATTTACATGGGATTTCCTATGTTTAACTAAGCTATGCATCACCCGGTATATTTTCTGTTTTGCGTGTTTTTTCAATGATTTCAATATACTATGCTAGGACTAGAGTTTCTTGTTTTTCCAAGTAAATAAAGTCTGTGCGTTTTAAGAAGTCCGATATCGGATTAAATCACCAAGGGATGTTATCGCTTTTAAAACAGTAAGTCGGTTAAGTTACAATATCTTCGCACCTTCGCTATACTTGATCACACCGAACATCCCACTGGTTTACTGTATTCTATTACTGAGCGAAATCAGAGGTTGCAAAACAAAATTATCTTAGAATTACGCGTTGAGCATAAATAATAATTAAATAGATAATTAAATTATGTTGCTATTATTATAGTTAAATCTATATAATAATCGCTATTTTCCAAGAACCAATTAAAATTTGCTCAAGTGCGGGATGGTTAAATATGTTAAAGATTTTGTCAGGTATATACTTTTCCGATAATGACATTATTTTGGGATTATGATAATTAAATCTTCATAATAATTACTATTTTCCAAGAAATAATTAAAATTTGCCGAAGTGCGGGATGGTATGTTCTACTTTATTTTAAATAAGTAGTTGTGCTTTTCACTTTTAGTTTGTTTCTCATTGTGTGTGAATTAAAATCAGTTATTAAGCAAAGTTATGGAAAATGTTCAGCAAGGTGGCACATCGCCTAGAAGGCATTTATCTCCAGGTGAACGCCGTTTGGTATTACAAGTGGAACGTTATTTTACTTTAGAAAAAGATAACTCGGGCCCGTTAGAGTCTGTTTTGGCAGTGCAAAAACGAACGGACATCAAGTTTTGAGATTGCCGCCCTACCATTGTCATTACAACGCAATTGAATTGGTATGGGGTATTAGCAAGAACTATTATGACAAAAATGCCTGCAAAAATATCGGTAAGCCTAGCGTTATAAAGTTATGGGAGGAGGCGCTTAGCCAAGCGGGCAAAGAAGAATGGCGGAAATGCATTGAACACACAGAAAAAATTATTTTTGAATCTTATGAGACAGAACAGGTTATAGACAAAGTAAGACCGTTAATTATTACGAATGATGATGATGATGACGATGATGTTGATTCTGATGAGTCTGAAAGCATGTGTGAAATTTCAAATGCAGAGGAAGACTACTTTTAGTAGTAGGTACCTATCTACAAGTAGGTACGTTCTGTCGCAAGACTACAAAATCGGTTCTTTTTAGAACCAAAACTTTATAAAAAAGAATTCGTAAAACTAATTTGTCTGAATACTACAAAAGCTAAAAAATTATTATTTTTCTTTACCTAAACTAATTTTTTATTTACTTTAAATTATTTTATTTAGAAAATGTAATTCATCAACATCCAAAATTACCTTCAATATAATTTATTGTTTGAGAGCCACCGACGTAATGCTCAAGAGGTTTTATGGCTAAGCGGACTTCTTAAAACGCACAGACTTTAGCTGGTCGACGTTCAGGTCCCATCTTTGTTTCTTCGTTTCCGACTACTTAGCTGTTTTATTTTCCTATATTATGCTTCATGACCTGTTATTTTATTTGTATATTTATGGTAAAGGGATTTTATTTCACCAATACATTCGCTTGTTGTTTCACTTAGTTTGATCTTAAATTGTGTGTATATAAATTGCATTGAAGGCTCGATTAATAACCAAGGGGCTTTATCTGCCTAATTATGCACAAATGAAAAGTCAAATACCCTAGAGCGTTAAACGGCATTGATTGATGTTTCAATGGCTATTCCAGCCTGTAGCCGAATCAATCCCATATTGGTGGGTAAGCATGCCGTTATACACAAGACAAAACTGTCAAACTTTGTCCGCGCCCGCCTATGTTATCGGCGAAAATTGAATGCGGTAACTTGATTATCCCAACATAATAGTTGATATATCTGGAAACTGTTTGCCCTCGATGAGGGTAAAATACAAACACAACGATAAGCCGGAAGAAAATTTAGGAGTTTTAGTTTGTTTTATGATGCAGAAAGGCAAGGAAAAAGTAGGAAATAATATCGAATTATTTTTATATGAAAAATAAAAAGCGTTATCTGCTCGATTGGCAAAGACGCGACACTATGTTTTTGAAACATTCAAGAGAAGGTTATGGACTGCAAAGTGTCTGTCAAGAACATGCCATGTTTCACGCACACTCGTTAGCATTACTTCAGAGTCCTCTTCACTGAAAATCAAGGTAGTATCATTAGTATACAGAGTGGCAAAAAAGTCGCGCATAATGCCTGTAACTTTTGAATTACCTCGTATACGAAAAAGTGACCTTTATGAAAGTTGTGCAGTAAATTATTCCCCACATTTCAACCTGCATGAATTTTTTCTTTCATTTCTGGTTTGGTTGCCATAGAGACTATTGCATATTTGGATTCTACTGGGAAAACTCTGAATTTATTGTATTTCAAATTTTCACCTATCTGCAAGCGTTTCCGAGATAATGACAGCTCAAAAATGAAAAACTATCTAATTATAATTATTCCTACCTAATACCCACCAGTTGAGTTACGGTGTTTTCATGACAGCAACCTAAGAGGTGTCAATTTTGAGTTCCTGTTTAATTCTCTGTTATCTGATCTCTAATTTGTTTACACTATGATTCATCTGAATGAGAAACAATGAGTTGAAATTTTAATAATGAGCGGTTACGGAAATATGGATTTTAATATGTCTCATCAGTCAGTGAAAAATTTGTTTAAGCAGGGGAAGCTGCATCTCTATAAGATAAAGTTGGTGCACGAGTTAAGCGAGGACGATTTTGATAGAAGAGCTGAATTTTGTGAGCTGATGATAGAAAGATGCAATAACGATAATAACATCGCAACAAATATTATTTTCTCAGATGAAGCTACTTTCCATTTAAATGGCATTGTTAATAGCCAAAGTTATCGTTATTGGTCTGCTGAGAATACTCACTGGTTCCAGGAAGGTCATAGTCAGAGGCCCGAAAAAGTTAATGTTTGGGCGGGCATAGTTGATAGACATATTGTGGGACCTTTTTTCATAGATGGTAATTTGAATGGCGAAAAATATTTAGACCTCCTCAGGAATCACATAATTCCTTCTTGTAGAATGGTTTTACCGGGTGTAAATAATGGCATAAACGAACAGGTATGGTTCCAACAAGATGGAGCACATGCACATATAATGCGGCAAATGTTAGACAATACATAAGCGAACAATTTTCAGGACGTTGGATAGGTAGAAGAGGTGCTATTGACTGGCCAGCGCGATCCTCGGACTTAACCCCGCTCGACTTCTTTTTGTAGGGACACTTAAAGAACAAAGTCATTATGACTTAGAATCTTTAAAAGTCAGAATTAGTGCTGAAATTCGGGTCATTCCAGAGGACATCCTTTTAAACGTTGTAGACGGGTTCAGGGATCGACTGGCGCTCTGCTTAGCAGAAAATGGTGGTCATTTTAAACTCCTGATCCACCGAAAGGGTTTTACTTGTTTATTATTCCGATGTTAAGTTACTCAATTTTCTAGGCTATTTATTTTGTTATGATAAAGTTTGCTATAATTTTAAATAAATAAAAATTTGAAAAATTCAGAATTTTCCCAGTAGAATCCAAATAAGCAATCATATGAAGGGTATTCCATTTAAAAAAAGTAAGTTGGTCTCTATGGCAACCAAATCAGAAATGACAAAAAAATTCATGCGGTTAGAAATGTGGGGAATAATTTACTGAACAACTTTCTTAAAGGTCACTTTTTCGTATACGAGGTAATTTAAAAGTTACAGGCATTATGCGCGACTTTTTTGCCACCCTGTATAATATTGTTTACGACCTGTTATATTAGATACTTACTGGTATATCAAATATACAGTAAGGGCCCAATACTTTCTTTGAGGTTATATACACAGGGTGGGCCAACAAGGGCGCCTCGGTCAATAGTTGCTAAACCGTTGAACTAATGAAAACATTCTCTTAATAAAGCTTTTGATGTTTCATCTCTGCTACAATCCGAAATTATTTTTAAGTATACAGGGTGTCTCAAAAAAGAGTAATACCAGAAATTATATTTTTGTTAAATGAAATACCCTTTTCTTATGTGGCGTATGAATCCTGTATGAGTTCTGAATTCAACTTTTAATTTGTATGTGATTCGAATGCAGCGTTGCGAACTTATAATTAAAACAATAAAAATGAAGTCAAAAACATACTTTTTTTAAACTATTATATCTCCGCCACTGTTTGTTAATTTCCCTGACAATTTGACATGTAATCTAACGCTGGCCTAGTTTATCCTAAACTATCTTCACTTTTTGATTTTATTATACAGGGTGTCCAAAATATTTATTCAAACATCTCTATTTTCAAATCTATTTTAATTGAGTTTCTTAAATACAACACCCTCTATATTATTTTGCCGTTGAAAAGGTTCCAAAATGTGGGAAACATCAAAGGTTTGTTTGGTTCCTAAAAAAGGGAACAAATTATAGACCTGGGTCAATAATTTGTAATTTTTGTAAAGTTTTTGAATTCCTGCTACATGATTCTATATTCCGCTTAACACGAAATTCAATATCGGATGCTCAACATGGTTTCTATCAGTGACGGCTTTTCAGGGGCGGCAGGGTCGGCAGTGCCCACCCAATGTCAAACAGATAACAGATAGTATAATATTAATATTTATCTACATTAGTAATAATTTTTAATGACTCGCAAGCTGTCAGCGAATAACCGTTCAACTTTTTAAATCGTTCTTGTGAGTCCGGACCTCATACTCCCATAATAGGCCGAGCCGCCCTAAAATTTCACTTCTTAAGTAGCTGAGGCTGGGGTTGGCAAGCCTACCCTGCCCCATTACAACGAACAGCTTTAGGATAAGCAACCAAACATACATATATAAATAACCAAATGAGAGTTGTAGCACGTGGCTACATCTCGTGGCAACCACACGTATCAACCCAACCAGGACAGCTAGAATCCATATAGGTTCAAACGCTGGCAAGGCGGCCCATCGCGGGCAAACTACGTTGGGTGGCGCTGGAAGCCAATGTATCGGTTCAGCCTTCCGGCTTTCGGTAGGCTGAACCGATACATTGGCTTCCAGCGACACCCAACGTAGTTTGTCCGCGATGGGCCGCCTTGCCAGCGTTTGAACCTATATGGATTCTCGCTGTCCTGGTTGGGTTGATACGTGTGGTTGCCACGAGATGTAGCCACGTGCTGCAATTATCATTTGGTTATTTCAATCTAATGATTGTTACTTAGGATGTAGCGGGGGCGATATATAATGCTCCTCAAACAGACATAACTTACCTAGGTTTTACGAAAGAATTTGAGAGGCTTGCCCATCTTACTTACTATTTGAGTACTGCATTGGTGACGATTTAGTTACTCGCATTCAAGAGTTTAGAGATCTTATGATTCTGAACCTCCCGGACCCAGAATGGATTAACTGTCGAATAATAGTGCATAATATGATGGTTAACTGTTCCATTACTGCGAAAGGTAGCTTCATCAGAGAACTTTACAGTCTAGAAGTTCTTGGTGAAGTTCGATATGGAAGGGATGATATTTGAATTTCGTGGGGCGATAAGCGGTAAATTGGCTTGTGTCACATAAATTAGCTAAGTGACGGCTACTGACCTGGGGATTATCATCAACATCGAGTAAAATCTCAGTTTCTTTTTCCACATTCCGGTTTACCACTTTTCGTTTCTTATACTCAACGTTACCATTATCATCAAACCGTTCCATTGAACATTGAAAAGATTGTCTAGTTGGTATGCGTCTATTAGGGTACTTCGCACTATAAATCCTTACTGCCAGAAGACAATTTTTTCCGCCTCGCCCAATATATAAATCATGTCAATTACTTCATTTTTAGGAAAATCCATAACTATTTTATTTTTATAGGTACGTCACTTACGACAATAAATTAAACTATTTTTTTCGCATTTTATACAGTAATGCACTATAGAATTATGACCTCAAAATCGTACAGTAATGGGCCACTTTACAGCATAGCAACTATTACTGCATAAAACGTCAATGTCATTCAAAACACAATTTTACAAGAAAGAAATTCGTTTATTTTAAATCTTATTACAATAAATATTAAAAGAACAATTATTTAAGTTAGAAAAGGATGCAACTGCTGACCTCGCCGTATTAAGTAGTAGTTGTTGCTGAACATTTTTTTCATTCACCACAATTCCTATGGGGACTTCTTGGGGTAGTCCCAGGTGGACATTTTTGAATACCCTTTGAGAATTTGTCAATTTATTTTCAATGCTTTTTTCCACCTATCCTTCAGCTACGCTTGCCGTTTGAGATCCTGAATATCAGCGCCATTGTCAGCAAGAAAAGTTGCAGATGTTCTTCTCAAACAATGACCACTGTAGCTTGAAGCATCAGGAAGTTTTAGATATTTCGCAATTTCTTGTGGGATTTTTGCGAAAGTGTTGATGCCAACTGGCAGTACTGTACATTTGCCATGACGATAAAACAGGAAAAATCGATTGTGCCTTACCGTTTTAGGTCTTAACAGTAAGTACTTGTGGTAAATTTTATACCCATTGCCATCTGATCCTACGGTAAATACACGTTTTTTCTTTGTTTTGGTATCATGTAACGTTACTATTAGCATTGTTCCTGAATTCTCTATATCTTCAGATGTTAAACTGCATAGTTCTGCACGCCGACATGCGCCATTCAGCCCAAAAATTAATACCACTTTCATTAACAGAAACGTGTCGTCTGGAGCTTCCTTCAAAAACTTCGTGACGTTTTTCATGGTCAAAACTTTTGATTTTTTAGGTTCATATTTGTCGCTTTGACGTTTCAAAAAAGCGATTAACTTTTTATATTGTGAAATATCCGTATTTTCACTGATAAGTATTGTGCTTTTGATCATAGAGTACGTAGACCATAAACTGGAAGCTTTGAGGACTTTTGCCTGAAACAAATAACAAAATTAGTACCTATATACCACACTTTAACCATATAAAATAGCTTACCTTCTCGTAAAAGTATGCCAGCATCAAATTTTCGTCAATGCCTTTAAAATTCTTGGTGTTTCTCCACTCGCAGAACATATTATATGCTTTCTCGTATCTTTCCTTGGATTTTACTGGAAGCAAACTTGAAGAAGCTTCGCGGGCCGCATTCAGGATATCTTCCAAGTCGTTTTCATTAGCCATTTGTGAAATTCACTCTTCAAATCAATAGTCGTCAAATACAAAAAAACATCTTGTTTATATTGCTAAGTTACCGAGAAGTCATACTACTAAGTTTTTGTAGATTTTCTTCAGTAACTATTCTTTTTAGATTTTAATATGAAATGCAAAATAATTAATTACTTACAAAATGCGAAAAAATAGTATACGCACCTCGTCAAAAAAGTGATTTTACTCGACTCGTATGGAAATTAAATCCTCGCTTCGCTCGGATTCTAATTAACCATACTCGTCAAGTAAAGTTCCACTTTTCTAAACTTAATACGTAATGTACTATTACTTGCCTAATTGGCATTTCAAAATTTAACAATGCCTAAATTTTTGTTATGTCATTGCCAAATTATTTTACAGCTTAGTCCCGTTAGTGTAATAAAAACAAGGGTAAAAATGAGAAAAATCAAAATAAAGCGCAAACTATTAATAATAGGTATGACATGCTTAATGGAAGTTGAAGAGTTTTATAAAACCTACCAGAAATAATAATAATTTAAAAAAGTTACTATTTTTCAATTTAATTTAGTCGAAATGTATAAATTTATTTCGAACGCCCTGTGGCATCCAACTCAAATTTCGTTACATGTTTTTTTCTTGTCATCCCAATAGAACGTTTATATCAAATATGACTATTCAGAAACAACGACGGAACTGTCAATTTTTTATAAGAGTAGAAACTAATATTGTACCAGAAAAATTAAAATATTAAAACAACTACTAGGTTTAGGTATACCGGGTGTCCACGGAAGGTAACTCGCCCCGATAACTCCTTTGTTTTTAAAGATAATGGAATAAAGTTTGAAGGATTCGTATACGACATAAAACTGCATTTTTTGACGGGTGATTCAACTTTATAGAACTTCCGGTTTTACCGCAAGTGACATTAACTTTCGATTTTTCAATGAGACACCTGGTATATCTTTACTTTCTTTGAATCCATATGACATTCTAAATTCAACCATGTGTCACTTGTCAGTTTTTGTCACTATTTTTTTTATTTTTTTTTTTTTATTTCAGTTTTTATGCTATGAATACGTTAAAATCACTAATTAAAGTCGTAACATCTTTGACAAAATACAACTTTACTGTTTTCGGTCAAAACCTATCTGCTGTGCCAATTTCAAATGGCAGCATAATGGCTCGTCGGGTTAGGAAAAAAGAGCATTTTATTACGATTAAAGCTTGATTTATAAACTCGAAAAGTTGGTGAGGTTGAAGTTATGATCAAGTTTGTAAGGTTAGATATTCCGAACTCCGAGCATAAAAATTGGTTATCTCGAACTACCCCGGAAGTTTTCGAACCTTACATGAGCTTTACATGAACAACATGAACGAGTGTATAAATGGAACTGAGTGTTCCCTTTAGATTAAATTGAACTCCTATTTCCAACACCAACTGAACCTCAACCTCGCCAACTTTTCGAGTTTATAAATCCAGCCTAATTTGATACCACACACTATCACGCTTTAAATAAACTTCCTTTAAAAAACTGTAAAAATGTTACGTTATGTACGACTTTCCTAAAATAAAGCGCCTTTTGAGAATAAAATAATATTTAATCGAGTGGCCTGTGACCTACTGCAAAAGTAAATTAGGTAATTATTGTGTATTTTTTTTTATCGTACTAGCCTTTACTTGATGAAAATCCATTTTAAAAAACTTTTGAAATGAAACACGTAGGTATGTTGGAATTTTCACTATATTATTATATTGTCAACATGACATAAAAATTGGATTTATTGGAGTCTTTATCTATTAATAAGGGTAGAAAATCCCAAAATATTTTAAATGACCAACTAGAGTAGACAATAACAACTCACCTTTGTTAACCTTGTATTGAACCCCTAAAAATTCCCCACAATTACTATTAATTATTTCATTTGTGCAGGTACCTTAATCTTAAGTTTCTTATTTAATAATTTGTTATACCTTCCTCACATCTGAAGAAGCCACTGTGATGGCGAAACATATGTCATGTTGACCATATATAGTGAAAATTACAACACATACGTATTCCATTTCAAAAGTTTTTCAATTATTGTGTACGTTATTGTTTAAAAATCATGGAAAATAATAATATTTATACAAGGAGCGAAAAAGTTGATATGTTATTAGTTTTTGGAGAGTGTGGGCAAAACTCAACCGATGCTGCACGTGTTTACGCACAGAGATATCCTGAACGCCGTCACCCAACCCGGCATTATTATCCAAATCTGGTTCAGAAAATGCGAGATGAGCCTGATCATAATGAAAACGATCCAATTATTGTGAGTGAAGAAATAGAAATAAATGTTCTGGCATACGTGCAAGTGAATATTAATGCGTCACTCAGGGAGATCGCGCTAGAATGTGGCATTTGTAAGTCTTTTGCCGGCAATATTTTAAATAAACATAAATGCCATTCATATAAATACCAACTACATCAGCACCTGTACCCGAACGATAATGAAAGGAGACTTGAGTATTGCAATTGGTTCTAAGGAAAATATTTGGAGGATAATACATTTCCATATAAAATTCTTTATACTGACGAAAGCCATTTCACTAATTTGGGACAGTTCAACAGAAATAATAAGCGATATTGGTCCCACGAAAATTTACACTTGATGCAGGAGGGAAATTTTTAAGAACGGTTTGGTTTTAACTGTTGGGTTGGGATTTTAGGGGACAGAATTTTAGGCCCTATATTCTTCGACGGTTCGCTAACAGGGGCGAGAGATCTAGATTTTCTCACGCAAGAAGTTGAGCAGTTCTTGGATGAGATACAATTATTAGTAAATCGAGTGGGACCATTTTACCAACAAGATGGTGCCCCACCACACAACATAAGGGCAGTTACAGAGTATTTCAACGAATCATACAACGAAAACTGGATTGGAAATAGAGGTTGAGTTAGTTGGCCGGCTAGGTAAAACAGAATTATTTTTTATTTATACCTTTACTAAGACTTATTCCTTTTTCAATCTTTTCAGGTCACCTGACCTTACGCCTCTAGGTTTCTTTCTTAAGGGATTCTATTAAAAACGAGGTTTATGATGTACCTCCTGCCACACGGAATGAATTAGAGGAGAAAGTAAGGGCAGCTATTCATAGAATTACACCACAGCAGTTAAGAAACGTTTCAAGAGCGACAGTAGAAAAAGTACGACTATGTCAGCAACAAGATGGAGGTAACTTTAAACATCTGCAACCCTATGTAGATGTAGATTTTTAGTTCTTTTCTCTTTTATTTATTTATTTCTTTTATGACAAAAAGTGACAAGTAACACATGGTTGTATTTAGAATGTCATATGGATTCAAAGAAAGTAAAAATGTACCAGGTGTCTCATTGAAAAATGGAAAGTTTATGTCACTTTCAGTCAGTTCTATAAAGTTGAATCACCCGTCAAAAAATGCAGTTTTATATCGCATACGAATTACGAATCCTCCGAATCTCATTCCATTATCTTTAAAAACAAAAGAGTTATAGGGGCGAGCTACCTTCCGCGGATACCCGGTATGACACTATTAACAAAAAAGTTATAGAATTTCATGCAGAATCTAAAAATAAATTAAAAAATAGGGTGTTCCATTTAAAAAGAACTTATGTTATATTCGCCACGCTTTTTTGAACCACCCTGTATACCCAGAAATAATTTGAAACTGTGCATCTTAACATTCTCTAAAACGTTTGTATTCACGTTTTTTGGTAATTCTCGAAACAAATGAGATAATGAATGGTTGACTCACCCTGTACTATAATATATATTCCATATTCAGTATATAAAAGGTTTAATTATCGTTAATAATTGTCTGTAGCATATAACTCCTATTAGCACGCATTGGTGTCCTAAATAGTATTAAATAATCTTGTAATGGTCATAAGAATTGTTATAAGGGTTATAATGCATTTTTCTCTGTGTATCCCTCAAAATATGTCTAATCATTTTTATTTACTTTTTTTGAATGGACCCGATATTTTAAATGTTAGATATTAACCGAATCATCGACGAAATATTTAAATAAGACTCGGCAATTATTTCTCCCAATCGGTCGTAATCTTTTGATTGTTTCGTGATTTCTGATTCCGTGGATTCTTCCTCTCTGCTTTTCGCTAATTTCGGGTCTGGCGCGGCCCAAATACGAAAAATATGTTAATACGCCCGAACTTTTTAAACAAAAATGTATCCTCGGGGTGTTTTCTCTGTTTTATGATAATTTTGCGTTTGATATGGTGAGGATTCACGAATGCAGACGCATTTCTAGGGACGTGATATGCAAATTTTTGGATTTTTTTCGGTTTAGACAGATTAATTGTGTGTTCGTTGGAACACTGTATCTTGGTTATAGGAATTTATCTATATTTGAAATGTTTGTTGATTGTCGGTTTATATCTCCAAGCGCGAAACTTAGTCTGTGCTATCAATATTAAGTCAAAACGGAAACCTCGTAAGCAGTGGCAGATCTAAGAGGGGTCGGCTAGAGGGGCTAAATCGCCCTCCATATACACTAAATACTATGACTTATCCCTATAATCTGTTGCTTAATGCGAGGGAGTAATAAAATGTAAATTTGCAATGAGAGGACCCATTAAGCAGGGTGGGCAGCTTAAAGGTTGAATTGTAAATTTAGGGTAGATTGCAATGATAGTTTTTAAAAATTTCGTATTTCAGATATTTAAGACCTCCACACCCCGAATCGGTCCTAAATTAGGGTCACCCTAATTTGCATACAATAGAGAGACAAGTTTGATGAATGAAAGTAATGTGACAACAGAGTTTCTACAGGTAGTTTATTAAAATAATAAGTATAATAATAATAATTATACTTGATTATAATTATAGAGATAGGCAGATATTTGAGATATTAATTATTCCAATATTAAGTAGATGAAAACTTATATAGAAGTAAGAATATAATATGAAAATAGATAAATTCGAATAAATTTTAATGTTTAAGAAAAAAATTATTATGTGTCTGGGCACACTATACAAGTCTCTATGGCGAGTAAAAAGATTGTGCAGATCAGAACGTCTAATAAGTATATCTATTTTTATTTATTTAGTAAACATTTGGGACTTTGTTGATCCCAATCTTGTAGACCAGATGTAATATGTGCAATTCAAATCTCTCCTTAAGTGAAAGCCACCCCGACTCAATCAACGAGGGAGTGATATGGTCAAATTTACGAACACAAAAGCTAAATCTTAAACAAGCATTCTTGGAGTTTCTGCAAACTATTCTCATCCCTCTGAAGTAAGGCAGGCCAGTAAACAATATCGCAGTAACCAAGGTGAGACAAAACAAGAGAGTCTGTGAGACGAAGTTTGGTAGCTGCATATAATATGTATTAGTACTATATGGCTATTACCCTGAATATCTTGAAGCAACAACAGAGATAGAAGATCCAGGGTCATTTCGACTTGTGCGCATGCGCCGTAAGGGTATTGTCAAATATAGGTTTTATTTTATTTTTATTTCTTTAGAACAGGGCAGAAAAGTGAGCCTTAGAAAATTAGAGCAATGATAAAATTACCAAAAATCTTGCTATAAAATTGTAAAATTAGCATTAAGTCTGTACTTCCAAGTGCTTTCAAATTATTTGTTTCCATGTCTAAACTAAAACGCGTTAAATAACAATTTCATATAACTGGAAGGTGACAACGTGACAACATCTCATTTTTACTTGACATAACCTCAAAATCTTTAGCAAATGTTAATTTGTTTGACAGTTCGCTTCATCGAGTTGATTTGGTATTATTAACGGCTTTTGTGTACTGTTTATCTTTACTTTTGTGCAAATTTTGATTATGTGTGTGAAGTGTAATAATTTTTGTGACGATGTGGAGGCAAAACAGAATATTTTACATCATTTTAAACAGGCGTAAAAACTTAAACAAAGAGTTATCGTTCTACAGGTATGTACCTAGACCGGATGTTTCTTCCTTTTAACTTACCTACGTTAATTTCGTGAGGGTACAATAACTAGGTAGTCCATTTCCTAAAGATTATTTTCCTTTGCTGCTGTTGATATACTTAGGTACCTACCTATTTTTACCGAAAATTGGATGTACTTCAAAGAATCCTACAAAAACCTATTATTTTACCTGTTAAACTCTAAGAATAATTGTAAAATATCTAATAAAAGTTTTATTAATATGTTTACCTGCGTTCTTTTTCTTTTCTCAATCGCAATAATATACAAAATCTTAAACAAATCAAGAATTTTGATGTTTGTTTACAAATGTCGGTCCAGTTGTCAAAGTCAAATGTGATAACCTCATTTTTTTTCGTTAAAGCAAACGTCTATTTTCTTTTTCTTGCGCATGCGTACTGCGCGAAATTACCCTAACGGAACAAGAAACCTCGGCTTCACTACGTTTACATTGGTTAAATGGGCAAGGCGCCATATAGTACCTACTAATACATAATATATGGGTAGCTGTATCAAGATATCCCTATGCCTATGCATATATAAAAGTTTCAATTTGCCATACGTCTTCTGTGCTAAGGATGACACATGGTAAGAATATCTCAGCTCAGAATCAATCAACAATCCAAGATTCCTACATTTATTGACAGGTAGGTACTATGTCGCTGCCGTTTATAGAGATTTGAAAGAGTGGATTTTCCAGTATAGAAGATTTAGAAGTACCGAACAACATCAGCTGTGTTTTTCTTTCGTTTAGAACTAAGTTATGAGATTTGGAAACATCGGCAATAATTCTAAGATCATGATTTACTTTATCAACAGCAGTAGCAACATTCGAGGGGGAAAAAGAAAAATAAATTTGTGTATCGTCCGCATATTGATGAGACTCGCAAAACTTAAGAAATTTACAGAAGTCGGAGGTGTTAATGTAAAAAATCAACCGGACCAGAATACTACCCTGAGCCACACCTCTGCCAACATTATGAACAGGAGAAGGACTCTTGTTGATTATAACCCGCTGTGATCTGAGAAATAATTGTCGAAGAATTTTAAAGCTACTTCACCCATACCCCATACCAAAGTACTTAAGTTTAGGCTGCAGTATAGCATTTATTGTGTCAAAAGCCTTACTATAACCAAGCAGTTATAAGGCGGCTACATTGATCCTTATCCCAAGCTCTAAAAATATCATCGGTTTTGGTCAATAGGGTTGTGGCGGTGCTGTGGTACTTTCGGAAACCTGACTGAGTTGGAGGAAGAATATTATAAGTATCTAAAAATATAGTTAACTGGTCAGCTACGACCCGTTCAAGGACTTTGGATAGGGTAGGTAATATGCTTATAGGTCTGTAATCTGACAACTGAGCAGGAATTGGCACTTTAGGGACAGGAACTATATATTAGCCATTTTCCAAGAAATAGGGAATTAACCAAGCAAGAGACATTTATTGATTATAAAAGAAATATATTCGTTTAGATGAAGCGTTATGTAAAGAAACATTTTAAGGGCAATTCCATCCATGCCAGTTGCGTGACTCCTAATATTATTAATGATTTTATTAACGTCCTCATTAGTTATTTCATTGAACTGAAAGCAAATATTTTGAAGACATTTTTTATTACTATAGTAGTGATCTATGAAGTTCTGATCTAAAGGGCCAGCGTAAGGTAGAGAATTTATGAAAAAGTTATTAAAATCGTCAGAGGTTCCGATGTATGCAGTCCGATTGCTGAGAGTTCGAGCTTAAATTGAGATATTTTATAGTGCGCCAGAAGTTCTTTGGGTCCATTTTAAAGGTATATTGAAGGTAAGCTTTTTTTTCGCCCTAACTGCGATGTTGACTTGATTACGCAAGGCTTTATATTGGGTCCTCGCAGCGTCACTCCTGAGTTTTTGTATTTAGAAAAATCGTTATCTCTCAACTTCATCATAAACTTTATATTAGCAATGATGCATGGCGCTGGAGATTTAGTAACTCTAGAAGTTCTTAAAGGTGCATGTACGTCAAAAATATTTAAAACATTGTTATTAAAAAAATTCACCATGAGATCGATATTTGTCATGGAGAGAAGACAACGCTAGTTGATACTTCACAAGTCCTGTAAAAAGTTGTCATAGTTAAAGTTTGAATAGTCTCTATAAGTTTTGTAACAAACAAATAATCTCAATAAAAAAATGTTAACACCGGAACACTACTTACCTGGCACAGACACGTTCTACTTAACTGATTTTAATAACAGTATTACCAGATTGGTAAAAAGATAGTTAAAATATTGAGTAACTGATGTGACCAAAGTTATGGTGACATATTCAAAATGCCATATAATATTTTTATAAATATCATATCAATAAAATAAAATTAGGCAAAAAATACATCAAGAATTATTTGTTAAAATCTACATGAAGTACTAAATTTCAAATTATAGAAAAACGTCCAAATACCAAATGGTGTGCAAACCCTTTGTTGTTTCCAGGTACGTATGTATAAACACAAAAGTCGTTTCTGCTAATAAACGCTCCAATGATCACACATACATACCCTGCCAAGATTTCTTGTAGAATATCAAAAATAAACACTCGGGTCGGTCATTTATATTATATCACCTACGTTTTGTTAAAAAATGTATCTTTTCGACCACCAGAGGAGTTGTTATGTCTATACCTATATGTTGTTATATTACTTAACCAAACTAAATAAAGAAAGTTTTTGTAACCCCCGTTCTAGTCTAAACTGTGAATTGCTCCGATGAGTGCTAAGAATCCCCTGAAGACAGTTTGTAAAAGCGTTGACAAGGTTTCATCGCGTATCGTTACATTTTTATATTTGTTTCAGACCGAAATTATGTTTACTATAATTTATGTTTTTTTATATGTTGCATTAAAATTTTTCGTATAAAGAAAAGCTGTGTTCGTAACGACACTTCCAGCCTATGTAATGGAAAAATATGTTTTTTTTTTATGATAAGGCACTGCAGGATTAATCCTTTATGGCGCTCTGCGAGCGGTGCGTGTGCGCAGGAAACAATTCACGTTGGTCTTAAATCTTAGGAGGTTATACTCGTTGGGGAACACGGCCTCAGGGAGGTCGTTCCAGAGTGATGACGTTCTCCAGATGAAATAATTTTTAAACAGTGTCGTTCGAGAGACTAAGCTGAACTACGTACGGATGGGCTGCAGTGGCTCGTCGTGTATTTTTACCATGCACCGCTCTGGGTGGAATCAAGCGGGCAACCTCAGTTGAGCACTTGCCATCAAAATATTTGTAAAATAGACTCAAGTCGATAACTCACGGTATGTTTAGGAGCAGAACCCCAAATATGCGAGGAGTACTCTAGCGATGGTCGAATTTGGGCTTTATAGAGCATCAAAAGTTGTTGAGGTATATTATTATAGAGGTTCATAGTTCGGAAAAGTGTTCCAAGCTTCTGCGAGGCTGCCTTAGCAATAGCCGCAACGTGACTATGCCAAGACATATGACTATCCAATTTGAGGCCCAATAATTGAATTGATGAAGCCAAGGGAATCGAGTGTCCCGCCATGACAACATCCGGTTCTTCGACATTAACCTTTTTAGAAAAAATTGCCGCCTGGGTTTTTTGGCGTTAAATTCTACTTGATTACTGTCACCCCAAGACAGAATTTCTTCCAGATCTTTGTTGGGATGTGAGACCTCTTGTGCCTATAGAGATAATATGCGTTGGCAGCCGATGTCCGAGTATCCAAATTAAAAGATGAAACAAATGTGCTGTCATCAGCGAAGCTATATATAGGATTTTTAGTTTTTACCAAAAGATCGTTAATAATCTCCACTCGCAGAGAACGGTCTTTAAGAAACCTCGACAGCCACGATCAAAATTAAATCGGCATTCCGTATGCCCTAACTTTAGTTAGGAGCCCCTCATTCCATACTCGGTCAAAGGCCTTCGAAATGTCCAGTGCTACCGCCCGGGACTCCCCATGAAGTTCTATTGCGTTGTTCCAAACTCGACGAGATAGTGGTATCTATATTATTTCGAAGGTGATAGTTTAGTTAGTAAACACTGTCCTGATGACCGGTCGCTTTCCAAAGGAACTAAATATAAGTAAAATAAGCCCCATCCTCAAATCGGGAAATAAAAAATGTATGAACAACTATAGACCGATTTCCGTACTAAGAATATTTTCAAAAATTATTGAAGAAGTTTAGGGATCGAATGATGCGACACCTAAATCACAATATCTCAACTGATAAAAGTACTAGTTTGGTTTCCTAAAAAATAGCAGCATTCTGAGCGCCGCAGTTGATTTTGTTAACCATGTCTCTAGAGCCCTAGATAATAAACTTTAGCAATGGTAGTATATGTAGACCTAAGGAAAGCCTTTGATGTAGTGGGCGTTGACTTTTTTCTAAAAAAATTAAAAAATATGGGGTTCAAAGGACAAATGCTCGATTTAATTGAAAGTTACCTTAAAGGCAGGGAACAGTATATCAGGGTTGATAGTGTGAATAGCGACGTGACCTCCAATGCATACGGTGTCTTCCAGGGTTCGGCCCTCCGGCCACTGTTGTTCTCCCTATACGTTCTCAACGCAAGATACTTCACTTTTGCAGACGATTCTGCCCCAGGCACAAATAAACAGGAACTGTACAGGGAGGTCAACAAGGACCTTGAAAGGTACATAGACTGGCTTTATTGCAACAGGCTTAAGATCAATATTGATAAAACTAAGTATATGATGTTCAAACAGAAAAACAAACAAATGGGAAACTTCGCTATTGTCATTAATAATATACCATTAGAACAGGTTGAAATAATGAAGTATTTGGGTTCAATTGTGGATAAAAATCTGAACTGGTCTGATCATGTTAATAATATTTGCGATAAAGTCGTACCAATGATTGCAGCAATGCTTAAGTGCAGGTAGTGTCACATCCCGTCAAGCTTACTTTAAATTTTCTATCATGTCTTCTATCCAATTCCAACATTCCTTTACTTTAACACATTTCTTAATTCTACGATTAGTGTATCTTCCTCAATATTACATTTTTTACAAAGCGGATTGTCGGTCAGTTTATGCTCATTTGGATATTCCTTTTTAAGTTTAAGTGAGTGCTACTGTTTATTGTTTTACGATTGATACGTTTACTAAATTATTATGAGCCGTAAAAGGCATAGAAAGGATTCTTCAGACTCAGAAGACAGTAGCTGTCCTTCGTCGAGTGGAAGGTACAAAAGCAATAATTCACGTCGTTCATCAAGCCGCAAGCGAACGATTGATCAATTAATATTCTTACACGTGGGTAAGTAGTAAGTCGAAAAGAAACGACTCTTTGCATAGGGATAAAAGCGTTACGATCAATCAGAGCCTAGACACCTTTCATTAAGACAGCCGAGTTTGACCCGGAAAATGACAATATGTCCGCTGTGGCTAAACAAAGTTGACCAGATAAAAGAAATTATTAACTGGGACCACATTACCACTGTCTACCAAGTTCAATCTCGTCTGGTTGGAGTGGCTAGTAAGTGGTATGACTCTAACAACATACCCTGGTTCTTGGATCGAATGGAAAATGCTAATCGCAAAAACCTTTCCAGACCACATAGATCACGCTACAACGTTACGTAAAATGCTAAACCGAACGGAACAACGGAACGAAACCATGACGAACTGAAGTAAAATTAATATATTGAATATGATTCAAAACGGTGCCAGGTCGGGCCGTTGCGTCATCCCCAAAGCGCTGTACGAAGAGTAGTTGTCAACATAACCTAACGACAAGCCCCCTCAAGAGAATGCCAGCACACGTCCTAGAAGACATAATAGGACCTTTTGGAATTCCCAGGCGATTAATTTGTGATAGAGGTAATGCATTCACTAGCAAAAGTTTCACGGACTTTTGCCAAAATCTAGGAATGAAACAGGTTTTATGTGCGACGGCAACTCCAAGGGCAAATGGGCAAGTGAAGAGAATGAACCGTTCGATTCTCTCTGCTTTTTTGGCCCCTACGGTCAATTCCACCACTGGTAAATCACCCTAAGAGGTACTCCTAGCTTATCGATCTCGTGGTGTAAACGACTCTTTTCTCACTTTGGAAGTATCGCATGCGAAGAACGGCGAGATGTCGAAAAAGTAAGAAAGGAGGTGGTCGAAGAGCGACAATATTCGCAGAAAGAATGTTACGATCAGCGGCATGCCTAGGTTACAAGATATAATGTTGGACAATATATTTTGATTCAAGCGAACAAGACCTCCAATGACGGAAAAAGTCGGAAACTTGAACCTCGGTATAAAGGACCTTTTGTAGCCTCAAAAGTACTTGATAACCATCGGTATGTAATTAACGAAATACAAGGTTCGAAGTGGTGTAGGACTGCTTATACGGGCGTCTGTCCCTCTGAAAGATTAAAACTCTTTGTCACGAGGGTTTCAGATAGTAGTGACACCAATGACGTTGAAGATGAGTAATGTGTCTTGTCTCTAGTCATAATACTCGTCTATTTATGTTGAAAGTTAATTATTGTTTTATTTTGAATTTCCAGGCAAGCTGCCCTTCACGAGGTCGTGAAGCCTGTCAGGTAGATCGACTTTTTTTTTTTTTTAAATGGGTTATTCAAGTATCACAACTTACAGTGTACATATTAGTATATTTATACAATTGTTGTGTTGTCTATGTTATTATTACCTCAATATCTATAACTGCTATGAACACTTGAAAACCGGTGAGATCCTAGTCTATCCTGTAGTATTAGTATTGGTATCGGATGCCATACTTTAGCTGTAGAGAGAATCAGTGGAGTCAATCAATTCTCTGTGGGAAGTGTAGTTTTAGTTTTTTAACAAATTTGGTTAGAGAAATTTCGTTTTTAGATCGTGAGGTAGATCGTTAAAAGTTTTTGAAGCCTCACTAATGGGATTATGGAGAGCAATATTAGTTCTTACCGTATATAGATGTATATTGTTTGCGTTTCTTGTGCTATATGAATGGGTTTCATTCGAGTAAACAATTTGAATATTGGTCTTTTGCATGTTATGAGTTATTTTGTAGATGAACTTAGATTGTTCGAGCTTTAGGATTTGAGACTGTCATTGATGCTACGATACACTGTGTTTTTGATTATTTCGTATTACGTTTATATGCCACATTCTATTGTGAAAATGTATTATTGCGAAATTAAATCGAATTAAATGAATAAATGAAAGCGGAACTTTCTATGAAGGATACCTTTTTTTCGTAAATTTTAAAATAAAATGGTTTCTGGATACGCTGTATTTTTCGTTTATAATCACAAAAGATTATGTAAACTCTTTTCGGTCATGCATACAGATCTCTTGAAGCTTGGGAAGCTGCAGCCCCCTTGCCCCCGATTTGATGTCTTTAACATTAAGGCATAAATTTAAAAAAATTTAAATCATTAATTATATTTTTCGTAAAACTAGCTCGACTCGGTATTAAAACAGTAGCAAAAAACAAATATTAATGTTGTTCGTTTCTCACCTGCCAAAAATTGCGATAAGCTCGTCGTGTGTCACGGCTAACCAATCACATATCACAACGTTACGGGCAGCCATGTTTGTTTTTTGTCAATTCAAAGCATTCTTTGCGCCCAGTTGTTTTTGAGTCAACAAGGTGAAGTGATATCTGTTGTTCGTCCGTTGCTCCATCGCGCGTATTTGAATCGGTTTCACGCGCGTCTGTGCAATTGGTGCTGTTTTGCTGGATTTTTCCTGTGAGAAGGTTTGCCGTTGAGGATACTGACGACAGCGGAGAAAATTTTGAGCAGAAAAATGAGGTAAATGAATATTTGTCTTTAAAATTTGATATTCAAGGTGTTGTTTCGGTTTTTAATTTGGTACTTAGTTATTGGAAATACTTCTTATTCTCCCAATCTAAATTTATTTAATTTATAAGTTTCATTTAACAATAATATAATAACCAAAATACAAAAATACAATAGCCAGCAATACCTATTACATAAAGTGTCAAAATGGTACGGAAATAAACGGTAAATTTAAATATAAAATAAAACAATGCAGTCTTCCTCCACAGTTTAAATTGTTAACATAAAAAAGTTTTTTAAGCTCCCGACATGTTTCGAGTACTTAAGTACTCATCTTCAGGGGATACTGAAAGGATAATATAAATTTGAGAATGAAAAATAATAAGATTAAGAAGGACTTACCCAACATCGAGTTTAACATCGAAATAACTTGTCTTAAATAAATGAGTACAACAGAAAGGCTGGAGACTTGGTGTATTACATGGTTAATTATATGGAATGAGAAGTAAAGTTAAGATTAAGTTTTGTAATTTAGATAAGTGAAACATATTTGAGTAGGATAATAAAAGATTATGACCTCTGAAGGAGAGAACTTTTCTTTAATTTTGTTAAGCAGTTGAAATATAGATTGTGTTTGTCAGTGGCGTATTTAGGGGGGGGGGGGGGTCCGGGGGGTCTGGACCCCTCCCGTGGACTTAGTAGTAAAGAAAACTGAAATTCAAATTCATTTATTTGCTATAAATAACATGAAACATTATTTCAAATTTTCCAGATGTTTGGGGATTTCCACAGTCATTTAGTTTAATAATTGTTGAATTTTATTTTTTGTTCCGTGTTTTCTAATTCAGGCGAGTAAAATAGTATACCGTTATACCTACATACCTTCAAAAAACTAATATTTCAAATGCAAATATTGGCGTTTATATTTAAAAATTGCTTTATTTCTAAGTTTTTTTTGAGCCGGGCTATCAAAACGTAAAATTTGTAAGTTTAGACAGTCCAAAAAAGGGCGTGGCACCTAAAAAAATTTTGCCTGCGCCGCATTTTTTTAAGGAAGATAAGTGGACCCCCCCCCCCCCCTGTGTCACACTCCTAAATACGCCACTGGTGTTGGTTGAAATTTAGTAAAAATTTAAAGGAAGGTTTTTTGAAAATTAAGAATCATAAGCTTATATGATTTAGTTTAGATGAGTAAAACATATCTTAAGTTCAAATAACCAAAGATTGTGACATATGGAGGAGAAAATTTTTGTAAAATATTAAAAAGTTTTGAGTGGTTTTTCTTCATTTTTCATTGTTAGCTTATATGATGATATGGGGCTTTGCCCCATATTTTAGAAAAATTATCATTTTATTTATTATTTGATAGTAAAATGAATTTTGTTGATAATTTTAGAAAATTTTATTTTTTAATTGGTTATAAAGAAGATTCCATACAACCTTTGTGCATACACAACCGCGGTACTTCCGCAAAACGTGGGAATTGAAATGAGGTTAAATATAAGAGAAAAAGTGACAACCAAGTCATACAATCCGGTACTACTATTAGAAATGTCAAAATTAAAATTGATTGTTGAAAATAGGAAAAGAGGATTCGAACTAGCTCGATCTTAGGTTTACAAAATCCATACAGAATCAAACGATCTCAATTGTTGTCATCACTAGATGTAGGTATAAAGTATAGACCATTTAAGAACATATGATTTTGACAAGAAGTATAACTTGTGACTTTGCCCCCCAGCAAATATAGCCGTTGTCAAATATGTAATGGTAATTTCATGGCTTTGACATAAACTTTAACCTAAATTTGTCAAATTTGCCCCCCAGCGACGTCATCCTTAAATGGTCAATTTGATAATGGTAAAAGCAGACATCTGTCAACGAATGACTAAAATATATGGTTATGTCGAAAAGGGGGGGGGGTTTATAAATGTTTATCGGAGGGAAATGTTACGTTGCACTGACTATTTCCCTCATATACTGTAACTACAATGCGCTTCTCACTTGATTTTCGGTGAAAATCAGCCCTTGGTCGCGATTGAGCTGAAAATTGCACTCTTCTGGTTTTTCATTGTTGGTTACCTACGAGAATAACCGTCACTGTCACAACAAGTTGAAATTTCTGCTTTGACAATTTCGCGTCAATTTATCAAAATGATTCGTTTCGGAGCATTTTCCTTGAACGACATATCTGAAAATATCGGAAAAAGCGTGTCAGACAATAGCAGCTTTGAATCCTGAAGGACTTCAATCAGCAACTACTGCTTCTGCAAATACCATCTATTATAATAATTGTGTTTTCAATTGTAATACTTTGTATTGCTCGAAATAAAAATGTTGTCTTATATTTCTGCACCTACTAGTTTTTCATTCAGGAAATAGTCTAAAAAATATATTTCGTGCATGTAAAATGGCTTGATAATCATGCACTCAGATTTGTTGCCCTAAAGAAACAGCTTGAATGCATTTTTATTGTTATTTACCAAAAAGTGCCCGACCGAAGGGAGATCCTTCATGCATGATTTTCAGCAATTTTACATGCACTTAACATATTACTATTGATTATTTACCTCATCCATTATAAAAGCGGGTTGATTTTCACCTGATTATTCAGCGATAATCTCCCGCTCTCCGGTGAAAATCACCCTTGTCAAAAGTGAAAATCTCACCCGTCAGAAATCGTTAGTTTTTTATTTGGCAAATAATCTTCAAAATACATTTCGGGATTGGGAAATAATCAGAAAATCATTCTCAGATTTTTTGCCATTAGGAAATCGCTCTAGGGCAAGCCCTCGAGCGATTTCCACGGCAAAAAATCTTCGGAATGATTTTCGATAATTTCCCTATCCCTTAATATATTACTACAGAAAATATACTTGTTAGTGTTGGTGAAGACACTGACACTTATTGACACTGTAAAATATAGGGGATGTGGATATTTTTGTACAAGTTGAAAAATAAAAAACATATCAACCCTGCATAATGTTGGACACAATGGGATTTTTTAAGGGTTGCTGAAGGGTTATGAGCAGAGATAGGAAGAGGTACATATCATGCAAAAGGAAATATTGTAATTATAGACTATCTAGACTCAAAGCATTAAAAAAGTTAGTACTGCTATGAATAATTTGGTCGTTGACACAATCTATGTTTGGATTTTTAAATATTTTGTTTATTTCAAGTATTTTAAGGAGGTCTAATTTATTGCTTTTATTACAGAAATGTAGAAATTTTGTATTTGTGTCTGGATAAAAATTGTGTTTATTTGTAGATACATGTCTAGAAAAATTGGATTTGATTTTGGAAGGGGATAAGTTAAGATTAGAAGCTCTTACTATCTCTTTACAGTGCTCAGTGATACGAGTTTTGAACTTTCTCCCTGTTTGGCCAACATAGGAAGTAGAACAAAAAATCCCATTGTGTCCAACATTATGCAGGGTTGATATGTTTTTCATTTTTCAACTTGTACAAAAATATCCACATCCCCTATATTTTACAGTGTCAATAAGTGTCAGTGTCTTCACCAACCCTCACAAGTGTATTTTCAGTGCAACGTTACATTTCGCTCCGATAAACATTTATAAAAAAAAAACCCTTTTCGACATAACCATATATTTTAGTCATTCGTTGACAGATGTCTGCTTTTACCATTCTCAAATACTTTATACATCTAGTGATGACAACAATTGAGATCGTTTGATTCTGTATGGATTTTGTAAACCTAAGATCGAGCTAGTTCGAATCCTCTTTTCCTATTTTCAACAATCAATTTTAATTTTGACATTTCTAATAGTAGTACCGGATTGTATGACTTGGTTGTCACTTTTTCTCTTATATTTAACCTCATTTTAATTCCCACGTTTTGCGGAAGTACCGCGGTTGTATTTGCACAAAGGTTGTATGGAATCTCCTTTATAACCAATTAAAAAATAAAATTTTCTAAAATTATCAACAAAATTCATTTTACTATTAAATAATAAATATATAATGATCATTTTTTATAATTTTTCTAAAATATGGGGAAAACCCCCATATCATCATATAAGCTAACAATGAAAAATGAAGAGAAACCACTCAAAATTTTAAAAACTTTTTAATATTTTACAAAAAATTTTCTACTAAATAAAACCTATAAATTGTTAAACAAGTTAAAAGAAAACTTCTTTCCTCCATATGTCACAATCTTTTGTTATTTGACTTAAGATATCTTTTACTCATCTAAACTAAATGATATAAGCTCATGATTCTTAATTTTCAAAAAACCTTCCTTTAAACTTTTCTTAAATTTCAACAAACACAATCTATACTTCAACTGCTTAACAAAATTAAAGAAGACTTCTCTCCTTCAGAGGTCATAATCTTTTATTATCCTACTCAAATATGTTTCACTTATCTAAATTACAAAACTTAATCTTAACTTTACTTCTCATTCCATATAATTAACCATCTAATACACCAAGTCTCCAGCCTTTCTGTTGTACTCATTTATTTGAGACAACTTATTTCGATGTTAAACTCGATGTTGGGTAAGTCCTTCTTAATCTTATTCTTTTTCATTCTCAAATTTATATTATCCTTTCAGTATCCCCTAAAGATGAGTACTTAAGTACTCGAAACATGTCGGGAGCTTAAAAAACTTTTTTATGTTAACAATTAAACTGTGGAGGAAGACTGAATGCATTGTTTTATTTTATATTACATTGACTCCACTGAAAGTATGGACTATTTTTTCAACGGTTAATTTAAAGCTTTAAAAAACAAAATTAACAATAAGATAAAATCTCTAAAAAATAGATGCTTTAGAAATAAGTGGGAAAAGGCTGGAAATTACAGTAAAAGACAGTGGAGGTTCATAAACAGTCTGGTTAAAGGTAATAATTATGAAAAAAAATTGAAAAACTCATTGTAAATGATATTGAGGTTAGCAATCCAATGGATATAGTGATTTAGTTAAACAAACATTTTTCTTCGGTAGGCGCGAACATTGTGAAGAAAGTAAATACCGAAATTAAAGGTTTAGGTCTAGAGTTTCAAAATAGTATAGGGTTTGATGAGATTTATTGTGAAAAGAGTTTGTATTTTTGAACAGTGGATGAAAGGGAAATCAGGGAAGTTATCTCGGATTTAAAAAAAGCTCAGATCCTGGACATGACCAAATAACAGTTCAGGATATTAATAATCTAGAGGATATGATAATTCCAATAATACACAAATTAATTAACAATTCAATTGTCTCTGGTACCTTTCCTGAGGAACTCAAAATCAGTAGAATACGCCCTATATATCAGTCAGGAAATAAATGTGTTATGGGTAATTACAGGCCAATAAGTGTTGTAAGTGTGTTCTCTAAAATACTAGAGAAAATTATAAAAAAAAGAAAGCTTGGTTTCATTGAAAGGTTTGTCGGTGGGGATGATTTTCAGTATGGATTTATTAAAAATAGTAGTACGTCTGGTGCAACTGCGGATCTTGTAAATAAAATTTCTACCGAATTAGATAATAAAAAAATTGTCATTGCCGTTTTTGTTGATCTGAAAAAGGCATTTGATGTGGTAAGCGTGAATATTTTCTTGCGGAAATTAAGTAGTATGGACTTCTGAGGAAATACTTATCAACTTATAAAAACATATTTAGAAAATAGAAAACAATATGTGAGACTGGATCATCTTTCAAGTGATATTGCAATCAATACATCGGGGGTCGGTCCTTGGGCCATTGTTATATTCGTTGTATGTTTTAAGTTTGAAGGTTGCAGGACTCGAAAGCCAGTACTACACGTTCGTTGGTGATACTGTATTAGTTTATAGTGCGGAGAATGTAAACGATTTAGAAGTAAAAGTAAACACTGATTTGGATTTGTATAAAAACTGGCTGCTATGCAATAAATTAAAGATTAGCATTGACAAGACAAAATACTTACTGTTCAGGCAAAAAAATAAAAATATTCCGAATCCCAATATAAACATAAATGATATTAATATTAATCAACTATCACATATAAAATATTTAGGATTAATTATTGATCATAGCCTTAATTGTGACCAACATATTGTTCACGTAACAAACAAGATTCTACCAATGATCAGTTCCATGTACAAGGTTAGATATTATCTTAGTGAGAAAACTAAAATTGGTATATATAATGTTTATTTTCTGTCGCACATCAGGTATCTGATCCCGGTTTGGGGAACGTGTGGAATGGTAAATTTTAATAATATGCAAATTTTGCAAAATAAGATTTTAGAAGTTCTTTTTGAATACAGTCGCCCCACCCACACCGAAGACCTATATAGAGATCTGGATATCTGCAAGCTGCGCACCATATTGGAATTTGGGCAGTGTAAGCTAATTCATAGAGTAATAAACAAAAAGCAAAAGTCGAATACAAACCTTACCTTTACCAATACTATTCATTTGTATAATACCAGGTTAAGTGACAATTTATATCAAAGTAATGTTATGACTTATGACAAATAAAGGCTTGTACAATTCAGTTTATCAAGGAATTAGTGTATAGACTGCCGCAAACCATTAAGAATAAGAAAAGTGATAATGTTTTTGTGAGAGAACTAAAATTGTACTACAATGTTTGAGATTTAGTTTATTGTTTGTTATTTCGAATTCGCTAGTTGAGTAGTATAGTTGTTGTCAATGTCAAGATATTATGTTACTGTCCTCGAGACCAGTGTCTTATGATCTGATTAGGGGATTTGGATAAATTAGAAAACATGTAATATTGTGATTAAATAAATTTCATATAATACTTCTGAGCAAATATCAAATAAGAAAAAAAATCACCTAGGTATTAAAATACCCGTATGTGCTTTGTAGTATATAACTTTAATAAACAAAATATAGTATAGAGACATAATATAATATTGAGATCGACAGGCCTATAGTGTACTAACGATTAAAATAACAACATTAAATATATCGCCAGTTCTTTTGGGCTGGAATACCTGCTATAATAAAATTGGTGTGCTCAACTATTCTAAAACAATTTACTATATCTATTCATGTAATTAAAAAAAAATATACTGAGAACATTTTTTATTAAATTGACTATGTGCTCTTATTTCACGAATGTTCACATGCAAAAAGTTGCGTATTATGGGACTCAAGAAAACTACCGATTTCAAACTTAATGTTGTTGTGTTTCTTGGCAGAGATAAATTTCTTTCGAATCTGTTTCTAGTATTTAAGTTGTGGATTATGGGCAGGTTATTGATTTTTACCATAAATTTACTAACAGTTAAAATATAGAGACATCTAACATTCAGTACATCTTCAGAATAAAGTAATGAGGTGTGATAAAGTTTAGGGTTTTTAAATATAGTTTCTAATAAAGTGTAAAGGTCGTAACATAGTCCTGTACGTCCCACCCCAGACCAATCCCAACTAGCAATTTGATCGCCGCTACGTAATCTTCACTTTAAGAAAGGTTGCTGTTACTGGTGTCGGGAACCGTTCAGGCACCGTTTTTTCACCACGTTGTTACCAAAATGGGGAATGATTGTGCGGTAACGTTTACGTACAGGGTGGCCCACGTAAGCTGACCCTGTACCTTTTCTCGGAAACTGTAAGAGTTATGAAAAAAGTTCGAAATATCGACCAGCACGCTCTCATAGATTAATTCAATATGGATTCTTAAAAAAATAGTAGTACCCTTAGTACTACTATGGATCTTATAGACCACTTAGCCACCAACTTGGATAAGGGCTGGATAGTGATAGCTGTGTTTGTCAATTTGCGCAAGGCCTTCGACGTTGTTAGCCACAAAACGCTACTCAAAAAGCTGGAAATGATGGGAGTTCAAGGAACAGCTCTTAAATTATTTCAAACATACTTAAGTGATAGAAAACAATATATTATTATAGACAATATAACGAGCGAAATTAGATCTAACAACTGCGGCGTACCCCAAGGATCCGTCCTGGGGCCTGTTCTTTATTCCTTGTTTGTTTTAATCCTACGCTTGTCAGGTCTAGACACTAGATACTAGACATTTGCGGACGACACGGTACTGACATTTTGTGGTGAAAGTGAAGAACAATTAACATTAACCGCGAACAATGTTCTAAATAAATACTATAAATGGCTTCTAAATCAAAACCTTAAAATAAACTTGGATAAGACTAAAACAATATTCTTTAGGCAAAAAAATAAAACAATTAATGATGTAAATATTAAAATAAATAATGTAAGCATAGAAAATGTTAGAACAATTAAGTATTTGGGACTTACTCAGGACGAGAATCTTAACTGGAATGCTCACATTGATTACATAAATAATAAAATAGCACCGCTTATTGGAGCTATTTTTATATTGACAGATTTGAGTTGCAGCGGATTTTCATGACCTATGGCTAAATTAGTCTCATAACAGTAATTTTCAAAGAGGAGCAGGTTGTTCCGATGCACATCCCAATATATTTTTTTATGGTGAGATATATTTGTGGAGCTTATTTTCAAAACGCAATTTATGAAAAAAAAACATTTTTTGATGTTTTGATGGAATACGGACTTAAATGGTAGACTCGATCGATTTCAATATTAAATTATAATCAAACTGCTATTTTTGCCGCTTAAAATGGATAGTTCTTTTAAGGTTTTTTTTCAAAATGCAATATCTACAAAAATTTTTTTTTTCAAACCGTAATTTCTACATTTTTCCTGGCCTTTTCCATGTCTAATGTAATTATGGTTAATTGTGGGCATAATAAGTATATACCAATAATGGGAAACTGGCCCGAGGGTACCGAGGATTTTGATAATCGGAGTATCGGTTATTTTTAATTCGAATTATCCCATCGCTAATTGTGGTTATAAAGGTAAATTTATAACTCCGGTTACCCGTACAAGAGACACGAACTATTTGTATGTATTTAGATTTGAAGTGTAGTTAAAGTGTTTTTTCTTATATCTAAGTACCGGCTTATAAGGAAAATGGAAACTGACATAGATAGCGTTGCTGTTGCGGAAAAAAATGAAGGTACAAGAAAGAGAAAAAGGGGCAGGAATAAAAGACAGAGGCAGAAAGAACTGAGGTAAATTAACCATAAACATAAAGTTGGGTTAGGTTTTTAGTTTTTGTGTTTATTACTTTTAGATATGGAGATCATTTGAAGGATGACTTTATCCAGAGTTTTGAAAGGCCTTGTAATCATAGTAAGAAGTCTTTAAGTTGTAATAATATTACTAACGAGGATATAGTTCGGGCAAGAAAAAAGTTTTTTCATGTGCCCGACAAAATAGTACAGAATAGAAAGTTATCACAGTTGCTTTTAGTTTCCACGCCTAAGCGAAGAGTTTCGAAATATAAACCAACAGCTCGGAATCAAAAACACTCTAAACAAATTAAATATAAAATGAGGAAACTTGATGGGAAAATAGTAAACGTTTGTCAAAAATTTTTTACGTCTTGTTTTGGTGTAACTGCTAGAAGGGTTCATACAATTGCCACCAGTGTTGCCGGAGCTTAATAATATTTCGTACCAACCTCACAGTCAAAATGTACCAGATTTAGCACAAGCGTACCAACAAAGAAATATTTATACTATTTTTATCGCAAACTGCATATTATTATGGCGCGAAATTTTAAATAAAAGTTGTATTTCCAAGAAAATATTTTTATTTTTTTTATGAAAACGTTACAAAAATCAGTCTAAAACTCTAAAACAACGTAAAAATAGTAATATTAAGTAACTATTAACTAACAATGTTATCACAAAAAAGAAACTCTTTGGCAAAAAAAACAAAACAATCGGTCAATCGCATAAAATATAAAGGTATTTCGTACTTATAAAATTCCTCGTAAACATCTTAGATTACCAATGATAATGATCTAAGATAAAAAGAGAGGTTTCCAAGAATAACATTCTTTACCATCTAAAAGTTGGGAAGATAAAATAATAGAGTTACATGTTTCAACATGTAAACGGTTTCTAAGTTTACTTTTAATTAAATTTAGCTTGGAAAAAATTCTTTCAGCGCAAGCTGAAGAATGTGGAAGACACATTATATATTGCACAAGCTTAGTTAAATTGGGAAACATTTTTTCCTGTAATTCATTTTCCAAATCTGAAACCTTTTTCCAAAACTCATCGAATGGTAAATTACCATCTTCTTTTAATTCTTGAACATCAGCCAAAAGTCGCCATTCAGAATCTAATTTCTGAATATTGGTAACCGCGTTAACAAATAGCTTTGAGGCGTTAACAATGGAAGGAATGTTGCCGCTTAAGGCAACTTTTGGCTGAAAATTTGCTAAAAATATTAGGCGCTCGTCATCAAATTTGAATCTGCTACGTATTTGGGTGCACAATTCTACGTAAAAATTCAATAGGTTTACTTTAATTTTTCTTAATTCCGCCTCCTCAATATTATTTGACTGCAAAAAAACTGTTACATTTGCCCCCATGTATATTTCATCCAAATTTAAAAAAATATCCGGGTTAGATGGTGCTATTTCAGATAATGGTTTCTCTAGCACACGCTTTTTAACAAAATTTTTTAAAATACTCTTGTATAAGGAGGTAAACCTTGAATAAAGTATGTGAATTTGTGTGGATTCGGATTGAAATTGCAGATTCATTTTGTTAACTAAATCCAGGATATATGCCAGAAATAAAAAATATATTTTATACGCTGGATTTTGTAGATTTTCGAGTAACTTGACGTCAGTATTCAGTGCATCGTTTGAGTTTCCCTTTGCACTGAAAACATCTTCTGTGAAGTACAGTTTTAAAGAGTCCCACAACAACAATGTGCGATCAATTACAGCCTAAAAATAGAGAAAAATAAATACCTGGTATAAATCATCAATATTACAACCATTTTACCTGCAAAGATAGCCACCTTGTTTGACAAGGGCGAAGCATTTTATGTGGTTTAAGCTCTAAAAACGATTGGAATTCTTCAAACTTTTCTATTCGCTTCGGACTATTTGAAAAGTGGTTGTAAAGTCCGCGGGCAAATTCTTCGACCGATTTTGGAAGCTTCTTGCAGGCTCCAGAAGAGCAAAGGTGCAGGGAATGACATGTACAGCCTAATATAAAGATGTTTTCATTAACTTTCTTCAAAAGTGCCTGAAGGCCAGAGTTTCGCCCCATCATAACTGCTGCATTATCTCCAGCAAAACCTATTATATTTTTAATAGGAACGCCAATTTCATTCAATAATTTTACAATTGAATTGAACATTGCTTGAGCTGAGGCATCATTAACTCTTATTAGGCCAATAAATCTATCCTTTACAACCCCATTAGGACAAAACCTTGCCACCACGGCCAATGACTTTTTTACGGATGTGTCTGTTGTTTCATCTACTATTAAGCTAAACATGCCATTGGAACCCTTGTTTAACTCACTAGTAAAGCTTTTTAAGCTCTCTTTGGCCAATACATTATTCGTCAATTCAGTCGCTTTGGTGCGGCTGCACGCAATGTCTTTCGCGATATTCGAGTCTGGACATACAGATTTAAGGAGTTTTGGTAGGTGTTCCATTATTAAAAAGGGTAGGTTGTGTTCGTGCAAAAACATCACCAATTTCAGTTCACTTTCATGCACTTGTTTCTGGTGCAGCAATTTTCTATCATCTTTTAAAAAAGTTTGAATTTTGGGAGTTGACTGAACCTTTTTATAATTGTTTCGATGCTTCTCAGATGTTTCGTGCCGTTTTAAATGCGTTAAGCTGCCCATTATGACTGTAGTGCAGCATTGGCAAAATGCTTTATTTTCATAATTTCGCAGCCATGTAAACATTTTTAGCCAGTCGTTGTTGAACTTATGTTGATACCTTTTTTTAACCTTTTTTGGCGGTGTATTTTCATCGCTTTCAACATTGGAGTCTGCATCATCAGTTTGTCTAAAATGGTATTGAAATCATTAAATGATTCGTAGCATAAAACATTTTGTTACCTACCTTTTCATGATATCAAAACTAAAAGTACACTTAAAGGTGTTCTCTATTAATTGACATGACATAACCAACAAAACAAAGCATGAATGAATGCATGATGCATGAAAGAACCATAGAAATAGGAAAGAACGTATCGTAAACAAACACCCAAAGAAAATATATTCAAGCAAACACCCAAAAGCTGGCGTGGTTGCCGGTTTGTCGGTTTATCTTTAGTTCTTCCTTGGGTGAAAACGTGAAAATTAAAACAAGAAATATTTTTGAACTGATTAATTGTTTTGATTGTAAAGAAATTAAAATGTACCAAAAAGAAGACAATTTTGACAATGTTGTACCAACGTACTTTTTTACATAAAATGTACCAAAACTGGTACAATTGTACCACCTCCGGCAACACTGATTGCCACCTATATTAAACAGGGCAAGGATATTGAAGAGGGAAGAGGTGGTGATCATAAATCGGCGAAAAATGAAAATAAAAAGATTAGAGTACAACAATTCATAGGAAGCCTTAGGGCTAGAGAAAGTCATTACAATCGACAAAAATCTAAACGTTTGTATCTAACGCCGGAATTAAGTGTTGCCAAATTATGTAAACTCTATAATGAAAAAAATCCTGTTATGACAGTAAACTATGGTTACTTTTACAAAATTTTTTGCACTAATTTTAACATTGGATTTGGTAGACCAGCTACCGATGTGTGCAGCCTATGTTTTAGGCTTAAAAATAAATTGCAAATGTTCAAAAAAGAAAATAAACCGATAGTTCCTATTTTAAGTGACCTTCGTATCCATAAGCTTAGAGCCAAACAATTTACTCTTTTTATGAACACAGAAGTCGAAAATTCACTTTCTTACTGTTTCGATATGCAACAAATACAGCCACTACCAAAATTGCCGATAGGTGAGGCATACTACTTACGTCAATTATCTTTTTACAACTTCTGCATTACAGATTTAAAATGTAAAACTCCTGTATTCTACACGTGGTCTGAAAACCAAGCCGGCAGAGGAGCAAATGAAGTTTCATCGGCTCTAGGGGATTTTTTAAGTGAATTGCAGATACCCGAATTTTGCACAAGCCTACGATTTTTTGCTGACGGGTGTGCGGGGCAAAATAAGAACTGTTACGTTATTCATGCTCTGTGTTTCTGGTTATATCACGACGCTCCTGAAAACCTTAACAATATTACTGTTATATTTCCAGTTAGAGGGCACTCTTTTATGCCAGCAGACCGCGTATTTGGTCTAGTAGAAAAAAAGTACAGAACACAGAGTGTAATACTGCACAAAGAAAGTTATGAAAAAATATTAGAAGAAGTGGGAACGGTTAGAAAGCTTGGAACCGAATGGGATCTTTACGATGTTAAGAAAATGAGTGATGATAATTGCAAAAAACTTACAGGAATTAGTCAGATGAAAAGAATTTTTATCAAAAAAGAAAGAAGTGCTAAGACTAAAAATAAAGTCATTACCGTTAAAATGGAGGAAAACTACCGGAACAACGACCCATCCAAAAACTTTACAACAATTTTAAAGAAGGGAGTTCAAATCAGCAACGTAGAACTTCAAGAGTTGCCTTTGGTAAATAATATCAAGGAACTGAAATTAAAAAATATCGACACCTTATTAAAACTGTATGACGAAGAATGGAAAAGCGATGAAAAATTTATTTTTTACAAAAACTTGTTAGACAAAGAAACTTCCGCCAGTGTAAACGACAGTATTGCAGCAGAAAACGAAGATTCAGAAGATGAAAAAAATAATTGTCAATGCATGGAGGAAGATTGCGGTGTCAAAATATAAAAAAAAATTGTTAGTTTTGTATTTTTATTTCAAAACGAAATATATACCTACATTTATTTTCAAAATGCTCTAAAACCCATTTTTATTTTCAAAGTGCATTATCTTTTTTTCTTTTTATGTTTTTCTATAATATAAAAATAATTTTTAGCAAATTTTATCAATTAATTTGTTCTAAACGCTAACAAAAAACTCAATAATAGCACTTGCATAAAATAAATGCGCACATTTACTTTTTTGCAGAAAATAGGCAATAACTCAAAAAGTGTTTTTTTTAATAAATTGCGTTTTGAAAATAAGCTCCACATTTTATCAATTTCGAATAATAATTTAAATTGCCTTAACATAGACCAAAAAGTGGGATTGCAAAGAAAAGCAAATAACTTTAAAAGTATTTAATTTAGGTATAGAACATCTATATATGAAATGATAGAGGATGAATGCTTAATGAAAATAAATTAAAATATATAAGGTGTCTCATTTAAAAAAAATTGAAATGTGCATCTTTGAAAACTAGAAACTTTAGCTATGTGTTTCAAACACCCTGTATAATATTCTACATCAACCGCATGAAATTTTTTTAACTTAATCATTTATTAAGTAGTTTAAATCTTCTCGCCATTTGAATGTAACTTGAAGTATGTAAATTGTTGGTTTACAAAATTGTGTATTTTTTAAAAATTATTGAAAAATCTGATTTACTGAAGAATGGTTCAGAATTTTATAATATATGTATTAACAAAAAACAAATACAATGTCGTGTCAAATTTAAAAATATAAAAATATATAGGGTGTTCCATTTAATAAACGAAAGTTGATATCAATTCCAGCTAAACGACTTACCCTGTATACATAAAAATATAATAAAATAAAAATTTCTTTACAATCAGTTTCTTTTTTCATAACTCTTACAGTTTCCGAGAAAAGGTTCATCTTACGTGGGCCACCCTGTACCTACATCGTCCCCGGAACTGTAATTTTTACGTTCCGCCACCGTTCCAAAAACGTTCCAAAACCTTAAATGTGTGGTAATTCCAACCAAAATGGGACTTTCCCATAGTGCGGTGCCTTGAAAATATTTCGATTTCTCTCCTTTAAATAAAATCACGTGTATTATGTTTCCGTCTATCCAAATAACTTTATTAACTTCACAACATGTCAATTTATACAGGGTGTCTCAAAACTCAGTATCAAGATTTTAGGGGCGTATTTGCCAGGTCAAAATAAGCCTTTTTTTTCCTATAAGCATGTGTCCGCAAACGCTTCGTCACCGATCTACAGAGTGTTAAATTTTCAAAAAAATTTTATTTTTTCCTTCATAGCTCTTTTAGTTTTTGAGATATTAAGATAAAATTTAAAACATAGATTACGCTTTAGGGCTTACATCATCTAGTATACCGAGTGATTGTAAGAATCTACAGGGAGATATTTTTTCAGGGGTCATGCTCCCTTTTCTCCGCATAAACTTTTTTATAGTGCGCTGCTGGCGGATTCTGAAATATGCAGTACATTCTTTGTTTTGTTTATAAACTTTTTTATCTCTTATAATTTTTAAGCATCTAAGATCGTTATCGAGAAAAAAATTTAAACAAATTTTTGTAATTCGCCATATTTAATTGAAATTTTTCAATGAAACAATAAAAAAAACAATTAGTGGGCTTTGACTGCTATTTTCATTTTGACGTTTACGCTTATTTTGAAGCATTTGGCATTATTTAAAAGTTGGTTTATGCATTTGACATTATTTAAAAATTGGTTTATAACTTATCGTATATTTTTTGATTTGTTTAACATTAAAATGGAAAATGGACCATATTCATTTGAACATCTGGCTGACATCCATTTCGTTTATGGTCTGGCTAATGGTAACGGGCTTAATGCTCAGAGGTTGTACGCGCTAAGATTTCCTAATCGCCGGCTTCCCAACTACAGAACTTTTATAAATTCCCATCAACACCTTCGGGAATACGGCAGATTTCAGACTCCAATGCACGATACTGGTAGACCAAGACAAGCACGCAACCCAGCAGTTGATGAAGAGATTTTAAATGTTATCGACGAAAACCCTGGTATGAGTACTCGACAAATAGCACGGCATTTGGATGTTTCCCGTTCAACTGTCTGGAGGGTTTTACACGAAAACATGCTATACCCATATCATATTCAGCGCGTCCAAGGTTTGCTTCCTCGAGACTTTCCACAGCGCTTGCAGTTCTCCAGATGGATACTGCGCAAGTGTACTGTGGATCCTGAATTTTTATCTCGTATCCTTTTTACCGACGAGGCTCAATTTACACGCGACGGAGTAGTGAATTACCACAATGTTCATATTTGGGCACTAGAAAATCCACACATGATCAGAGAATCTCGACACCAGGAACAGTTTAGCGTAAACATATGGGCAGGAATAGTAGGAGATACTTTAATTGGTCCTTTTATTTTACCGCGAATTTTAAATGGTGACACATATTTAAACTTCCTACAGAATGAATTGCCTGCATTAATGGAGGATGTGCCTTTACACGTTCGTCAACAAATGTGGTTTATGCACGATGGGGCCCCCCCTCATTTTCGAGTCACCGTCCACGATTATTTAGACACAGTGTTTCCCAATCGGTGGATTGGCAGAGCAGGTCCAATTGCTTGGCCCCCACGGTCCCCAGATTGCAACTCGCTGGACTTCTTTTTATGGGGGCATGTAAAGAGTCTAGTTTATGATGCAGGACCAGTTCCTTCCATCGAAGTTCTAACTGGACGAATTATGGATGCCTTTCAAACGGTAAGAAATAATCCCGGAATATTAGAACGCGTACGGCAGTCTATGAGAAGAAGAGTAGAGGGTTGTATCGCAGAAAGAGGAGGGCATTTCCAGCATCTTTTATAAAAAGTCAAAGTTGATTAAGTTTCTTATTTTTGAGGTAATGTTTAAATAATCTTATAACAAATAAGTATAGCGTCTTTTGTTTTCATTGTGGTATTTATTCCCCCTGTTGTTATAAATGTTAATTAAATGTAGCTAATTACAAAAATTTGTTTAAATTTTTTTCTCGATAACGATCTTAGATGCATAAAAATTATAAGAGATAAAAAAGTTTATAAACAAAACAGAGAATGTACTGCATATTTCAGAATCCGCCAGCAGCGCACTATAAAAAAGTTTATGCGGAGAAAAGGGAGCATGACCCCTGAAAAAATATCTCCCTGTAGATTCTTACAATCACTCGGTATACTAGATGATGTAAGCCCTAAAGCGTAATCTATGTTTTAAATTTTATCTTAATATCTCAAAAACTAAAAGAGCTATGAAGGAAAAAATAAAATTTTTTTGAAAATTTAACACTCTGTAGATCGGTGACGAAGCGTTTGCGGACACATGCTTATAGGAAAAAAAGGCTTATTTTGACCTGGCAAATACGCCCCTAAAATCTTGATACTGAGTTTTGAGACACCCTGTATTTTATTTACCTAACAGATTATGAATATAGGTGCCTACATAATATTATAATATAAATATTTTACACTTTAGACTTTATTTTTGAAATGCAAGGTGGTAAAACCCAAACGCATGAAATTTTTCTGTGAAAAATAAGGATGTTAGATCTAAAAGTAAGAACTCGCTCTTAAAATAAAGCCTTTTGAGGATAAACATAAAGAAAATCGGGAAAATATAAGGATTTAGGAAATGTATATTTAAAGGATAGAGCAGTTTTATAACATCCCTAATAATATGAAATAATAAAAAAATAAACTTTATTACCTACTCTATAAAGTTAATAATAGCTAAGGCGAATGTTTTATAATAAAAGTTAGAATTTTTCCAAAAATAGCGTCACCATTTTTCTATTAAAAATGGTGTATCTTATTCAACACCACGGTAAAGTTACCTTTGATACATTCATGATAGAAATTACTTTAAACTAATTTTGTCTTGTAACCATTACTATACCCTGATTTTTTAATAGTTAAAAGTCAAAATTACTGACATAACATGGAAACGCTTACGAAACAGTCACCTTAAAATACTACTTAGAAGTTGCGAACTATGTGGTATTTTTATTGTCCCTCTGTAGTTGTAGCTACTTTTAAATGCGCTTTGTAGTCAGGCCTACTTAAAAGGAATCTAGGAAAAAAATCCCCATGGAAGAAAAACCCTAGAAAAAAAACCTCGGAAGAAACACCCACGGAAAAAAAACCCTGCGGAGAAAATCCCCCGGAAGAAAAACCCCTGCACAACAACAACAATTTATCATTGTGATGATTATGAAAATTATTATTAAAAGATATACCAATATATCATCTAATATATTCATTAAAATTTATGATTGTGATGGTTATAAAAATAATTAGGTACGTAGTAGTACGTACCCACTGTTACCTGATTTGTGTACGTTATTTATTTGAGGGTAGGTTATTAACACTTCTTATGCATTCATATTATACATATAATTAACACAAAATAAAGGACTAAGGATAATAAAAAAATTAGATACTTATAATAATTATCCATTACTTTAAGAGTCCGGAATATTGCCCCACTATTTAAAATGATGAATCAGTAGTATTTTTAGGATTAAGAATTTTATATGTTGAAATTTCATTATGTAAATCTAAGCCGTCAATGTCTTTAGATATTACTCCATTAATCTCAACTTGCAATGCGGCATCTAAATTTACACATGATTCTTTAATTAAGTCAGATTCTAAATTTTCAAAATTACATAGGAAACTAAATAAATTTTGAAATTTGTTTATACCCTCAAACCGCTTTTATAAAGACTAAATGGTTGTATCTAAAATTAGAAAATAAAAATCGATTTTAAATTTTTGCTTTGGATCTGCTACAGATTCATCCTTACTTTCATATGAAAATTGTTGCTTAATTTTTCGTTGCCGTACTATTGGGAATATCTGCTCTACATCGTTTTTTTCTGCTTCTTCTTTAGCTTTATTGATGAGCAAATCAAAATTTTTGTCTGACCGTTTTTCGTTAACATAAAGATTTAGATTTTCAATTTCTTTATGGCAGTCATATAAGTTTCTATTCGGATGTTGTAGTATTTTACTTACTATATTAATTTTTCCTAAAATATCATGCCAGATTAAAATCGAACAAATAAATTTAAAAGTCGGGGCATGTGTCCAACAAGGAAACTACGGAGAGAACACATTTGTGCTTTTATTAAGGCAAACGCTTGGTAAAATTTTTAGACATATTGAAATGATAAAATAAGAGAATTTTTTTTTTTTAATTTGTAATAAAGAATACTGAATGACCGTCAATTTTGCGCCCCTTAAATTTTGCGCCTGCGTGCATGCACGTGCTGCACGCTCGCCAGGAACGGCCCTGTGTGGAATGTCCATGAGGCCACGTTATCGGATGAAGACCGAACAAATAACCAGACAGACGGTTGGAACAACCGTTTTTCCCACCTTGTTGGACAGGACCATCCCTCTGTTTGGGTGTTAATAAAAAAAATGAGAATGGAATTGGCAGTCGATTCAGCGAAGCTCCAGGTAGCTACAATAATAAATAATGAATTAGGAATATTATACGAATGGTTGTGTCAAAATAAGTTAAAATTAAATAATTTGAAAACAAAATGCATGGTTGTTGGATCTAGGGTAGACTGTCAAAGATTTAAAAATTTAGGCCTTTTTTTAAACATAAATGGTGTTGTAATTGATTTTGTTTCTGAAATTAAGTATTTGGGGGTTATATTGGATCCACAATTGTGCTTCACTAATCATGTGGACTATATGTGTCGGAAAATTGGTAAAAAAATAGGGTTTTTTAATCGAGTATCGACCTGTTTGTCTCAGTGGACTAGGAAGTTGGTGTATAATACCATTATATTGCCACACTTTTCATATGCATGTTCTTTATTAATTTCTTGCACTAAGGAGGAAATTCAAAGACTTCAGGTACTACAAAATAAGGCAATGCGCATCCTACTAAAATGTGATAAATATACCCCAATTAATGATATGTTGCGGTCACTGAGATGGTTGAACATTGAGCAGTGCGTGAAAAGAGCGAATCTGATATTAATTTATAAGATTGAGCATAAATTACAGCCCGATTATTTGCAATCGTACCTGGAAAAAAGATCAAATCATTATGAATACAACATTAGGTCAAATGAACAATATACTATATCCAGGGTAAAGACAACCTCTTTGCAAAAAACTCTTTTTTACGATGGGATTCGCTATTTTAACGATCTGCCCGATAATATTAAGAGAGCACCAAGCCTAAGAATCTATAACAGAAACCTTTTGTTATACTTAAGGAACTGAGGTGTGTACTATTAAGAATGTTATTTTTGTTATCTGGTTTAAGTAGCCAAGTGCTAAATAAAGGATATATTTATTATATTATTATAAAATGCCAATTTGGGGCCAAAAACCAAAAAAAAACGAACCACCTATCAGGTACTGCAAGATAGGCTAAAGCTTTTATGCCAGCAGTATAATAACCAGGAAAGAGATATGGCTAATTTTCTAAATGCCATATCTCATAACATAAGGTTTAAACCCATGATTAACTAACTGATTATTATTTATTATTGCTGTAGGTACATTATTATTAGATAAAATTGTATGTATGAATAAATTATGTTTTTACATATTTAATTTTTTTCTTTATTTTCTTTTCAGGGGTTTACTTTCCGGGAGATTTTTTTCCCAGGGTTTTTTTTCCGGGGGTTTTTCTTGCGGGTTTTTTTTTCCGGAGGATTTTTTTCCGTTTACCACTTAAAAGTTACCTTGTTGTCGTTACAGCGATAAATATTTTTTACTTTAAAGTTTTGGTGTTATAAAGTAGGTTAACGTTGTCGCGCTACGGTTTCAGCAACCCTGAAATTTACCACAAACTAATGACACCTTATAGTCAGTATATCAGGTAATTGTTACGTAAAATTCATTTCCAATTTTATTAATTAAGCACGCTGTGCCTAAAAGGAGGTTATTTAAAAATCAAAACGGCAATCAAAAAGGGGTTATTATAAAACGTCAGTGGAAAATAGCTATTTATACAACAAGTTACGAAATAAGGGTATTTTAGGCACGCGACGTGAAAATTGTCCTACGAGGCGAAGCCGAGCTGGACAACACGTCAGAGTGACTAAAAGACATTGTTTCGTAACAAATGGTATACAATATTTTTTCTACGGGCGTTTTATAATTAAAAACCTAATTTATTTTACCAAACATTTTAATACCCGTGTTTCAAATGAGTGATTTAGAAGACTCAGACATTGAAAATGCCGCAAATGAGGCAATGGTGAAATAATATAGTAACTGTACTTTTAATATTTATAATAAATAGATAAAATTATAGTCTGTGTTTAGTTTTTAATTGTAAATAATTACTTTTAGGCACAGCGTGCTTAAAAAACTTTTAAGCTCGCTGCTGTGCCTAAAAGGAGGTTATTTAAAAATCAAAACGACAATCAAAAAGGGGTTATTATAAAACGTCAGTAGAAAAAATATTTTTTGTACGTGCGTGAGGAGAATTGCCATATAGGTATGTGTTTGTTCATAATGAATTGTTTCCCGCGTCAGCGTTCAAAAATTTTCAGCACTAGTGCAGAAGAAAAACACTTTCACAAAAGAATAAACCTTACTAACGTCGATGATTCAAAATTATCAAATTTTGTTGACAAGTAATTCTGAAATTTGCTTTATATCGAAAAATGGAATAATGAACGTAGCCATTATTAAATTTAGTCGGTCGTACGCGGCATCACTTTAAACTTTAGGAAATACTGGTTACGTTACTACTCAACATGTTAACCATTATATCTCGGTAATTATTTAGGCATTGTGTAAATAAATACACAAACCATTCCCCCGTCGTAACTTTCGACTTGTATATGCCAAACTGTCACCCTGTCCGTCTGTTAGTAAATTTATCCTGTTTTATGGCATACAAGATCCGAAATCTGCTTTTATTATACCGGGTGTTAATTAACTGGCATACAAGTGCCGAAAATTTTAAACAATGCTTGCCTTGTGAAAATATTTACAATCGGGGACCAAACTATCTTTGCATTTCTTTTATAAATCTAACTTTAATTGTTTTTAGGGTTTCGTTTTTTCGTTACCAAGGAAGACGCAGATATAGTACGGTTCGTAACGCAATTCCTTGCGATATTTTAAGAAAAAAGTTTTGAAAGTGTCGGTAAATGTCTCTTTTATTTATTTAACTGAAATGTTTATTACCTTTCCTAAATATTTTAAAAATGCTTTGAAATTGATTGAATATTGCTGCACGTTAATATGGCATAAAAAGGCATCTTATGACTAAACAGAATTTCGGAGTAGATGCTTTTTCTTTATTAAGCCGGCTCCACATTACATGGCAAACTAGGCCAATGACATTGCAGCCAGTGCTTTTCTTAAATACTCAAAACTCTATAATTAAATTATTGGACCACTCCATATTCGAGGTTTACCTAAAGACACCAAATCATGAAAACTGAGTACAAAACGATGGAAATATGAAAAATTATTAACACGTTTTTCAAACGTTTGTCAAATAATGTGTATCTGTAAAACCGGTTCGCGAATAAGTATGTACCGGGTGTAAGAAAGGCGGCCGGCTGCATCTAGGAAACTATTGAACAATTTTGAATTAAAAAAATTATTGTAAAAGTGACCGAGTTGGGATGTTTGTCTACACTTTCCAAATAAATGCGGAAGGGGGGGTCAAATCTTGTTACCAAAAAATGCTTGTAACTTAGGTTTGAATTAACGGAATTGAGCCAGATTAGACTTGTTGGAAAGAGCATTTATTGTTACAGTCAATAACTAATGATTCAACTCTTTGTAGATGTTATACTGACCGCTAGAGTAAATTTCCAATTTTTTCTTGTAAATTTCAAATGGCACCATATATCTTTTCTAGCTAACTTAGACAGGGCAACTAATGACAGGAAAAATAGTCAAAACCGCATCTCGATATCTTTTTTAGAACTGGAGATAATAACAATCAAAAAGCAAAATTGTTGCCCTCGCTTCAAACATGAGTAATATATGCATTTATTTTGGTAACTTATTTGTTCCTTTAATTACGATTAAGTTTCTAATATAATAAATATATGTTTAATATTATAATTCTTGTATTGTTTTATATAAATTATATCTGATTTTTAGTAGAAACATACGTTTACGACATGTTTACACGATTGGCACGACGTCTTCGTACTACCGGTAATATCTGTCGCCCTATAAAGGGTGTCTCACGGTGACCGTCCGTTAAAATATTTCGGAAAGTAATGCGATTTGGAATCTGCAAGTTTGGATTTTGGGGTTTAAAGAGACGCTCTCTTCAGGGGAAGTAACGGCGACTTTGTGCGAGTTCCGGTTATGCCGGAAGATGCCTCAAACTTGCTTATTTTAAATGGAACACCCTATACAGTATGTCCACGGATGGGGTTTACAAGAGGACAAAAAAATTGAAAGATACGAAAAAAAGTCACTCTTAATAAACGTTTTTGCTTGTCTAGAAAATACGATTCATCATAAGAAACTTCAATTTTTTTATACAGGGTGGGTAAAAACTGCAAAAATGTTATTTTGCTTAAGAGTAAACATACTTTATTTTGAAAGATACGAAAAAACGTCACTCTTAATAAACGTTTTTGCTTGTCTAGAAAATACGATTCTTCATAAAAACCTTCAATTTTTTTATACAGGGTGGGTAAAAACTGCAAGAATGTTACTTTGCTTAAGAGTAAACATACTATAATTTGAAAGATACGAAAAAAAGTCACTCTCAATAAACGTTTTTGCTTGTCTAGAAAATACGATTCATCATAAACGACCATGATGATGCTGCTACAGTCTTAGTTATTCAATCTGTTGAAGAAAATCCTATGACGTCCCTTAGAAATCGTGTTACTCAGTTGGAAGTTGTGAAAAAAGTCAAATTCAGAAGATCCTTAAAGCAAATAAATTGTATCCGTATAAACCGCACTTTAATCAAAGATTGGAAGAGGGAGATGACGCGAAACGACTTGATAGAAGAGAAAATTTTAAGTGGAATTGTTGATTTTTATAAATGTATCATGTTTTCTGATGAAAGTACATTTTCTACCAATGGAACCGTTGCAACCCAGCACGTTAGGTACTGGTCTTTAGAAAATCCCGAATTCAGAATGATGACGAGAAGACAATATCTCACAAAAGTGAACGTGTGGTGCGCGATATCCATCCATGGCATCATAGGGCCATATTTTTTTGATAACAAGTGCAATAGATTATCATATTTAGAAATGCTGGATACATTTTTCAATTTTCAATGGTGAACTCAAACATCTACCATTAAATTTTCGACAAAATATGACTTTTCAGCAAGATAATTGTCCAGCCCATTTCGCTCGTGAGGTTAGAGGATGGCTTGACCGCAGATTTGGTCCAAGGTGGATTGGCAGGAATGGCCCAGTTTTGTGGCCCCCAAGAAGCCCCGACTTAACCTTGGCGGATATGTTTTTATGGGGCCGTTTAAAACAAATTGTTTTTGCTACCGCAGTACCAAATGATATTGAAGTGCTGAAGGGCAGAATTATCCAGGCTGTTCAATCAATATCTCAGGAACAAATCAGAAATTCTTTTACTTATTTGAGAAAGCAATTAGAACAATGTGTCGAGTATGGGGGTGGAGCTTTAGAATTATGAAATCGTTATCGTATTCTTTTCATGTTAATAAAAATGTTCGTATTATTATTATTATTATTATTACTTCATTAAAAAAGACATTGACAACAAGTATCACCTATTCATTATTCAAGTAAAAACGTTTAAGAGTGACTTTTTTTCGTATCTTTCAAAATAGAGTATGTTTACTCTTAAGCAAAATAACATTTTTGCAGTTTTTGCCCACCCTGTATAAAAAAATTGAAGTTTCTTATCATAAATCGTATTTTCTAGACAAGCAAAAACGTGAATTAAGAGTGACTTTTTTTCGTATCTTTCAAAATAAAGTATGTTTACTCTTAAGCAAAATAACATTTTTGCAGTTTTTACCCACCCTGTATAAAAAATTGAAGTTTCTTATCATAAATCGTATTTTCTAGACAAGCAAAAACGTGAATTAAGAGTGACTTTTTTTCGTATCTTCAAATTTTTAGTCCATTTGTCCTCTTGTAAACCCCATCCGTGGATATACTGTTATAATATACTTTTTTTGCGTTCCTTCTTTATTTCCAATAACTTTTATTATAAATATTCTTATCCTACTCTATTTTTTTTCTGAGATAAAAATTTTTTTCCTCAAATTTTGACCTTTAACAGGGTGTCACCTAAAATTAAATACCTTTTCAAAGATAAAAGAGAGAAACTCGAAATTTAGGTTGTGGCATTAGATAGTATGGTGCTAAATAATTTGTCGTCGGAAAATAAAATTTTAAATTTGAGGGAATCGTATCCTACGCCGCCATTTTAAAAACAAATGCCATATTCTGATATGTCATTGAAAAAGGAATTGAGAGCTCTATTCGAAGATCTAAAAAAATATACAGGGTGTCATTTAAAATAAGCGATCTAACCTCACTTCCGGTCAAACCGGAAGTGATATTCAAAATATTTTTGATGAAAAATTTGCATCTCCCTAAACCATATTTACTACTAAGATTTCAAATTCCTAAATTGAACGATAATTAAGTGAGGTTTTGTCAAACGATTTCATTTTCACCCGGTATATAGATTTTATCAATTGAACTTAAGTTCTAAAGAAACCTCTCTTTTTCATCCTTTACATTTTTGGAGGTATGGAACAAGTTCAGTTAAAATAGCCCACCCGTTATAATTATTTTACTGTAATTTTACACCTAAGACGATCTCTATCTGTAAATGCCTGAAATCACCAATTTAAATAAAAATCTAATAACTTCCTTTTTTCATTTCGATTAATAATTCAATGGAGCCAATGAATACTAAATAAATTCCAGATAAAATTTATGTACTTTTTAATTCTAATTAAAAGCATATGCTTTAATAATTTAGATAAAAGTGTCAAAAGAGAAACTCGGAAAAAATGATAAGTCAATAAGATAGGATAAAATGTTGGTATAGTAAGTAATGATAAAATACGAACAATTATAAAAGAGGATGTATGGTCATAATATGGACAATGCGTTAGTTTTTATTTTTAACTTAATAATTTAATATTCTTATAAAGTCAAATCTGGTCTTATCTGGCGGGTCCAAAGGTCACCGATTATATGAATCAATTCGAAAATTCCAGAGCTCATCAAAATGTTGTAAATAAAAACCAATATGGCCGTATATGGACAGCTGATTTTCCATGTTAATAGGTTAACCGTTAACTTGAAACTATCAGTCATAATAAAAATGACGGGTCTCGTTCCAAAATTAATTTCTCAGGGGTGCGTTCGTATTATAGCAGACGGTTAACACAATAGTTTTACATTTAACAAATTTAATAACCAAAATGATGGTGGAAAATTAGATAAACAATATACAGTAAAACCCCTGACTAGCGACCACCAAAAATGCCGATGAAATGTTAAATAAATTAAACAAATTTTAGTTTATTTCAGCAGATAATAATAAATTAAATATAAAAAAAAATCAAATTACACATTGGCTAAATTTTTGTTGTGTAATATCAGGCTAAAAAAATATTTCCAATTTAATAGGTTACCTACTTCAAAAGTCAACGAGAAAAAGCTACTAGAGCCGGTGAGATATCAAATATTTTGCCCCTGTTAAGCCAATAAGCGCCCCGCTAAAAATAAGCGGGAGAAAGAAACGTATAAAGTCTAAACCGGTCTCAAAATGCGGGTCCAAAGGTCACGGATCATATAAATCAATTCGAAAATTCCACAGCTTATATCAAAATGCTGTGAGACTATGTAGGTATTAATATACCCGGAGAAAAGATACATAGTTTTATTATTTTAACTGTCGTGAAGTCGTGAAGATAGCCAGATATAATATTACTATTTTTGCAAAAATTATGTACCTACATAATAGTACAGGGGTGGCGAATCTTTATGTATTAACGTGCATTTTTTCTAAAGAAATGTTTAATGAGGCCATAGACGTACCGTCGCAATTCGTAATATAATAATTCATAGTAAACTTTGTGATCGGTGGCGAGCCAAAATTTTATGTCGCGTGCCATTGCATTGGTTTGCCATCTCTGTAAATAGTATACCTTAAATGTATTTATTAAAAACGACAATAATAAACTGTAATTTATTTTAACAATTTTACTACTAAAACCTAAAAATTCAATGGCATTTAGTCTGATAAACTATTTCGAAAATGAAAGAAAAAGTGGAAATTGGCCAACCAATATGCAGGAAACCGTAGCGAAAGCACTGGGAATTAGTTTAAGGACTGTGCAGAATAATGTGCATGAAAGAAAGCATAATATAATACCGAAGAATACTAAAAAATGTAAACAAAGAAAACCGTTTATAAAATAATTATAGACTAAAAACTGTCATCGTCACTTATAAAATCTGAAAAGTCCTCGACGTCAATCGTAAATCACATTTCGAACTCCCATTTTAATATTTTCGCTTAAATCCTTAGTCTTTGGCTTTCTTCGTTTACATTTTTTAGTATTCTTGGGTATTATGTTATGTTTTTTTTCATGCGCAATTCTCTGCACAACCCTTAAACTAATTCCCAGTGCTTTGGCTGCTGTTTCCTGAATATTGGTTGGCGAATTTCCACTTTTTCTTGCATTTTCGAAATAGCTTATCAGATTAAATACCATTTTTTTTGCTTGGGGATGCAAAAACCCAGAAAATTTTTTATTTTGTCACAAACTGTCAAAGTAATAAAACTGACATCTTTAAATCAAGACGAAGGTGGCAGGTACTTGGGCAGGTAAAAACTTTTGTGAATCGCTGAAAACTAAATACCTATCCTTTTCTTTCATGCCAAAATTGCATAAGTCTGTCATATTTGTCTGACGGATTTTATTTGGTTAGTATGATTAAACGCAATAAAAGAAAAGAAAAATTGAAAGTATATATGTCTTTGTTAAATCGTAAACCCGCCAGATAAGACCAGATTTGACTATATCACAGATTTTTTTTATTCCGATCATAAAATTAAATTTTTGGAAGTGACATAGAGTCAGTGGCGGCTCGTGATATTTGAACCGCGCAATGCTGCACAATTATTGCAACATTATATACGTTTTGTAAATACCAAACTGCTTAAAAATTCAATATTCAACTAAAATTTTTTTGATGTAACCTATATTTTAAAATTTTAACACAAAGTATCTTTAAACGACTAATAATTCAAAATATTTTTTTTAATTTCACAACCGCAAATCCAACTGTATTTAAAATAAATATTTAAATTAAGTTTTTTAACGTACCTTTTGCCGCGACTTTTCGATGCAATTTACAGGGTGGCGCACCGAAAACTTTCCACCCAGGTTTATTTTCTTGTTAATAAATAAATCAAAATTCGCTCGAACACGGGAACCTTAGTTCTCAGGGGGACATATTTTTTTGCTATTTTTAGCCCCCCTGCTTGAACCCCTACGACGGGGTGGCTTTCACCCTTAAAATCTTAAATGGAAAAAGGGGGTCGAGTGATACCTTATTTTAAAAGGAATTCAATTGCCTTCCTAACGCGACCTTGCTTGTTTAAATCAAGTGAATAGTTCCTGAGAAATAGGGCTGAAAAGAAAAAAAAATTTAAAAGTAATAAAATCTATTACCGCTTGTATCAATCAAGTAAATGTTAAAAATGTTCACCTCCAACCTCCATGCAATTATAAAGGCACTGTTCAAAATGTTCGCCAACATTATGGAGCATTGCGGGAGTTATTTGTCGGCACTCGTACACTATTCATTGGCGCAAGTCTTCCAAAGAATTGGGTTGGGTTGCATCAATTTTAGACTTTAAATGTCCCCACAAAAAAAGTCCAGTGGCGTCAAATCAGGAGATCTTGCAGGCCATTCAATAGGACCTCTTCTTCCAATCCATCTTCCTGGAAAAATTTCATCCTGAAACTGTCTAACAGGGAACGCATAATGCGGGGGTTCTCCGTCTTGCTGAAAGTAAATATTTTCTGGCCGATAACGGTCATTTTCTTCTATGACATTCGTTAGAGCAGGGTTAATAGTGGTTTCCAACAGATTCAGGTACATTTCACCTGTTAAATTTTCAGGTATAAAATATGGCCCAATAATACGGTCCCCAAAATTCCAGCCCACACATTTAATTTTTCGGGATGTTGAGTATACACTTCTCTAAGAATTCTAGGGTTGGAATCCGACCAATACCTGCAATTCTGTCGATTGACAGTACCGTGAAGGAAAAAAGTGCATTCATCGGAGAAACATATGTGAAAAATAACTTGTGGATTGCGAATGATCATTTCACTAATTAACTCGCAAAATTGCAAACGGCGATCGTCACCGTCTTCATTAAGTTCATGAACCAGTTTTATTTTATAGGAATGGAACTTATGCGTTACGCGAAACACCCGATACATCTGACACTTTCCTCGTGCTAAGTGTGGGATCGATGGCAATATGACCCAAAACTGCAACTTCTGCAGCTTTATTCCTTACAGGATTTTCAACAATCCTTTTTTTGTTCAGCACTGATCCTGGAATCCTGGATTGGAAGAAGAGGTCCTATTGAATGACCTGCAAGATCTCCTGATTTGACGCCACTGGACTTTTTTTTGTGGGGACATCTAAAATTTATGCAACCCAAACCAATTCTTTGGAAGACTTGTGACAATGAATAGTGTACGAGTGCCGACAAATAACTCCCGCAATGCTCCATAATGTTGGCGAACATTTTGAACAGTGCCTTTACAAATGCATGAAGGTTGGAGGTGAACATTTTTAACATTTACTTGATTGATACAAGCGGTAATAGATTTTATAACTTTTAAATTTTCTTTTTTTTTAGCCCTATTTCTCAGGAACTATTCGCTCGATTTAAACGAGCAAGGTCCCGTTGGGTAAGCAATTGAATTCCGTTTAAAATAAGGTGTCACTCGACCCCCTTTTTCTATTTAAGATTTTAAGGGTGAAAGCCACCCCGTCGAAGGGGTTCAAGCAGGGGGGCTGAAAATAGCAAAAAAATATGTCCCCCTGAGAACTAAGTTTGGACCGAATTTTGATTTATTTATTAACAAGAAAATAAACCTGGGTGGAAAGTTTTCGGTGCGCCACCCTGTATATTTAGTTCAGGTTTAGGGCGTCCATTTTTTTTAACCTCTTGTTTCTCGTCAAGAGATCCTTATATTTTATTATAATGTCCAATTTTTATTTTTTAACAAGCTAAATTGAAAATTACAATTCTTGCATTTTGCACTTTAATTCGCATCTCATCCATAAGACTTAGGTATATTGTAAAACTATTTGTTGGGGTGTATTCTTAAAGTGACAAAATTATTCCTGGATAAGCTATTCTTATATGATAATCGGTTCAAAGAAACATCCGCCCGGCGCGTATAGGATGAATCTAAAGAAATTATGGCACTCTGATTGGCCACCTCAAGGCCAAATTTCCATAGCACCGCTGAGTTTTATTGGGGATGACTTTACAGTTTCGGCTGCGAACGATCTGATGACGCGTATACTATGCTTTTTAACAGTGACAAAGAAGTATTAAAATACATATTGTAGAATGTTAATTTAAAAAATAGAATAATAATTATTTTGGGCGGTGCTGCACTCTGCAACTGTATACAGTAAGCAGCCGCCACTGCATACAGTACATTTCAAGGTTAGCTTGATTCAAATGAAATTATTTAAATTAAGTTATTATAATTATGCATTTAAAAGATTTTCGAGTACCTTTAAATTTCATGTAAGTTTTCAATTTTTTCGACTTTTAATAATAAATAATTAGTTATCCAATAGTGGAGTCAAGGAAGTCTAAAGCTATGGATTATCGTGCTATAGGTTAGGTTACACCCTCCACAAACGGCCAAAAACCACGTCTTTCTTGAAATAATTCAGATTGAGACGAGGAAAAATTATTAATACTGGTTTCGTGGCAAGAGATAAGTTGTGGCCGATGAATGTGTAACGTTCAATTTTCGCCAATAAAACTTGCCATTTTAGTGACTACCTACATACTGGCTTATAAGTATTTACACCACAAGTTATTTTGCCTGATAATTTATTAATTGCACACTTACCAGTGATCCTCAGTATTGCTTGTTCATATGGTTCTATAGATTTTAACCTATTTCCTTGTCAATGCCCTGTTGCCTTGTAATTTTTAGTTTGAACGACTTAAGGCTTCTTTGGTAACAGACACTGCATACCTATAAATAGTTGGGAGTTACAGTCTTACGCTGTAGAATATCATTTATTGATGTTTTGTTCAGACTATACCTTTTGTTTGTCGAGCCCTAAGCTTGCCTAGCATTTTATTCGCTGGATTTTGAGGTATCAAGACCATTCTAGGTTTTCTGTACTAGAATTCACTGGCCCGATAGGAAGTGAATTCTAGTACAGAAAACCTAGAATGGTCTTGATACCTCAAAATCCAGCGAATAAAATGCTAGGCAAGCTTAGGGCTCGACAAACAAAAGGTATAGTCTGAACAAAACATCAATAAATGATATTCTACAGCGTAAGACTGTAACTCCCATTTATTTATAGGTATGCAGTGTCTGTTACCAAAGAAGCCTTAAGTCGTTCAAACTAAAAATTACAAGGCAACAGGGCATTGACAAGGAAATAGGTTAAAATCTATAGAACCATATGAACAAGCAATACTGAGGATCACTGGTAAGTGTGCAATTAATAAATTATCAGGCAAAATAACTTGTGGTGTAAATACTTATAAGCCAGTATGTAGGTAGTCACTAAAATGGCAAGTTTTATTGGCGAAAATTGAACGTTACAACTGGTTCTAGTACAGAAAACCTAGAATGGTCTTGATACCTCAAAATCCAGCGAATAAAATGCTAGGCAAGCTTAGGGCTCGACAAACAAAAGGTATAGTCTGAACAAAACATCAATAAATGATATTCTACAGCGTAAGACTGTAACTCCCAACTATTTATAGGTATGCAGTGTCTGTTACCAAAGAAGCCTTAAGTCGTTCAAACTAAAAATTACAAGGCAACAGGGCATTGACAAGGAAATAGGTTAAAATCTATAGAACCATATGAACAAGCAATACTGAGGATCACTGGTAAGTGTGCAATTAATAAATTATCAGGCAAAATAACTTGTGGTGTAAATACTTATAAGCCAGTATGTAGGTAGTCACTAAAATGGCAAGTTTTATTGGCGAAAATTGAACGTTACAAATGTTACCAGCTCCTCTATGGACGAAAATCACTTTCTTTCGATTTTCTCCAGGTAAGTCTAACCAATTAGGCTCTATCTACTCTCTGCTTCACAGGACAAGTAGAATTTGTAATAGGTCAGTCAACCTCTACAAGGTATTGGTCAGGCCGTTTCTGACTTATGGTGCACCTTCGTACGCAGAGCGGAGCTGAATAAGTTTCAGGCAATTCTGAACAGAGCTGAAATTGATCGTAAATGTCCCGAGGTACACGCACGACACACGAATTAGTAAAGCTTTTGCCGAATAGTAATCAAAATGTATACGAACAATGCTGAATAAGTTGTAATGAAAATACTTGGCGTTGCTCAATAATTGTAATGAAAATTTTGGTCGTTGAGTGCCAATTTCTTGTTCTTTTGTTGCTTTGCTAGCTCAGGCAGGGCGTGGTAAGTTCGATTTAAATTTTAACAGTCCCTTCCCGTATGAAATAAAAACACTCTCAACTCAACTTAACAATTAGTCTATTTACATAAGTGTAGTTTGACAAAGTTTTTTTTTTACAAGGAAAATTTAAAAATAGTTTGAATGACTTTTTTTTTCAAATTAACAATTATATTTACGAAAAAAAATTAAAATAATAGTTTCAATGATGATATATCCAATCAAACAAAAAAATAACAAAAGTGAAATAAAGATTTTTGACAGTTTTTTTTTATTTTATGGTGAATCACACACAAGGCGTCAGTTACCTTTACCCTTTTCTTCAATGGTGGTTTTCGGATCCCTGTAGAGATATAACCAGTTTATGTCAGAGCTTCGGGTGAAGCTTAGGAATCGACTCTCTTCAAGTATAGGCGAGTAGAGCTCAACAGACTTTGGGCCACTGTCGTGACGTCACGTCAGCTACGTTGTCCGGCTCCAATAATGAAGTTCCGAAGTTGGGTACCGAGAAAAGACAAGGTGTTAGACTCACCACATAAAACCTTACAGTTTCCTTTGCTCTGCTTGAAAAGGAATATTTACAGAACCAAAAAAAAAATATATTTTAATTTTAATTAATTAATTAATGAAATAATAAACTGATTTGTCAAATTGCAGTGATACTCCTTTTCAACAGAACCAGGTTTAAATAAAATAATCAATAACTTGACAATGATAGTAATTTTATAAAAAAGATAAAAGCTATAAGAGCATAAAATAAAATTGTGCGCTAGTGGTGACTATTGCAACAGAAGCAGGTTTAAATAAAAATAATCAATGGTAATTTTATAAAAAATGAAATTGTGCTCTAGTGGAAACTATTGGCAAGGCAGGTACTAGGTACTAGATTAGCAAGAGATAAATGAAAATTTAAAGAGATATGCAGTGAGATTTCATCATAGAACCCCCGAGACAAATCATCAGATATTAAAGCAAAGAAAAACTCAGTACCCAGTGATCAATCACCAAAGATAGCGTAATGTATAATGGTAACTTAAAACTTATGGTCGCTTCTCTAAATTAGACTTGTTGGAAAGAATTTACAAAGATGGCATAAGCCGACTCTATATTAAGAGTAATTAGTCTCTTTTCCAAAATCTATGTAAAAAAATAAAAACCAGGGCAGTGAAGTTTTTTTTTTAAAGTTTTCCAAAATATGAAATAGGTAATGAACCTCTAAAATTCAAAACCAAAGATAGGGATGATCATGTGCATATGCACAAAATGGCGACCAGGTAAGTCTTTAAAGAAACAATTTATGCCCTTTAAGACAAGATAAGTAGGTAAAATGATTAATCAATGTTTAGGGTAAAATTAAAAGATAATTTTAAAGTAAATAAAACAGCTGAGCTCGGGGTTCTATGAAATTAAAAAAAAAAATAAAAAATTAAGAGAGAAGAACTTTAGTACTTGCCTGCGCAAAAGTCTCAACACTAGAGAGCGAGACAAATTACCTTTCTGTCATCCTGTTGAAGGAAAATCCCCTCTACATATCCCTGCGACCTCACGTGGACCAATTGGAGATCACTTTTTAGGTCATGCACTATCACAAAATAGTCTACACCTTGCTCGATTCGCTCGAGGGTAAAACATCCATTTCAATTATTAATTTATTAAACAAAAATAATGAAAATTCAATCTTCGCACTAGAATGACATTTCATTAAATTAAAACAGGTTATGTAGGTATAAACGTGGTTATAAAAGCCACTAAAGGGACGATAAACTGTATAAATTTTAACAGTGCGGAAAAAAGAGACAAAAAATGCTAAACATGAATACTTTTAATGTTAGAAAGAGACAGTCATGACCCGGACTAAAAATGAGATCACCCTGGTTGACCAGTGCCATCTTAATTAAAAAAGAAATAAAACCGGTACCGCCATATCTGCCGTAGCCAGGTTGCAGATACCCTAATTGAAATTCAATCCTGTCTCAATAGGTGGCGGTAGTATTACTGAATTTGAGATTAATATTTAAATCTAAGGATGATGTGAGATGTATCGTAACAAAGTATGGGTCGATAGGAAAGAAGTCAAAGGATTATCCTAACTTAAAAATGCATAAAAGATCCCGTAGTAGGCTTCTATGTCTCGCAAAAGTAAATAATTTACCTTCCCTAAGGTAAGTAAAACACCTCGACATTAACTGGATTCATTGTACTTGTGACGTTGTCATTTATAGGAATTGATAATATTCTATGAAAATGGTTCAATACACTAACCAAAAAAACGTAGATATTTTACTGATTTATATAGGGTGAATGCAGGTCAAATGGTAAGGATGCACAAAGAGTGTACCCAACAAACATATTAAGTTATGTAGACTAGAACGGAAGGGAAATAATCCTAAATTGGCAAATATTTGCTTATTTTTGCCTTAAATGTTTTCTTAAAAGTCACAAAAGTTTCGAACTCTAAATTCTAAGTCAAAATTTGGATATCTACAACTTTAATAATTTGTTATAGGGAAATCTACTTTTAGTTTAATTTACCTAGTTAAAAATTATAAATAAATTGCCTCTTTGAGACATTAAAAATATGTAATCCTAATAAGGAATATGATTAAGTTAGTCATAATTTACTTAATTGTTACTTAATATATGTATTCATAATTAAGGAATTTTTTGGCTATTACGCTAGGTAAACATTACCCAATTATTTCCTAAAAAAAGTCCAAATAATTGACTGACTATGTAGTTTTAGAAGCAAGTAATATTTTGGATAATTTTGCCATATAAATTGCTCCCAAAGGTTAGTTGTGGTTAAAAATTGAGCTACTTCATAACTTTCTGATTAATCTCAATAATTGACCTGTTAGAAAAGTTGTCCTGATTGAGGTCGTAGATTACATATTACAAATTGCCCTAAATTTAACTTTGACTGATAACTATAAATGTCTTATTTAGGGACGATTTAACTTTAAATTCGATAAATGATTGCCAATTTAACCTCGGAACAGGAAAACATGTTCTCAAAGTTAATAATAAGGGGAAAAATAACTTTATGGTTAAAAATATAAAAACGGCCATATAATAATTATTAGTTTTCCTGTTTATCGACACCTATAAAAAAACAATAATTAAAATTTTAAGAATTACATAAGGCGAGTGGAAAATCCATTTGACTACGATATCTTTCGTCAACGAAAGCTTTTTTAAAACTTTAGGTATATATAATGTTTATAATAAAGACACTATGTTTTTAAGTTAATGGTAAAAGTATTTAAAATTATCGTAATAATACATAGAAAAACGCATATTTTAAGGGCGCGTTTTGTTTTTCGAGGTATCATCACCATAATTCACAAACACATTTCTTTCGCATCCAAATTTCGGTCCAGAAAAATGATAAAACTTAAATATATCACTTTATTGTTGAAGTTATAATAAGCGGCCATTCCAAATATCTACTTAAGTCGAACTCCTTTTAATAATTTATTTTTAATTTTAATCCTATTGGAAGTGTTGGCATAAGTTGTTGTCTTTTCTTTCTAACGCCAGATATAATTTATGTTTTCTGGGTATTTTTGTCTAGTGTCTTATTGCTCCTATTCAGGTTATATTCAGGGCAAAAGGTTGGTCTTACTTTCCACATTTAGACGTAAAATAGGTCTATATTTATTCCACTTCGTTTTAACTTATTGGACAGAAAAACCCTATCAACCTATTTTCGACCTTCAAATTACTTTAGTTTCATTCCCCATACTGGGCAATAGGACAAATGTAGGTAAATTAATTATCCCTATATATAATTGGTCATGCAAAATATTTGACCCATTTAGAGGTCGAATAAAGGTAAATTCAACTTAAAATGTTTGTGGGTATGGGCATCGGTACCCTCATAGAAGAATTCCTGATGACTAAGCTTGCAGTTCTGTTCAGGAAGGGTGTATGACTGCTTTTTAAAACCAAAGAGAGGTGAAATGATGAAAATACAGCTTTCTTACAGCAAGTTAATTGTCTTAAAACTTTACTAGCCAATATCAAAGAGAATACTGGTGTTTTCATAAGCTCTTTATGAAGAATTCTACACAATAAGTTTCATCCATACAAACCCAAATTAATTCATAGATTGGAGCCGGGGGATCGGCGCGAAGACCTGAGTTCTTCGCAAGATTTCCGAATGTATTGCTAAAATGTAAATATCTTTTCCAATATTTTATGGAGCGACGAGAGTTGCTTTCATAATAATAGAATCTTGAACCGACATAATTGTCGCTATAGGTACCAGAATCATCCTCGTTGGCTTAGAGAAAGAGGAAATCAAAGCGTTTTTGAAACTAATTTTGCAGAACTGTTAGAAGGGGTACCCTTTGAGTACAGAACGAATATATTGTTGCAGCAGGATGGGGCTTCTGTTCATAATGCTCACATTGTTAGGGACCATTTAGACAGACAGTATTTTACATACGATGGTTTGCAACCAACGGACCAATAAGATGGCCAGCAAGATCACCAGATATAACACTCTTAGATTTTTTTCTTTGAGGTCACCTAAAGGATATTGTCTACGACACACCGGTTAAAGATTTCGTTGATCTAATAAATAAAATTACAGAGGCATGTAGGTACTGCTATTACAAGAACGCTTTTAAAAGTTACCCACATCAACATCTGTCAAGCTTTTTAAAACGACAACGTCTACCGGATTGTCACACCGGCGCAACCAATTATTTTATGAGTTTTCACGCGACCTGTCGAGGGTTAAAATCAAATTGAAAACCCTTCAATTATTATAGGCAAAATCAGTTTCTTGGTTTAACATATTTTTGCTTTATTTTACCGAAAATGGTTCGTCTAAGCAAATTTATATCAATGTGAGAAAACCTTTTTTTCTTAATTCATACGCTCGTTCATACGACTAAGAACCCTTAAACAAACCAACACTGCCTCATTCGATCACCGTGTAGATTTACAAAGGCAGCCAACAACGTTTCCTTGATGGATTGAACCTGTTATTAACCAAGTAACTGTTTACCAATAAATAGTTGGTTGGCTCGCAACTCTAGCGCATAAGGTAAACTTACATTTAATTTAATATCATACCCTCTTCCGACGTACATACCTGCCTTTATTGCATATTATAGCTTTTGCATCAAAACTGCACAAGCAAATTCAATAACGGCGGCACAAACAATTTATAAAATTGGTTTTAGTCAATAGCATGTACTTCCCACTTGAAAAATGTTGGGCGTTATTAATTATTAACAATTAATAATTGATTCGTAATTGTATCGGTCGCGTAATTTAGGTACTGTTTTACAAACCTCAGCATATTATACGGAATGAACATACTTTTTTTGCATTGAATCTAGGAACTTCTTTCTCATCTTACAAGCCTTGCCATATTTTTATTTTAATATACCGGGCAAGGGCGTATCCAGAGGGGGGCAAGGGGGGCAGCCGCCCCCCCTTTCTAACCAGATTTGAAATGCAAATAGATTATCAATTTGTAAAAAAATAATGTAACTAAGTTTAGTCAATTTAGTGTAGTGACCATTATTATTATTATTTTTAAAAAATATCACACATAGTTACTAGAGGTGCAGGAATTTAAAACGAAAGAAAAGTACCAGCAGCAGCAGTAGCGATGAGGAAAATCGAAAGGAAGTACAAGTTCAATCACGCTCTACTCAAAGCACTGATATTGCGACTGAGGGGGCCGGACCTTTTTCTTCTACTACAGTTCAAGTCCAAAGTGTTCAACCTATGGTGTCGAAAATTGAAATTGAAGACAACGATTGTCATGAAGACGATATTGGGAAGTTCGTTGACTTGGAGACCACTATTCAAGTTGAGAAGAGAAAACATCTTCTGAAAAATTGCTGGATACCCTCGAAAAACTATGATTTTGCGGCTGATGCCAAACACCTCAAGAAAAAATTTAATTATCACTGGTTGGAGACATATTCGCCGTGGTTAGCTTACTCAAGGCGGCTCAAAGGCGCTTTTTGTAAATATTGTGTGCTGTTTTCACCGTCACCGTCGGTCAGCATGATGAGAGGTGGTTGGGGTTCTTTCATCATCAGACCCTTTACTAAATACAAGGACGTGCACGATTATTGCAAAGCACATGTACTGACCCAAGGACACAAGGCTGCAATGGAGTCTGCAAAATCATTGATGAAAGTTGTTCCAGTTGACATCCAACTACAACGATCTTCACAACATCTATAAGAGAAAAACAAGAAAGCACTCTCCTCAATTGTTTCTTGTATCATTTTTTGTGGCACACACGATTTAGCTCTAAGAGGCAAAAAATTGGATGATGGCGTGCTTATTGACCTATGTCATTTATGCATCAAAGCAGGTGATTCACAATTTGGAGACCGTTTTCAGCACGGACCGAAACACGCATCATATCGATCACCTATTATACAAAATAAAATTATTGGTCTGTGTGGCGATTCAATAAGGGAACAAATTGTTTCGAGTGTTAAAGATGCTTGTGCTTATAGCATTTTGGCTGACGAAACTGCAGATATATCTGGCAAGGAACAACTTTCTGTTGGATTGCGCTTCTTCGATGAAAATGCCAATGAAATCAATTCATCGGCTTTATAGAGCTTGAAGGGCTTAATGCAATAAGTATTGCCAAAGCTATTGATGATTTTGTGACAAACTTAGACCTAGACCCTGATAAGTGTGTAGGATTAGGTTTCGATGGATGTTCCACCATGTCCGGAAAAGAGGCCGGCGTGCAAGCGATCTTGAGGCAAAAGTATAAAAAAGCCTTCTACTTTCATTGCTCTTCACACAAGCTTAACCTTGTCGCGAACGACTTGAATTTTATTCCAGAAATACGGAGCAGCGTTGGAACTATTAAGGAAATAGTTACATATTTTCGCGAGTCTGTTCTGCGACGCAAACTTATTGCTAACATTCCTAAATTGTGTGAGACTAGATGGTCAGAAAAGTATAAAAGCATTCGTGTTTTTAAGAATCACTTTGTTGATATAGTTGACGCACTAGACACATTAGCTGAGGAAGGAAATGCAGCAACAAGAAAAAGTGCGTATCAAATGCACGCAGCAGCATGCAAACCTTCATTTATCGTATCAGTAGCATTATTTGCTAAATATTCTGCCATTTTGGAACCTGCAGCAAATATACTTCAAATGAAGACACTTGATATAGTCAAAGCCAACGATCACATTCAAACTATTCTTGAAATGTTGAGAGATCAACGGGAAGGAGCGGAGAACGTAACAGCTGAAATTTTAGAAGAAGCAGGCGACATAGCAAAGGCTTTGAATGTTGATATAACTGTCGCTCGTATTGCCGGCCGACAAAAACACAGAAGCAACCCTTCAGCCGAAAACTCTGGCGAATTTTGGAGAAGATCTCTCGTAATTCCTTACTAAGATTCAATAATTGGATCTCTACAAGTAAGATTTTCTGCAGATAAATCGCCAGCATTTTCATTGACCCATTTTCATCCAGGTAACATGAAACATGTTTCATTGGAGGAATGGAAAGAAAGTATTTCTCCTTGTGTAACTTTCTACAATTTGGAAGGTATCGAAGGAGAAATTAAATTATGGTTCAAAATGTGGAATCAGGTACAGGAAACACCAGACATTACTGAGATTTAAAAAAAAAGTGAAATGTTTTTTCCGTCAATTAGAACGGCTATTATGATACTACTTTTACAACCATACACCACCAGCACTATCGAGCGTTCATTCAGTTCCCTTCGAAGAATCAAGACATGGTTAAGGAGCGCTATTAGTGAAGGTAGATTAAACGGGTTAGCTATGCTCAGCATTCATCGCCAGTGGGTGTTTGCGCACGAGCAGCAATTGGTGGAAGATGTAGTTCGAAAGTTTGCAAGCAATCCACGTAAATTATTATTCAAAAATTATTTTTTTTTTAAATAAACTGTATATCCCTCCCCTGCCCTTAAGAAGACTATGGAATTCAGAAAGCTGCCCCGCCCCCCTTCTGTTTTGAGCTGGATACGCCCTTGATACCGGGTGTACTTCTAAGATGCGGTTTTCGGTATTTTTTCCGTAATTATTTGCTTTCTCCAAGTTACGAGCATCTTTCGCTTCGCTAACAACCGTCATAGAAACCAAAATATTGAATAAATATAGATCAAAATTAGCAATGAAATTAATAGACTTGGAGACATGGAGAAAATAATAGTTTTACAGCAAGTCTCGGCCGACTGACAAGAGGCTACCCGGCCTGCTTTGAAAATAGTATGGGCCATATTGAACATTTTAAAATATTATTTTTAGATATAATCTGTAGCTATACTTTACAGTAGGTAAATAAAAATAGCATTATTTATTATTTTAATTAATAAAAACGTTATACTTTGACATTTATTATTATTATTCACACGGTTTTTTTTTCCAACGCAACTAGACATATCATAACTTGTCGAATTTAATTTTCAACATCTAGATAATATTTTAATGCATTACCATTATGGAACGTCTGTTTTCTAGGGCAGCCCTCAGACGATCAGTATTACTGTCAGTATTGTGAAATACTAACAGTGATACTGACCTTGTGAGGCAAATACTGATGTACAGGATTTTCGCTTATATTTAGACCCCTATCTAGAGCGAGAACAATAAGAGATGGAAAAAACTTTAAATACGAAAGTTTTAGGATTTTTACTGAATCATCATAATCGTAGCAAAAAACTTTCAAAAGATGATTACAATGCCAAATAAAATAAGCAACTCTTGTTTTTTAAAATCTATTTTATTGAAACTATAGATATTTATTTCGTGATTCCAAAAATATATAGTTTATCTATATTAGCTCAAACCGTTTTTAAGATATTAGCAATCAAAATTTTAAAAATTGTATTTATTTTCGTTTAAAAGTCTAGAATGTCTAGAACATCAAATGATAAAGTCTGCCGGCGTTTTTCTATTGCAATTATTACGTTTAGAAAGTCATGAAAAACAATGGTTATTATGACATTTTTGGCATTGCTTACTTGCAGTGGCGGCTCGCCAGGGGCGGCAGGGTCGGCAGTGCCGACCCAACAAAATAGGAGAATAGAGCAGTAATAAATCTGAAATCTCTCATTCAATACTAAAAATGTCTATATTTTTAATTTTAACGATTTTTTAAAGCGAATGTTCTTTTAAATTTAACAAAAACAGTTTGCTTCTATTATTTATTATTATTTGTAAACGTATTTACCCTTGCACCGGTCGGTCATCTCCATATTAGACCATAAAAACGGCCGAAAGTCATATTAGTAGGCCTCAGGCCCCAGTTTATTCATTGCGGCTAGCCGATCGAAAAAGCTAGTTTAATGGGCAACCAAACATATAATCATACCCTCTCTCTGTCTCTCTCTCTCTCTATATATAATATGCGAATATCCTTATTAGCAGCACACCGCCAGATTTGAATCTGCCTCATGTTGCCGATATGACCACTATTTTATTATATTTGAAGAATAATGACAACTATTAAATATTAATTAAAATGTAATACCTCCATATTTAGGTAATGCGTAGTGTATGGTAGACATTACTTAATTATTTGTTGTAAAATGGGCAATGGATTTAATTTTTAATGTTTTTTTTCAAATTATTTTTTCAAAGATCAACGTAAATGAACCAGGCGATACTGACAACCGCGGAGATTCTCGACCGACAGGGTAAAGTACCGGAACCGGAGTTAGATTATTCCTGGTTTTACTTAGTGCTTGTGACAATTTGCATTATTTTTCTGGCCTAAGTACCTAAGTAGTTTAGTTTTTTGTCTTGTGTACTTGTGTTGTGACGTTGATTGTGCGATTTACATTTAAGGGTTATTTTTTGTGGTGTTTTGCCGGCTCCAAGCTTTAAAAAGTGGGTAAAATATTAGGCGTAAGTAGCGAAAGTAAATAATGGAGGGAAACGCTTCCAATCCAGCTCAAATTGTAAGTATTACTAAGAGTAATGATATTGTTAATGACCTTTTATTTCAAAATTTTGCATCGCTACCGCATGATGAAAAAATGATTATAAAAAACAATGGCCGCCCTATGCCAAAAATGGCTTTATTAATTACTGCAGCTAGCGGCAAAGGTTCAAATAGATTATTTAATATAAACTGGTATCAAAAATATCAATGGCTTACTGGTAGCGAAGCGAAAAATAAACTTTTTTGTTGGGCATGCTTACTTTTTTCTAACAACAACCCTGAACAAAATCAAAATCCTTGGAGTAGATGCGGGTACAACAACTTGAAGGATTTATTTAGAGCACTTCAAAAACACGATGTATCAAAAGAGCATACGTACGGCCAATTAAAATTAGATTTATTTGGTAAACAAAATATTTACACCGCTCTAAATACTGCTGGACGCGAAAATATTAAAAACCATAATGAGGCTGTAAAAAAAAATCACGCTATCTTGCGACGATTAATTGATATAACTATTTATCTTGGAAGTCAGGAGTTACCATTCAGGAGCCACGATGAGACGGTAGATAGTTTAAATCAGGGAAATTATAAGGAACTTGTAAATTTATTAAAAGCTTAGGATCTAGAATTTCAGGACTTGTTGTCAAATTTAAAGATATTTAGCGGAGTTTCAAAAACCATTCAAAATGAAATAATTCAAAGCATAGGCCATGTTTTAAATAATACAATTGAAAATGAGCTTAAACAAGCATGCTGTTTTTCTTTGCAAGTAGATGAAACTACAGACATATCGTGTTGTTCTCAGTTATCCATTGTTGTTAGGTATGCGCTAAATGGCAATGTTTACGAGAGATTTCTGGGTTTTTGGGATGGCAGTAAAAATCACAATGCGGAGGATATTTTTACAGTTTTAAAAGATAAATTTTCAGATTTTTGATCTGCCTAATAAATTAGTTGGCTAAACGTACGATGGCGCGGCTGTTATGTCGGGGGAGCTAAACGGGCTACAAAGTAAAGTTAAAAGTGTTGCTCCACAAGCTTTATTTACTCACTGTCATGCACATCGGTTGAATTCAGTTTTGCAAGATACTTGCAAAAAAATTAAAGAATGTAGGTAGAATCTTTTTTGCTAACTTAAGCGGATTTGCGACTTCTTTTTCAAATTACCCAAAGAGAACACACGTTTTAGAGCGCATTTTAAAAAAGAGACCAGGGCCGACGAGAGGGGGGGGGGCAGACGGGACAAATTCCCGGGGCCCGGGCGTAAATCGCGAATTTATCCGCATTAGAAATATACCTACTACAAGCACGGTAAAAAATATATTTAAATATATATTTTAAATTTAAATGAAAGGCAAAAAAAGTGGCATCTACTTGAAAAGCAAGCACTATCATCAAAATAGGCCGTGGCACCCAAAAATGTTTCGCCTGCGGTGCTATTTTCTTGGCGCCTACGGCGCATTTTTTTAGCGCCTTCGGTGCATTTTTTTAGCACCTTCGGCGCATACCTGGCAACACTGGAGGCTCTCCAGTCGCAGGGCCCGTGTCGGCTCTCGGCGGCCCTGAAAGAGACTACCAAATGTTTGCCAAACACGATGGAATTTTAAATCTCGGCTAGTGGCTACCGTAGCAGACTTCCGCGAACAGCTATTAGAAGTTTTTAAAGAAATCATTAATGGGGATGATTTCGAAAAAGACGGTATCCCAGTACGAGAAGCTGTCGGTTTAAGAACCCTTTTAGGCGATTTTGAGTTTAATGTGTTGTTAAGCGTTTTTAATAAAAATTTTATTTATACGGATTTAGTTTTTGAAATATTACAGAATCAATCCACCGATATTGTTTACTCTCAAAAAAGAATAATCAAACTCATAGAACCCCTTAAAACATATCGTCAAGAAGAAAATCACTTGGAATTTATATTAAGCGAAATTAAAGATCTCTTAGATGTCACGGAAATTCCCACGAAAAGACAGAAACGTAGCGAACCAACCGAAAATCCGTATCGGCGCCTATTTTTGGAAATTACTGATACTGTAATTATGCAATTAGAGACACGCTTTGCAAATTTTAAACATCTACAATTCTTTAAACTTTTTGAGAAAACTAAATTTTCAAATTTTGCTAATGATTTTCCCAAATACTTAATGAATAGTTTATTAACATGTTATCCCACCTTTTTTAATAAAACCAAACTGGAAAATGAATTAAAAGTATTATATGCGGATCAAGAAATATTTGGAGAATGAGAAAAGTTACTTGATATGTATACATTTATTTATTCAAACCAGCTGCAAAACACTGTTCCCGAGATTTTTAAATTGGCTTCTTTAATTCTTTCTTTAGTTCCAACATCGGCATCAAATGAGCGCGATTTTTCTTGTTTAAAACGAATTAAAACTTATGCACGTAATACTATGAAGCAAGAACGGTTAATCAATTTGTCGTCAATTGCAATAGAAAAATCTTTATTAAAAGAAATACAAAAAACACAAACATTTTACGATGATGTTATTTATAATTTGCTACGTTAAAAAATCGACGAATTGAACTAATTTATAATCATTCATAAAGTTTCAAGCGTTCTAATTTAAGAATAAACTGACTATTTTATTCTCTTGGTGTTGTAATGAAAATAGGGTCTTCTTAATTTAAGATCACTTAAATACCTATTGCTCTTATGATGATACGCATGAAAATTTTTTAATTTTTTAATATTTTCTGAGGGGCACAGCAAATCATTGAGTTTTTGATTAAAATTTTTCCGAGAATTTTGCCGACCCTGTTGAATAGCTCACGAGCCGCCACTGCTTACTTGTTTGCTTGTAATAAACTAACATTTTTCTTCATATTTGTAATAATAAAATGGGATGTTCTGCAACAGAAAAATTCGATGTTACCCGTCTATATTATTCAAATAATAGAAATTCATTTACAACTTGTAATGGTTATTTCTCAATAGATTTTTACTGTTCTATGAAGGTGATTATTTTCATTATTTATACTTATTATTAAATTACTCTTGTATTACAGAGAATCCTGAGTATTTTGTACCAGATGCGGCGGGCCATTTTAACAATTTTTTTTATCAAAAATTCACGAAATTTAAAAAAAATACTGTTATTATCCCTATAAATTTTTACCAGTCCAAAAATTAACAGAAGATCACAAGAGACAGCGGTTAGAATTGGTTTTTGAATATTTGAAGAAGGCGTGAAATTGATGGAAATCTTTTAAACAAAATATAATCCACCGACGAGGCAACTTTCAGGACAGCTTGTATGTTTAATCGATAAAATAAAAATTTTTGGCAACTTCTTATCCCCACAAAATTCAGCCTGTTAGAATTCAGGGCCGTAGGTCTATAAATGTTTGGTGCGGCATAAAAGGAAATAAAGTCATTGGTCCAATAATTTATAATAGGACTTTAACTGGCCTAATATATTTGGAATTTCTTGAGAATGAGATTGAAAACTTTTTAGAAGAGCTTCGTCTCAACCAAATCGCTATGCTTGTCTGGCAGCAGGACGGTGCGCCAACCCATAATGTTGCCCCTGTTATAAGGTATTTCAATGAAAAATATAATTTGTGGATTGGAAGAAACGGGCCAATAATGTGGCCGGCAAACAGCCCCGATTTGACGGTGCTGGATATTTTTCTTTGGGGCTATTTAAAAAACAAAGTTTATTACAATAGGCCAGAGAACATTCAAGTTTTGGAACTAAGAATCCGAGAAGAAATTTTAGTGCTAAATAGAGACTATCGAGGGTCCATTATGAACTCAATAAATCATAAATTATTAGGTAATATTCAAAAATGTATAATAAATCAAGGGAGTTACGTTGAAAATCAGTAATTTTTTGTTTATATTTAATTATTTTTCTTTTTAACATTGTATTAATTTGCTTTTAAAATTTAAATAATAATCATGAAAGTAAATTTTTATTTTATCTAATTATTGTTTCTAAAATATTATTACTTAATGATTAAATTAAAATTTTGATAGCAAACTACAAATTAATGGATATTAAATGGAATTAAACTTGTTGCATTTATTTTTTAACGCCTCCTAAATGTTATTTTAAAAGTAAGAGAAGCATCACCAATGTAGGCCATTTGATTTTCAAGGCATTCTAGACTTATAAAAGACATTAAATACAATTTACAATAAATATATATACAAACTATATATTTTGGAATCAGGAAATAAATAGCTATCATTTTAATCGAATATACAGGGTGTTCCATTTAAAAAACATAAGGTGCTTATTTCCTTCGGCATTCTAATCATATTTTGAAAATGTCTTGCCAAGATTCTGATGATTCAGTAAAAATCCTAAAACTTTTTATTTAAAGTTTTTTTTCTATCTCTAATTGTTTTCGCTCTAGATAGAGGTCTAAATATAAACGAAAACCTGTACTGTTAAAAATTATTTCTACCGACAATGGCGTCAACACCCTACCGCCGAAAATCGTACCTACCATCTTTGTTGACTCTCGAAACCAATGCAAGCAACGACAAACCACAGCAAAGAAGTACACAACCAGAGGATTAAAGACAATCTAACGGCAAGATTATTTTGGTCGGTAGCTAGGGCCGTCAGTCAGAACTTTATCAAGTCAACCATTCCACCTCTAACACGTTCTGATCAAACTTACTGGCAGAACTATTCTCTTCACATTCAACGGTTAATTTTCAGGGAAAAACTCCACCGAATATTCCCTCTGTAGAATCGAGAATGCCCGAGATTTTTCCTGGTACCGCCATGTTAAACGAATTTTGAGGAGTCTTAACACCAAAATAAGCTTCTCCTTCAGTTCCGATATTTCTTTTTTTAAATTGTAATCTGTATCGTATTGCATTTTTTCCCCTTGATTGACTGTCTAGATGGACCAGCTTTAACAGAATGGTCTGGCGTTGAAGTTGAAGGAGTGGTGTTCTGTAGTGTTTGCTTTTCCATTTTTTCTCTGGCTTTTTTGTTACAAGTCCGCTTCCTTCTCTCCTTCCATTGCTTTCTTACTCTTCTCTTTTCTCTTTCACCCAAATCATTTATCAATTTTACTTAGCCAGCTTATTTTCTCTTTCAATACCGTTCTTTTGCCTTTCTTGTTTCTTCCTCATGCAAAACCGGGTCATTCTTTATCTTCTCTCTCAATTTCTGCATGCATTCTTTTGATTTTTCATTTTAGGTTTTCCTGAGCGCCGTATTAGCTGTTTTGTTTTTGTGGTTTTTGATATAGTTTACTGTTCTATCTAAATCTGCTAAATGTTTATTAGAAATTGCAGTTGATTTATGGAAATACTCACTTTAGTTAATATTTCTCACTTACTTTAATGAAACTATTAACGTAACGGAGGTTAACGACAGTGAGAAATTAATTCAAAATTCCCGTCAAGATGCGTTAATGTCTGCCAAATATTTTCGAAAATAAATAAGTATAACAACTACGTAAATTTGCCGGAATATGAAATATGTTTCAAAAAATGTCCTCTTCTGTTTTTTCCTATTAATAAAATGGAAACTTTATGCTTAACTTTTAACACTTTTTTCAAGTTTCTTACAAGAAAATCTAAAAACTGACATCTGCGACTTGAATGAACAAGTACGACTAATCTTATAACGCGAATCCGACGACACGGTTGTGAAAGCGCTCTTTATTGGATATAATATTATGTCAAAGTAAAAATGTATTAACGAAAGTGAAGCGATTGCAGAGGACGCGCATATCTTAAGTGCTCTAAATTTAATAATTTGGATTATTTACTACATATGCTTGGTGAGTCGGGAGGAATGGGCCCAACTCTAAGAGTGTAATCTATGCATCAAAATAATAGGAAAAACTCAAATGTTGTTATCCAATATTCATTTGTTTTTAAGTTATAAGGCAAAAACAACATATTGCATTAATTTAGCTTTCCTGTAATAAATGCTATTATTGTTTGCTTTTAATTGTTGTGCTGTCACTATTCTATTAGTGTCAGTATAAAATGTTACATTGATTCACCGTTAACTTTCGGATTTGTAACATTTTAATTTTATCAAATGCCTCACATTTATTTACATCTCGAGTACGCCAATATGGTTTTAATTTATGGTTTGTGTAATGGGAATGCTACAGCGGCTGCTGAAGAATATTGTGAACGATTTCCACATGAAAGAACACCGAACAGAAAGGCTCTTATCAGAGTTTTCAACAAACTCTGCGAGACCGGAACGCTTCCAAGTGCTAATTATGTAACATCCGAATGAGCCATTCAACAGGATTTAAAAGAAATAGAAAATGTTCTAGCTTTAGTAGAAGAAGATGCGACGACAAGCTCACGAATAATTGGAATTTAGTTGGGAATTCCCCAAAAAGGAGTGATCAATACGCTTCACGAGCAAAGCTTATACCCGTACCATGTACAGCGTGTACAGAATCTTCAACCTGGAGACTACGCCAAGCGTATGCAATTTTGTGAGCGGATAATTAATAATCGTCATCACATACTTTTTACTGATGAAGCTACATTTACCCGTGACGGCATCAATAATAATCGAAACTCTCATGTATGTTCGGACGAAAATCCTCACGCAATAGTCAAAAGTAATTTTCAACACAGATTTTCAGTAAACGTGTGGTGCGGCATGATCGATAATAATGTAATTGGCCCTTTTCTTTTGGAAAATCGCCTTACAGGGGATCACCATTTAAGTTTTTTACAATATGAATTGCAAGGACTACTGGAGGAGATTCCTTTAAACATCAGAATTTAAATGTATTATCAACACGACGGAGCGCCTGCCCATTTTGATCGTCGGGTCAAGCAATATTTAGACCAAAGGTTTTCAGGACTTGGGATTGGTCACGGTGGTCCTATATTAGTTGGCCTCCTAGATCGCCATACCTCATGCCGTTGGGGTTGATTAAAAACTGAGGTTTACATTAGTTAGGCGCACTAGAATAATAAATAAGTGTTACACTTCAACAATTTCATACTGGGACATTAACGAAGCGTGAGATATCACATGTGATAACTGATAATTAAAAATACCTGTTAGAAAAAAAATTAATAATTATTTGGGAAAATAATGTCAGAATGCTTTCTAAATTCTGGCAATAAATATAATGTAAGTAATTAAAAAATTTAAAAAAAAATAATAAGTTGCGCCTGGACGCGAAAATGCACAATCTAAAGAGAATCACCCATACACGCATTTTGTTAGAAATTGATGACCTACCCTCGTATACCAAACATCGACCTTAATCGCTACAAAATTAAATTATTTAAATTTCACATGCTTTGTGACACTGACAGCGGCTTTTGTTGTAAGTTTAATAATTAACTTTGCGTACTACACACTGCTCCGTTGTGTTCACTGTAAATGATGAAAATTACAAAGCTTTTCCCGCCTGCAAAAAGCCTGTTTTACTGGGAAATCTGAAACTTTACGGGTTTTCTATTAAATGCCTATTAGTCAGTGGACCCTAAATAGAAACCATTTATGACTATCCGAAACCTAAAATACCCTGAAACTTCCTGAAAGTTTTAGGGTGTTTTAAGGAATATTCGGGTCACTATACATTTTAAGGGTTCTTTACATGGGTTTTATATTGTTGCAACCACAAATCTGAAATCGAAATGGTAAATTTAGGATCATTAATGGACATCAACCGTCCTACTAAACAATAATTGGCCTATGACATTGATTTGAAAAGTTTCTAGCCCAACATGGACACTTCTCTTACTTCTTTTTCCAGCAATATTCCAACATCTTATCTCCTCCAAATAGTATTTGGGGCCTTGGCTTTTTTTGCATTGCACCGAATAGACCCTGATGGCTCGATCTAGTGAATAAGGAAAAGAAATAGTTCTATTGTTTTTTGCTGAAATCGTGCGTCGGACAAAAGAGAATGAAAATATCTCTCACAAATGAATTCGATTTGAACCGACAGCCTTCGATTTTATACACCAACGCCCTAACCAATCGGGCCATCATGAACATAGTTTTTGACATGCTTATCGAGATCTGCTTTTTGCTTGCTTTTCTGAAACTTCATTCTTCGTCTGATATTCCACTAACTGATTAAAAATTTTAAAATTATTACAGGCACTAATATAATTATATTTGTACTTATACTTTAAAATTTTGTAAATAACATTCTAACGCCTGACTTTTTTTTTAGGTATGTACATAATTGGCTGAATTGGTGTTACTCAGCTCCATCCAGTCCATCAATTTGCATAGGTAAGACACATTTTATTTTTTTAAGAAAAAAGTATCTTTGTATCCCCTCCTGCAATCTGAAAAATTTTGTTACATTTTCAAATGAATGTCGTATAGGTTAGTTCAGGTTAGTCATCATGCCATATACTATCAAATTCGTATTAGGTCAATAAAAATGCGACGGCCAAAAAGGATAAGAAATGTTTTTATAATTTTTTTTTATTCATGTACAGAGCGATGATATTTCGTACTGTTGAGCCACCCTGTATGAACTTAAGAGTAGAAATTTGAAAGCGAAGTTTTAAAATCAATTTGATACAAACTGTTTTATTCCTTCGGGAATAAAATTAGTTGTGAACGCGAACTTCTCGTTCGAGTTATTCGTGTTGAATAGCTTTTCCTATAGCAGTACAATTTTCAGTACGTTGAAATTCTCCTACTTCTGGAGCAGTTTCGAACATTTGAAACAATATTTTGAGGCCTAAAATAAAACGAAGAAATGAACATAGAAATTTTTTCTAAATTCAACAAAATCATAAAGAATAGTGCTATAGTCTGTGCGTTTTAAGAAGTCCGCTAAGCCATAAAACCTCTTGAGCATTATGTCGGTGGCTCTCAAACAATAAATTATATTGAAGGTAATTTTGGATGTTGATGAATTACATTTTCTAAATAAAATAATTTAAAGTAAATAAAAAATTAGTTTAGGTAAAGAAAAATAATAATTTTTTAGCTTTTGTAGTATTCAGACAAATTAGTTTTACGAATTCTTTTTTATAAAGTTTTGGTTCTAAAAAGAACCGATTTTGTAGTCTTGCGACAGAACGTACCTACTTGTAGATAGGTACTACTAAAAGTAGTCTTCCTCTGCATTTGAAATTTGACCCATGCTTTCAGACTCATCAGAATCAACATCATCGTCATCATCATCATTCGTAATAATTAACGGTCTTACTTCGTCTATAACCTGTTCTGTCTCATAAGATTCAAAAATAATTTTTTCTGTGTGTTCAATGCATTTCCGCCATTCTTCTTTGCCCGCTTGGCTAAGCGCCTCCTCCCATAACTTTATAACGCTAGGCTTACCGATATTTTTACAGGCATCTTTGTCATAATAGTTCTTGCTAATACCCCATACCAATTCAATTGCGTTGTAATGACAATGGTAGGGCGGCAATCTCAAAACTTGATGTCCATATTTGAGGGCTAATTCGTCAACAACATACTTTTTTTTTAAATGACTGCTCTTTACACTTGCTTAAAAAATCCCAAAATAATGTCATTATCGGAAAAGTATATACCTGACAAAATCTTTAACATATTTAACCATCCCGCACTTGAGCAAATTTTAATTGGTTCTTGGAAAATAGCGATTATTATATAGATTTAACTATAATAATAGCAAAATAATTTAATTATCTATTTAATTATTATTTATGCTCAACGCGTAATTCTAAGATAATTTTGTTTTGAAACCTCTGATTTCGCCCAGTAATAGAATACAGTAAACCAGTGGGATGTTCGGTGTGATCAAGTATAGCGAAGGTGCGAAGATATTGTAACTTAACCGACTTACTGTTTTAAAAGCGATAACATCCCTTGGTGATTTAATCCGATATCGGACTTCTTAAAACGCATTTAATAGCATTTTTTTCTATGATTTAAATGTTTTTGAACAACTTTTGTCTTCATATAATTTTAAATATTAGAATTATTAAAATATCTCAAAGGGTTCATCAGCATCATCTGATTTAAGAAATACACCATGGAAGCATAACTTTTCCTAAAAATAAATGAAATGATCTTTTAATTATTATTAAAACGATTTTTTTGATGAACCAAAATTTTTTTGTTGTTTTTTTTTGGGGCCGGTGTTGTTCCACAGTTGACTCGAAACTAAAAAACAAGCCAGGACATTTAATATTTTAAATAATTCTAATAGGCAAACCAAAACTTGACATCTCGCAATTTTACCTCTTAGATAGGTCGTCTAAAAAAAATACTTTCACAACGATGTGGGTTTGCTCCCTTCCTGTTATATTTAGCACCATTCGCCCGTACTAAAATATCTTCAGGAAAAAAATGATCTGAGCACAACTCTGGATTTTTTTATAAAGGTTGATTATTCAGAATGCCTACTAAAAAGATCCATGGTTTTCGTTTTTTGGGATTGATATCTTAAGGAAACCTAAATAGTATGTTTACATGTTTTTAAATTAGCCTAATTAATAGATATGTATAGGTAAAATAAGCGCCAGAAACATTATGGTTCACATTTAATTATTTGTATAAAAACTCCAGAAAAAAATATATGAAAGGAAGCGACAATACCCGGGTTAATACTTTAAGAGTCAACGTGGACACCAAGAAAGTTTTATCTGATTACCTCTTGTGGATATTCTATTGGCCTTCAAAGCCCATTTTCCGTTTCTCATTGGCTGAATCAGTTAGAAATTGATATAGTTGGGGTCAAGCAAATATTTGACGCGTGACACTTCCATATTGTCATGGGTGTCAAATACGGCGGGCCACTCATAATATAAAGTTACTAATGGCTAATTTATATTATAATAATTACCACCTACTCGAGGTATTTGTATCTTTATCCTTTTATATGACTAAAAAGAGATATACATAAACCGAGTTACCTCAAGAAAAAAGAAGAAAAGAAGAAAGGAAAACACATGAATCGAACATCGAACGTAATTTTGTTTGTTTCTCCCTCTTGTGCATTTGTGCAAGTGTAAACTAATATGTACTTAATTGACTTAGGCTGAAGGACTTTGGGCAATGACCTTTTGGTGTAAACCAATGAGGTACTTAATAAATAAATAAAAATAATATTAATCGTTATACACTACTAAGATTGCTTTTGTTAAGACCTGTGATATTAATGGTCAATCCTGAATCCCACCATCACAATGCACAGAATTTATCAAAACAAATTTGTTTATATTACAATTCATATTCTTAGACCAATTTCCCAGCAATCATTTTCTGCAAAGGTTTATAAATAACAATATTCGTCAGTCCGGCCCTGACTAAGTATCAGCTGTAATAAAGTTGGTAAAATCGAAATAACTAGTATTGGACAAATATGACAAGATGGAAGTGTCACGCGTCAAATATTTGCTTAACTCCAACTATATCACCATGTAAGACTCGACCTATTGACAGTATTTTTGATCGCTACTGGCGAAGCGCCGATACGGCTTCGCTCTGTTCTTATCTATACTACGTTAAAAAGAGAAAGATGCAAGGACGCCTCACATCTGTACGGATCGTACTCGGCGGCATCTGACTTTTAAGTTCCAAGTAATGCGCTCACCGAGACCTAACATTTTAAGCCGCATTGCATGCCGCATAGAGCCGGCATTTTTTGCTGAAGTTTCTATAGAGAATACGGACATGTAAACAATAATGTTATATTTGTGGCCCTTACTTTACCTACTTAAATTTAGGAATTTATAGATTTTAATACAGTATTTACATTATTTCACTACCTAGTCATTTTCTCTTTACTGTCGATCTTTCACTGTTAGGTAGCTACCATGAGTTATCTTAATTGTTTCTAAGTATAACAAAACTTTTTTCATTGTATATAAAATCTTTAATTGAAATGATGCTACCAAGCGAACCCGTACGCTACACCAATGGTTCATAAGAAAACAATACCTAACCATACTAACCAGTGGCGGCTCGTCGTATAAAGCAACTGAGGCCGGGCCTCACATGTAAAATTAATAAATTATTTATTTCAATATAAAACGTTTTTTAACTAATTTCCAATCATTAATAGTATCAAAACAATAGAACATTGAATTACCATCAAAGTTCAACATATTATCTTTTAAATTTAGCGCGCACCCCATCCAACATTAATTTTAAAAACTGAAATCGTTGCCCGACCGCATAAAAAGAAAATTGTAATTTCAAAAACTTGAGCTTCCTTTACGTCACAAATCGCTTATAAAACGCTATGCTCTCCAACCCGGCACCTCCACCGCATTAAACGCGAACAACAGGTAAAATAGCCAAATTTTGATGGTGAGTGAGGCCCACTTATTTGGGCCTATATCGTATTATTTTTACAGTAGCTTGCAATGGCTTGCATGTTGCCAAATGTTGATTGAACAAGGACACTTATTGACTTATTATTTAAATGCTTTATTTTTAAAAACATAAACAAATAAGTTAGAAATTATTGATAAATGTTTTCATTGTTCTATAAGATATTATTAATAAATATGCAATTAAATCCCAATAACAAAAAAGTAATAAATAGATAAAAATTAAAGATTACAGGTGGGTGCCTAGTGCCTATTTGAAACTTGGCAATGTTTTATTGTTAACAGGCTCATCTATCTTTTCTTCTCATAGGATCAGGTGTCGGCTTATTAGGTTTAATTAGATCGTTGGAAAAGTCCTTTGCCGTTAGGTTACGAGTTACGACGCGTGCCATTCGTTTGTGATTGTTAACCTATCGTGATTATAGATTTTCGAGGCGGGTCTGCGGGTTAAAGTACTGACTGGCATAAGGTCATTAGTTTTTATGGTGTTAATGTAAACATATATATGCTTAGAATTTCAATAGGGCATAGTTTTAGATATTTTGAAGGGTACCGTTAGAAACGGCAGTTTTTGTTAGACATTCGTCGGGTACGCCTTAAGATTTGTATTTGTCGATGTTTGAGCCTATTCGTACATAAATAAGTTGATTATTAAACTATATCACTGATATATTTCGTTTTTTCTGTAGTAGTTCTTACAAGAGCAAAATAGAGACACAATAGCAAATGCACTGAGAGAAATTGACCCTGACCCTGCAAATTGAATATTTTTCTCGTGAAACTTAGTATTTCAAAATAATTATATTGCTGGTTGAATTCCTAACTATTCATTTTAAGCCAGTGACTTTGAAATCGCAAAAAATTTTCGTCTGCGGCGCTATTTTCTAGCCTCATCCCCTTATACACCCACGAGCCGCCACTGATACTTACCGATGAAACAATAATTTTTGATTAAAATGATCCACTTCTTTACACAGTACACATGCATGCACCATGATTGTTTATTTTCATACTAATGTTCATACAAATACGAAAATAAATCAAAATTAACCGCAAAAACGGCAGAAATCACAAAATACTTGTTAGACTGAACCGCCAACGTCGCAATTGCTACTGCCAACTACCGTCATTCATTGGAATCTGTCCGGTTGTAAAATCGTATTGCAATGTTGCCGTAGTGCCTTATATTCTTAAAATCCTAAGAATTTTAAAAAGTTTTTAACACTTTTTAATAAAGTTTCCGCATGCCATTACGAACACTAATGCATAATTTCATTCCACACACCTTTATTCCTTTATATATTAGGTGCTGGACGTTAATGGAATTATCTAATGAAATCTTTTTAAAACTATTTTTTTTAATATTTGTAACAGAGAGATAAAGCCGCCTATTTTGATGGAAAGAGATAAAAAATAAAGAGGAAATGATGATTTGCTGCATAAAAATGTAAACAATTTGGTCTGTTAGTTGTAACGTCTTTGTTTAAAACCTACTTATGTATTTACTAGGTATTTATTTAACTGCTGAAGTAACGTATATTTGGCGAACTCTTGGTGTCTTCAGGCAGAGCTTTGAAAAAGCAAAAATTTAGTTGTTTAACAGATTAGACATTAAAGAACGAACATCATATGAATTCATATTGACTTTTTTTCTAAAATTGATCGCAAATATATTGGCATCAAAATGCGTTCTATTTTGTAGATCAATGTTATATTAGCCCTCTTAATACACTTCTCCGCCGACAATCACCCTAATAAATAATAATAGTAATGTACATTAACTTCTTGGACCAGTGAGATAGACATGCAGATATTCGATAAAAATACCGTACTATGTGTCCTATTTTTTCACACAAATAATCGACATGCCTGAAAAAAAACTCCTACGTAGTTTATTTCTATAACAAATCCGATCGGGGACGTATTTATATACAAAGTTAAACCTAATTCACTAAATTTATTACAGTTTGTTTTAAACCCTATCACCATAGGTTTTGTTTTAAAAGCGTTCAACTTTAACCAAAGATTTAACTCTCATCATTTAAAACTTTATTTTATAAAAGTCAGTACTAAAAACAAAGATTAGCGTGTCGTCGGCAAGAAGACTAACCAAACATTTTTTTAGAGCTTTATATACAGGGTAGGTCAACAAGGGCGCCTCGGTCAATAGTTGCTAAACCGTTAAATTTATGAGAACATTCTCCAAATAAAGCTTTTGACGTTTAATCTCTGCTACAATTCAAAATTGTTTTTAAGTATACAGGGTGTCTCAAAAAAGAGTAATACCAAAAATTATATTTTTGTTAAATGGAATACCCTACATTTTTATGTGGCGTATGAAACCTCTATGGTTCTGAATTCAACTTTTAATTTGTATGTGGATCGAATGCAGCGTTGCCAACTTATAAATAAAACAGTAAAAATTTAGTCAAAAACATATTTCTTTTAAACTATTATGTTTGTTAAGTTCCCTAGCAATTTCACATGTAATCTAACTCTGACCTAGTTTATCCTAAACTATCTTCACTTTTCGATTTTATTATAGGTACAGGGTGTCCAAAATATTTGTTTAAACATCTCTATTTTCAATTATATTTTAATTGAATTTCTTAAATAATATAACACCAGAAGATATAAAGAATAAGATACGGGATGCCTGCAGGACAATACTACCCTTTATGGCAAGGAACGTGCAGTGATATAGGTATAGTAAAAATACTAAACATGTGTATTCAAGCAGACAGGCATATTTTTGAACATTTATCACGTCACAATAATTAGGAATTAAGTTAGTTAGTTAGCAGAAAAATTATTGTTATTTATTTTATAGCGTTAGTCCCGGTAAATGTAATAAAAACAAGGGTAAAAATGAAAAAAATCAAAATTAGTCGCAAAATATTAAAAACACATACTTAATGAAAGTTAAAGAGTTTTATAAAACCTATAATAAAAAATAATAATATACAGGGTGTGCCATTTATAAAAGTTGATATTTTTTAATTAAAATTAGTCGAAATGTACAAATTTATTTTGAACGCCCGTTAGCATCCAACTCAAACTTCGTTACATTTTTTTTGTCATCCCAGTAGAACGTTAGTACCAAATATGAGTATTCCACATTCAGAAACATCGGCGGAACTATCAATTTTTTATAAAAGTAAAAACCAATATTTTTCTAGAAAAATTAAAATATTAGAACAACTACTAGGTTTAGGTATATAACATTATTAATAAAAAGTTATAGAACTTTATGCAGAATCTAAAAATAAATTAAAAAATAAAGTGTTTTATTAAAAAAAAAAACCTAAGTTATATTCGAAACGCTTTTTTGAACCACCCTGTGTACTCAAAAATAATTTTAAACTGTGCATCTTAACATTCTCTAAAACTTTTGTATTTAACGTTTTTTGGTAATTCCCGAAACAAATGAGATAATGAACTTTACTCTATGGTTGACTCACCCTGTATAATGCAGACCCTATAGAGTTATGTTTGTCACATATAATGTAGCGTAACTAAGTATATGTTACGCTATACGCGCTATACTATATTTCACTGTTCAAAGTTCCAATAGGTTAGATCAGGTAAGCTACTATTTTGTGGCACCAGTATATTATTATACAAGAAAATGTCGAGATTAACAGAAACGGAGAGAAAATTAATTTTCTTTTACTGCTTTTTTCGTATTGCCGGTTCATTTTTCCTTTTATCAGTAAAATTGCCGTTTATTTATACAAAAATTAAAGAGTTAACCCAGATCCGGATCGAATAAGCGGAAAAGCTACACGGAAAGCTCTTAATTGTTTCTCTCTATTGTAGCCGGTTTTTCGTCGAACGACGTGATTTTCGGCATTCTGCCGCACGATTGATTGGAAAATTGTTTTTCGGCTCGTTAAAGCGGTTTTGTGTCAATCTCAGGAGTTTTCCCATTAGAGGCGCCCCGCTTTGCTCGCCCGTTTTTCACGTTTTTCGCGCGGTCTGGCCTCGATAATTTAATTATTTGACTTTTTTTCGGCGCATTTGAGAAGTGATGCCGGAACTTTTAAATAAGATCGGAAATAAATCATAAGAACAAAATTTAACACAATGCACTAAGCGAGTAGAACTACCCGCGTTTAACAGTTTTTTCGTAGTTTTTATTATAACATTGCACAAAGTGAATAAATCATCATGTTTTACGAGGAAGTCAGACCTTTAGAACTTTAACTTTAAACCGGTTAACCGAAATTAACATAAACTTTGGTATTTTCAATGGAAACATATTCGATTTACTTTCATGATACTTATATAGACACGACGAAAACATGTCAACGCCATCGGCGTAAAAATCGAACATCGAGCAAAAATAGACACAGAAAACCGACCTACACGGAAAAAAAGCTCTAATATAATCATGAGTAATAGACTTCACCCAAGTATAGGTTATATTCCCCATTCCTCCTTGATTCTAATATAAACCTAATCTTATAAAATATCATTGAGTTGTTCTTGAGTTAAGAACAAAAATTAATGAAAAGGAAGAAATGCAAGCTATTTGTTAGAAGAATAAAGACAAAACTTATTTTAAGTATTAATTATTCTTAGTTAAAGAATACTTTCTACTTGCTTATAGAGTTGCATCAAGATTATAATAATAATATAACTGGACCTTAGGTCTCCAGTACCCCGAACACAAAAATTTTCTAACAACATGTGCTAAAAATTTTACAAAATGGAATTTTTACTTAATTGATACCAGATGCTTTCTTTCTTTCCCCCTTTCTTTTAATACAAATTCATAATATGAATTAGAACTGCGAAAATCTTCTTTATGGATCCTTACTTGAACCTGAATAAGAAGAACACGTCATTGTATTTCTTTATGACCTTCTAAATTTCACAAATATCTTTGAATTTATTACCTCTATTAACAAAATTTCTTGTCAGTATGTTGATAGCATTCACTACGTGACACATTTTCAAAAGAAATTTTTAAAGCTCCATCAACGTCACCTTCCACTTACAATTTTCTCTATACTGCTAATATTAACTGCAGCACTATTTTTTGTCTCCTGAAGATGAAGGTTACTACCTTCGAAACATGCAGACGCGTTTTCATAAAACTGAGCCTCTGATTGGTCTTATGAAATTAGTGGAGAAAGACTTTTTGACTTTCTTTCCTTTCCCTATATCCTATATTTCAACTCCACTTTGAGTATGGACTATTTCTTCAAATTAAGTTTATAATAGGTTTGTTGGAATCTTTAGCTATATTTAAGATAATAAATAGTAGCTACCCTTGAACTCTTGAAAGTTAAACAAAATTGCATAAGCAGCTAAATAAAAACAATATAGTTATACTCTGTTGCTTCATGCCAGAGAGTAATAAAATGTAAATTTGCAATGACAGCAGTGACAGCACCTATTAAGCAGGGTGAACAACTTGAAGGTTGCGTTGTAAATTTCAGGTAAATTACAATGAGAGTTTTTAAAAATTCCGTATTTCAGATATTTAAGACACCCCTAATCGGTCCTAAATTAGGGTCACCCTAATTTGCATACAACAGAAAGACGAGTTTGATGAATGAAAGGAATGTGACAGCGGAGTTACTACAGGTAGTTTATTAGAATAATAAGTATAATAATAATTATAACCCAACTAGCAAAGTAGAACTTTAAAAGAAGTAAATTATTTTATAATTATCGAAGAGCGTTGCCTTAAGAATATTTTATTTTGTAGCGCATATCGCTGCGACAATTTTGTTCGTTAAGAAAGATATTAGCATAAAATTGTCTTATAATAGCTTTAACAACTTTTACTATAGAACAAATGATTCTTGTTTGTTTAGGAATTTTATAAAAGTATTATAACACGAGATACAACCTTTAAAAATATATATCTATAAGTAGTGCAACCATATTGTGACAGAGTCGTATACTCGCACAAATAGCTTTTAATTAGCGTCTTATAGAATACTTGTACATATACATGTTTTATTAAGGTTATATAAGGGAAATGATAAAATTATTGTTTAACGTTAATATGCGCTTATTTATAAAATCGTTTTATAGTTATGTTTAATCTAGAAAAATGCTTAATCTTTTATAAATATGATGTTTTAGGTTAGGTTTAAATGTATCCTAGTATAAAGTTCATTGAAACGTTATAGAACAGAAGGATTGGATAGTGCTAATATCGATGCATTATAGGACAACCATTTTGTGTAACAAAGTTTAATTATGCGTTATACAGTTTTATCAAAGTTTTAAAAATAGTGTTGCCAGATTTAATTAAAAATACAAAGGTACAGGTGAATTTTATATATATTACTTCAAATTCCTAAGATTTATACAAAGACAACTAATTAACCTTTGAATTATAGTCAATCCGATGTTTTAAAAATGTAAAAAAGTACCTTGTATGAAATAACATTTAAGGTAGATACCAAGGAAATTTCTCACTTCACCTCAAGCTCTGATGCTGTAATGTAATATTTATCGAAGTCAAATTTTTGAAGTACAATCTGATCACAATAAAAAAATAAATAAAATACGGTATACCGTTTATGCCATATATGGTTCCAGCAAGATGCGGCAAATGTTGGATAATACATAAGCGAACAATTTCCAGGACGTTGGATAGGCAGAAGAGGTGCTATTGACTGGCCAGCGCGATCCCCGGACTTAACCCCGCTCGACTTCTTTTTGTGGGGACACTTAAAGAACAAAGTCTACGTTAACCGTCCAAATGACCTAGAATCTTTAAAAATCAGAATTAGTGCTGAAATTCGGGCCATTCCAGAAGACTTCCTTCTAAACGTTGTAGACGGCTTCAAGGATCGACTGGCGCTCTGCTTAGCAGAAAATGGTGGTCATTTTGAACACCTGATCCACTGAAAAGGTTTCACTTGTTTATTATTCCGATGTTAAGTTGTTCAATTTTCTAGGCTATTTAATTTGTTATTATAAAGTTTGTTAAGTACAATTTTAAATAAATAAAAATTTGAAATACAAAAAATTCAGAGTTTTCCAAGTAGAATCAAAACATGCAATCCTGTGCAGATAGAAGTGATGGGGAATAATTTACTGAACAACTTTCATAAAGGTCACTTTTTCGTATGCGAGGTAATTCAAAAGTTACAGGCACTATGCGCGTCCATATGGTAGATTAATAGCTATTAAGGCCCAAACCTTGGTGGCCCCTGTGTTTTGCCGTAGTTTGTGAAGAAAGAAAATTAAAACCTTATGTCAAATTAAAATTAAATTAAATAATCTCCCTTATTTCAAATCTTCCTTAACAAAGAACAAGTGAAATGACGTCAATGTACAAAATTTTACAACATTTCTTGTAACCTATTACAGTTAAAGTAATCAGCTAAGGAATATGGTTCTAATGTTCTACAGTAACAATTTCAAATTGCTATACGTTTCTGTCATGTGGACTGCATGACCAATTGGGACTAAAGGTAACTTGTTTCCATTATGGAGTAACACAGCTTTAGGACTTAGTTTTAAGGAATTAATTAAAAGTCTCCAGTCTTTTGGATCATAGTCGAGATTTACAGCTGCCATTAATCCCTCAATGTCTCTACAGGCTACCAAATTGTTTTCCATGTTAAAAAATGGTGTTAGGCTTTTCTGACGGCTTCGGTACACAGAAACTATTACTTCATTTTGAAATAAGCTCTATCGTCGCAATCGAGAGGCCAACAGTTCGGATTTTTTCTTAGGCAATTCCAAATCCCTTATAAGGTCACTTAATTCACTTTGACTTATTTTGTGAGGCTTTTTACTGGAAAGTTCACAGACAAAATCGGAGTCTTGCGAGGTTGATGTGCCGGCGACATTTTCCAGTACACTACCGTTTGAATCCATTGGATCATCATCAGAATCAAGGCTATATTTTTTTGAGGTGGGTTAACTACAGGCAACTCGTCACTATGAGGCACCGGGCGTATGGCGGATTGTAAATTTGTATACTGTATCGCAGACCTTTTTTTTCTCCGAAAAGTCTTTTGGTGATGGGAGGTGTCAAACAAAAGTAACATTCAGTAACGTGGTCCTTCGGTTCTCGCCAGATCATACGAACAGCAAAAGACATCTTACGCTTTTTTCCACTTAGCCAGCCGCGAATGTTGGACGCACATTTGTAGCAGGCAGATATGGGAAGCCCAATTTTTACCCTGGTCTCTAATTTTACAGCCAAAATACAAGTGGTAAGCCTTTTGTATTAAAGGGCTAAGTGTACGTTTTGGTTTGACAAAAGTCACTTCACCACATATATAACAAAAATGATCCGGCTTATTTAGACAAACTCGCGACATGTTGTTCAAAACTCTCTAATTTCTCAAATACGAACACCTCTCAATCAACTGGTGGTTGAAATACAACTAACTAACAATTTAGGATTTATATTATATGTATTTAAATCCCTTATAAAGTACACCTACTATAATAAATCCAGGTACTTCTCATTTAATAGTCGAATTTTCCGATACATTACGGCCAGGTAGGTAATTATCATAATTAGTATGGATCTATAAAACCGGAGCTAACTGAGACTTTTGCAAGACAGATTGTTAGTTAGTATAATAAACTAAGTAAGATTTTGCTATTTTGGTCTCGGAAACATTTTTGCTGTTCCCCAGTGTAATTAATGTTTAAGGTGAGAGTCTACCTATGTACTTTAAAAAATTAAAACAGAAGATTTAACATAGATAACCAAAGTATGAAAATGCAATTTACGAACCGTAACAAATGTCGTGGATTCTATCAATAGGATGTCCAGAAGGATATCGGAAAATTATCTATTAATTTAGTGGTAAAAGTATTTTATTAAAGAAAATTTGAAATCAATGGCAATCACAAATCAGAAGCTTGAACACTATATAATCATGCAGTCAAATGATTGACTGGAAATACATGTAGGAGTTTTAAATTAAAATTGGTTTTTGTTACCGGCTAACTAAAGCTCTTCGAATTTTGACCATTAACGTAAAACAACAGGGAACAATGAGTGCATACACAAAGTTAATAATTAAATCTGCAACAAAAGCCGATGTCAGTGTCACTCAGGGTGTGCGAAATTTAATTTTAAAGCGATTAAACGTATACATTAGTTTTGTAGCCAAGTCGCCTATTAAAGTGTATTATTTCATGTTTGTAGTTGGCGGACACTGCGAGTTTAGTTTATAGGCTAATAAAATGTATTAGGCTAATTTCCCTTAAATAGGGCTATTTATACAAACCAATTTATTAGTCAGGTTATCATTGTGTATCCATTTGCTCATAGAGAATATACAAAACATGGTATATGCTAGAGAGCGTTTCGTGCGGTGTGTTTTTTTTTTAGGGTTCTGTACCGGGTGTTCCACCTAAGGAGGTATTCGGCTATATCTCAGAAAGTAATAACACTAGGACTTTGGAAAAAAGTATATATCGATAAAAGCAGCCAAGAGAAATTGCTGGAAATTATTTTCAAGTTCCAAAATGACCGCTAGGGGGCGTAAGAGAACTTTCAAAATAGAAATGCCGATTTTCTCTTGATTTTTCTTTATGAAAATATGTTAAAAATATAAGCATTGTATTCTTCATAAAGTTATGCAACTTTATGTTAGGAATCGTTTTTTTCTATTTTTAATAATAAAGTGGTGGGAGAAGGTCAAACTTTTTTCTTTTAAACGCTGATATCTCTGCTTTGAATAAACCGATTTTATTCAACTTGGTCTTGAAAAAAAGCCCTTCTTTTCCTCTACACGTAGATCTATTAACTATACCATATTGATTCTGATGGTGGCCACTAGATGGCGTTTTTCCGTAATTCCTCAATGAATAAGGATTTTCTCAAAAAAATCAAATGTTTCCAGTAAGGTCATACTCAGAGGCCCGAAAAAGTTAATGTTTGCATGGGCATAGTTGGTAGACATATTGTGGGACCTATTTTCATAGATGGTAATTTGAATGACGAAAAATATTTGAACCTCCTCACGAATCACATAATTCCTTCTTGCAGAATGGTTTTACCGGGCGTAAATAATGGCATAAACGAACAGGTATGGTTCCAGCAAGATGGCGCACCTGCACATTATGCGGCAAATATTAGACAATATATAAGCGAACAATTTCCAGACGCTATTAACTGGCCAGCGCGATCCCCGGACTTAACCCCGCTTGACTTCTTTTTGTGGGGACACTTAAAGAACAAAGCCTACTTTAATCCTCCAAATGACTTAGAATCTTTAAAAGTCCTTTTAAATGTTGCAGACGGGTTCAGGGATCGACTGGTGCTCTGCTTAGCAGAAAATGGTGGTCATTTCGAACACCTGATCCACTGGAAAGGTTTTACTTGTTTATTATTCCAATGTTAAGTTGTTTAATTTTCTAGGCTATTTATTTTGTTATTGCAAAGTTATAAAATAAATATTTGAAATACAAAAATTTCAGAATTTTTCCAGTAGAACCCAAATATGCAATCATATGCAGGGTGTTCCATTTAAAGAAAGTGAGTGGGTCTCTATGGCAACCAAACCAGACATGACAGAAAAAATTCATGCGGGTAGAAATGTGGGGAATAATTTACTGAACAACTTTCATAAAGGTCACTTTTTCGTATACGAGGTAATTCAAAAGTTACAGGCATTATGCGCGACTTTTTTGCCACTCGGTATATTTTAGCATTTAGAAAAATGAGGGGAACATTTTTTTATATTTAAATGAAACATGCCATACTAACCTTATAACCTTTTAAGGTGCCATCAAAATCAAACTGTTGATATTTTAAATTGTAAATAAAGGTTAACAGGTTGAGTGCCAACGTCCAGTATACTGGACACATTGGTTTCTTCTGAGAGCCCGCGTCCAGTTAACTGGACACATTTGTAATGTGGTTTTAATAAGAATCGCAGAAAGCTGGGGTCGGGGAATGAATTGTAAATTCGGCTGCGGGCTATGTATAATTTCGCGCCAAAATTTTAAATAAATCCGAACAAAGACAAACAGTTTACTCCGATTTTTATCGGATTTTACCAAGAGCACCAATTTCAGTTAAGCAAAAGGCTCGTGTCAACAGTGCAGTGATATTCACTGAGATGCGTGGTTGTATTGCTTTGCGGGTACATTTGTGACTTTTTTCTCGTAAAATGGATGAAAAAATAAGTCACAAATACGGGATTAAATTATATGAACTAACGACATATGATGGTTTCATTTTAAATGTCCTTGTCTACACAGAAAAGGGCACGCTCCAAGACGAAAACACCTCTCATTCAGTGTCTGTTGTCAAAAAGTTGCTTACTGACTACTTGGGGAAGGGTCACACAATATATATAGACAATTTTTATAGCAGTGTAAGTTTGGCAGAAGCACTTTTTAAGGAGAAAACAACATGCGTGGGTACGCTGCGTGAAAATAGGAGAGGAAATCCAAAGGAAGTGGTAAAGAAAAAATGAAAAAGGGCGAAGTAATTTGGAAGAGAAAGGGTCCAGTACTAGTTACGAATTGGAAAGACAAACGAAATGTCAAGATGATTAGGGGTTTAAACAAAGAGGGGATTAGTAAAAATCAAACCTTTATGTGTGCAAGACTATAATAAAAACATGTCTGGGATCGACAGATCTGACCAAATGTTGGCCTACTACTCAACCCCAAGAAAAACTTTGCGTTGGTATAGGAAAATATTTTTTCATTTAATTGACCTTTGCATTTGGAACTCGTGCTACATATACAAAAAATTAAAATATCGAAATATCCGTCTCTTAAAATTTAGAGAACATATTATTATGGCCCTTATTGGAGAACATGGTGCAGGTTCGACCCACCGCAAAGGACAAGAGTGCGATGCTAAGATGCAGACAATGCAATTGATTACTTCACATTTTTGATAGATCATATTTGCTTTTTCTGTATAATAATTGATTGTCCAGTTTACTGGACGGTGGTGTGTGGAATAAAAGTTTTAAAAATACCCCAGCGTCCAGTATACTGACACCTGTCAAACAGCTGTCAAATTGATATCAAACTGATACTGAGTGTCATAATAAACTTTTAGAGATATAAGCTAGTTAGATATGTTAATATGGCATTTTGGGTTATGGTTAAGGAATGCATATTTTCTGTTGGCATTCAACCTGTTAAGGTCACGCACCTTGCTCAGCTAGCTCAAGCTCTTGGCAATTGTAACCTGGGTGGTTCTTTTGTGAAGAATGCTGCCGTGCAAGCTAAGATATAGGATTGAGTTTTGAACGCCTTTCACAGCTCTAGCTGTAGTCAGTTGATTTACTAAATTAGACAAAAATAGTGAAAGTGTAAGTTTGCTACATTAAACACTCATTATTACAGCGCAAGAGTTGCAATACTGCAGGTGTAGTTTAAGTTTCGATAAGGGCCATCCGGCCAGGACGGACAGTCTACGCAACTCCCCCCAAGTGCTCATATTCCGCTCAAAAATGTTTATCATGGAGTTTGGGAGACTGCCGGCGGACTGAACGTGAATGGATACCTTTAGCCTGAAATAATAGGAAGGGAAGCCTTTTGCCAAACAGATTTAATATCAACAGTAGCCTTTTTACAAATGTCCAACCCACTGGGGTCTTTGTTGTTTTTGTCCTTGACAATTTCAGGATACCACAAATACAACGTTATAACATCAGAATGCGTTGGAAGGACGTTGCCACTTGGTGTTCCACTAAATCCTGTCACACGCGCCTTTCGCCGCCACAACAAAATAACCAAACCAGTTACGACCTGACAACAACTTGCGGTATTAGTGTTATTTTAGTTATTTATTTATTCAATCTACGTTTGGTTTTAGGGTTTAAACATAATTCGAAATTGGAATATTTCATTAAACTTTTATATCAAAAAAGGAACCTGAAGTTATCTTCACGCAGGATTGATTTTTTTTTTGGTGTGAATTTGAACTTCAGTATGTACCTGTTGTGCATACATGGATCCAAGAAATCGAATAAAAACGTTAATTTAAAAAAGTTTCGAAATTAGGGTTTTTTATTAAACTTTTAAATTTCACATTCCAAATGGAATCTCAAAATGTCATCGCACAATGCCGATTTTTTTTTAATGTTATATAAGTACAGTAAAAGGTTTCAATAGCGACCACCCTCGGGGAATCAAATGGTGGTGGGTTAACAGGGGTGGTCGGTTAATAGAGAAAAACTAAAACAACTGGTCTGCATCTTACAGTGTTTGTTCATTAATAAGTATCTACATATATGTAAATAATTTTAAATACTTTTGTTTAAATTTAAATTTATCAGAAGTAAAATTAAATGAGATGAATCTAATTTACCAATATGTATGTACTGCACGTGCACAACATAAATATATTTTATTTCATCCTGTCCAGTAAATCTACTTACCCTGTACTCATATGCGGCCGGTAAATGGAACATTACAGTATCAGATACTGTAATGTGTTGCCTAGCAACCATGCTTTGTTTTTGGAAACTACGACTTTTTACTTTCGATTTTTGACAAGTTGTCACTTAAAATTATAAGAAATAAAATATTTAAATACACATATTTAGCAATTATTTAATACATCAAAAACACTTTTTTAAATGAAATAAATCAATTATTATTTATTACCACAATTTTCAAATGCTCTTCAAATTCTTTGAGAAATTCTTCTCTTCTTAATGGTGAATATCTTGGATGGAATTCATTGTCTAGCAAATGCAAATGTTTCATATAATATATATAATATTTTGAAACTATTTGATTTTTCTTCTTGTTAGGAAGGAACCGAAATTTAATAGAAAGGTCCAAAAGAGCCTCCTGAATTTTTCGAAACAACATTTTATCATCCGCGTCTAAAGTGCAATTACGAAGTAAATCAACTAAGTAGGTTAACTGACGATGACAATTACTAATATCTTTAAACTCTGTACAAAATGTACAAGCAGAGTACACTATTTTTGCCATATTCATCAGCACTAAGAATATGATAACTATATAGGTTTTTTAAGGGTTATAATAAAAGTAGGTAACTGTCATAATTCAAAGAAAATAAAAAGCCATGGCCTACTATAAAAATGCGTTCCGCCAACCGACAAGTATTTATTAGAGAATCGTTCACTGCTATATATAGGTAGGTAGCATGTAGCATAAATTATACTCTTTAACCAACTTTAGTAAATGAAAAATGTTATGTAACTATAATATAGGCATTTAATTACATTGTTTTAAAGGTTTTGCTTAACTAAAATTAGTAATTTTTATTTTATATGGTCTATATTTAGTGATACCAATTAAAACTGTTTGGGTGCATCTACTTGTAATAGTATTTTTTTCTACCAACTTTAGTAATTGTAAAATATTACACAACCATAGAATATATTCCCTGTTATATATTCTTTAAATATTTTATTTAACTAAAATTGGTAGATTTTATTTTACTTGGACCTATATCTAGCAATACCAATTAATACTGTTTGAATGCTTCTACTTGTAATAGTAGATATGATTTTCTACCAACTTTAGTAAATGTAAAATATTACACAACTATAGAATAGATTTCCTGTTACAATTTTTGAAAAATTTTATTTAACTAAAATTAGTAATTTTTATTTTATTTGGACCTACGAGCCTGCATGTATTTCTTAAAAGTTAGTTTATATTAATTTAATTAAATAAACACTATAATTTAGTACAATAAAAATATATTAAGAGCTAACTAAGTAATAAAAGTAAGTAATGAACAAAACATTTACACCTATTTATTATTTATATAAGAAAGTTCAATCTATTTGTTAAAATTCACGGTTATAGTACAATTTGTATTATTACTAATATTTATTCCTGATGTGCAAGGAACATTCCCATCAGAAATAATGTTATTTATTTCTGTGTTCTTAGTTTGTTGCAACACTTGTACAAAATTCTCACCTCCTTGAATCATTCTTGCAATTTTGGTTTTTCCTTCAAGTGCATCTTCAACATATTTTTCTGCTACCGCAGAACTTTTCCAACCACCATGCCGTTTTAATACAGATGAGTCTACACCTGCATTTGCAAGAAGAGTCGCCGAGGTCCGTCTGAAACAGTGACCGGTATACTTTTCAGGATTTTCAAGTTTCAAATATTCTGCAATTTTTTTGGGCATTGAACCTACAGTGTGAATTCCTACTCTTTGTTGGATGCATTTACCATTTCGGTACCCGAGAAATAAAAAACTTTCTTCAAAATTTTTAGGTCGTAGAGCAAGATATTTCCGGTATATTTCAAGAAAATTAATTCCTTCTATTTCATTAATGACAGTAAAAACACGTTTTATATTAGTTTTCGTTTGCGGAATCGTGATTACCAGTTGTGTTCCTGTGTCTTGAATGTCATTGAGAGTCATAGAATACAATTATTCCCGCCGACAACCTCCTGCAATCCCAATTATTGCAATAACTATAACCAACAAATAGTTATCATCGGATGCTTTCTTGAGAAATAAATTTACTTCTTCTCTTGTCAATACCTTTGACTGCGTCGGTTGATGTCCAACACTACATTTCTTTAAGAATGCGATAATTTTCGGAAACTTACTGATATTGACGTTTTCTTTGACAAGTAACATTGCCTTTAGCATCGAATATTTTGCCCATAAGGAATTGCCATTTATTCTCTTTGACTATAAAATTAAAATAAATTAATAAATATTGCTCATATATAAAATATATTTAAAAAATCCTGTAGGTCATACTTACTTCATCTAGAAAATAAGCTAAAAGAACATCTTCTTGTATGTTTGTCACTTTATGAAATTGCTTCCATTGGCAAAATAATCCATATTCTTTGCTATATCTATTTGATGATTTTGTCGGGATTAATTTTTCTGTTGCTTCGGCAGCCTTATTTAAAATTATACCCGAAACCTCCATAATTGCCCACACGAATATTATGACTTTATCTATTTGACAGTGACAAGCAAACAAAATTTATAATTAACTATGGAAACCAATGGCTCAATTGCATTTAGGGTAGGTAGCATGATATAATATTGCGAAGGATTTTTTAAAATTTTAATATACCTATTTATTTTTTTGAAAAGGGATATAATGACAGGATGAAATAAAATACCATACGATACACGTCCGTTAGGTGTTATTACAGCACTCGTTTATATTCCAGACTCGGCTCCTACGTCGCCTCGTCCTGTCGCCGATACGGCCCTGTGGATGTCTTTGCTTCGGCGGTCTGTGGAAAGATACGCTACCTTCAGAGCCCGAGTCAGAGTCGAGGTCTTTTTGACCGAGTAGCGTTCTCCTAAGTAAAGCCGGATTCCAGAGAGGGTCGACTCCTACTTCTCGCATTGGGGCCAACTCGGCTGGGCGAGTTGGCCTAACGTTGCCCAATATGTCCCTATTGGAGTGCGTTTCTATCCCTGGGAGTGGTTCTCGGTCCCACCGAGGATTGGTTTGGGAAGCAAGTAAGGCGTCCTGGTCGGCATTTTTGGTTATATTTAAATAAGTTTGGATTGATTCTACCATTGTTGAAAAATCCTGGGCTTCAGGATTCTCAGGGCTTACTTGGGACTCTATACTACCCGAGCATTCAATGGTTTTTTCGGTCATTTTGATAATTTAGGGATGCCAGATTTTTTTATTGGTTTTAAAAAAAATCAAAAACTAAATTTATAAGAAAAATCAATCATAAAAATATTAATTAATTTTTTCTTTGTTAAGGGTGGTCCCACCTCCTTTAACCCCGATGGCGGAAAGGCCACCGGTCCACCAAAATTAAGATAAAAATATTTGAAGAGAAATCAAAAATTTAATCAAAAGGGGTCAACCAATAACCTCATGGTGGTTAATGGTAAGAGAGAAGGTAACGTATTACCAATTCTTAAATACTTTTTCTCTATTTTCTTTTTTAACTAATTTATGGGGGGGGGCAAGGGGAGGACTTTTAATTAATGTTAATTTGTAATATGTAATTCCACGGAGGGCAAAAGAGAATAAAGTGTTTTGGTTTATTTCAATATTTTTTCAAAACCTTTTACATTACAATAATGACAATCGACAAACTTAATATTAACCCAACATTTATAACATATAACATCCAATCTCGATAAACTTTACCTCAAGAAGAAAATGATTTAAAACTAAAACTTCAATTATAAAAACTAAAAGGTTTATCGAAATTAGTTTCAGTAAACTATTATTATAAACAATTAACAACAAATAAATAATAATCAAGCTTATTTTCACTTGGGGGGCTGCGCCCCACTTAATAAATTCGCAATGGCTCTTTTTGGCAGACGGCCAAGTCTGGGGGACTGCGTCTCTCTTATTTTTATAAAGAAATCTAGGGGTTGTTACCTCGTAAACTAGCCTGCAGTGCCAGGACTAGTCCGGTAACAGCCAACGAACTATTCAACTCTGGAATTCCTTACTTGCCTGTATGCGAAGCGACGACGTGAAAACCAGAGCTGAAACATTTAAATTTCGCGCCCGAAAATATTTTCCCCCCTACTTCCGATTCCCCAATACCTCGCGTAACACGACCCAGGTCCGCATGGGTATGAGCATACTAATCCACAGAAGTATCCAAAAAATAAATCACTGATAATCCAAATCAAGGGAATAACACTTGATTGACATACAGGAATCCACCAACTAATCAAGGGAATAACATTTGAATAGTATTCCAATCAAATCACTGTAAATCCCGGAAAGATAACTATATCAAAAAGGACGGGAATCACCTCCTCGATAGACGCGAAAACTTTATTGCCCCCCTATTGAAAGGTACGGCACAACACTTGATGACAAGTGGAAAATTTTAAAAAAAAAATTTTAAGTTTAACTTCAAAAATTAAACTGACGTGAAGTACTTTAGCAAGCAAAATTCAGGTCCCGAATGAACCAAAAACGCCGCGTTTTATATTCTTATCCATTTAATTACAACGCAATAAACGGTTTCAGCCAATGACAACCCAGCGAAAAACTACAACTCGATATTTTCTATAATCAATAATTTTTTTTTTGAAAAAATATCGCATTTCGATGGGTTACATTATATTAAAGTAAAATATCAACTTTTATTTGTTTAGTGATACAAATTTTAGCAACAATTGTCAAAAATATGTATGAAACAGGGAGGAGCCTCCTGACTTACTCAGGGCTAATTACGCATTAATTTTACCAGCCGAAAATGTTTTGGGGTATATCAAAAAACGCGACCAATCAATGAACAAAACATCGCTAAATGACCAAAAGGCGGGGCTTGTTAAGGGAGTTGAATGGCTTATAAATAGAAACGCGAAATCGTTGTACCCATTCTTCACTTGACTGTCATAAAAGCCGCTCACGAAAACCAAATTTAAAAACATCCCAGAGACCAAAAAATACAAATCCCATTTGTCCGCCTGAAGTCATTTAACGACTTTTCTCGTAAAACTAAACACAAATGACCCACAATACAGAAGGCAAATACACTTCATACCGTGAATTAACATTTTACACTTCAAAACTTTTATCGAAAACAACTTTTTGCCAAAATTACTTTTTGTTTCTGACAAATAATTTTTTCATTATTTGTGCCTTTAAAAAAAAAATAATAATAATACTAACAAATTATTATTCCTAAAAAATTGAAAACTAAATTAAACTTAAAAACTACTACAGGGGTTATGCACTAGATAAAATAGCATTAAATGACTAGTTATACGACACCCCCCCCACAAGACGGAAAAATAACTTAAAGTACTTAATTTTAAGTTTATTTCTACGAACCCTCAAAAACAATTAAGAACCCCCTCCCAAAATTCTTCCTTTAACTTAAAGAAATCACCCCACCTATTACAATAAGCTCCGGGTAGTACTGAGTCTTTGTTTAGCCTGGAGTTATAGAAGTACTTCGTACTTGCTTTTGAGATTAGATCGTCCTTTTCTTTTTTTAGGGCTGCAGGAACTGTAAGATTTGTCTTCTGGGTTTCTGGTTGAATACAATCGCGTAGATTTGTCTTCATGGGGATATGATCACGTAGATACATATCGTCGATTACAACCTCAATTTTGTCTACAATGTTTTTTCGTTGTTTTCTCAAACATTCATGCCCCAACGTTTCGATCTTCTCTACATTTTGAATTTCCTGGGTGAGCAATTCCTCTAGGATTAATAAATCTTGAAAGTGTTGAATATTGGAAACTTTGGTTTTTAAAACATTGACGTTTCGTTCAACATCTTTTAGGAGTCGTTGCTGGTGCAAGAATTCGGTGGGCAATTTGTTCCCCAGTATTTCGGAACTCGAACATTGATCAATTTGCATTGCATGTAATTGAGGCGTCGTCTCGTCCATTTGTTTATTTTCTTGAGGTTGTTCAGGTTCTTCCTCAGAGTCTTCGACATTTTGGGGGGGAACCTCCTCAGCGGAAAATTCGAATTCCGCGTCGCTGTCATCGCTTTCTTCATATATGGGGTATTCGTCGAGGTCAACTTGATTTCCGTTCTTCGCTTTTCGCAGATCGTCGATATGGAAGTTAACGGGGTTGTCGTTCACTATAACCTCATAAGCTGAATTCCCCAAGACTTTTGTGACCTGATGAGGCCCGGTCCAGGCAGGTTGAAAAGCTCCTGTACGGTGAAACTTTGCATTTACCATATCTCCAACATTTAACTTAAGTATGGCAGATCCGGCTTCAGAAAATTCTTTCCGTTGAAAATCCAACTGTTTTGCATAAACTTGTCTTCTTGTTAATACCCTTTGTTCTTTCGTCTGGGTTTTTTGGTACTGGGTCCATTTAGTTTGCCATTCGCCTGGGCATTTGAGTTCATACCCCAATATAATCGACGCCGGCGTTTCCCCGGTGGCTCTATTTCGCCTGCTTCTTAATACTTGGAGGGCTTGAGGCAAAACTCGCTCCCACTGGTTTTCTTGTTTATTTAATAAAAGAACTCGCAATACCTTTTTTAATTCTTGTACTCTTCTCTCCACGGGGTTTGCCCGTTGATGGTATACACTGGAGTTATGTTGTCTAATCTTTTTTACTTCGCAAAATTTCGTTAGTACGTTCGCCTTAAATATCTTGGCGTTATCGCTTACTATATGCTTAGGATATCCGTATCGTGCAATTATTTCCGTCTTTAGAAATTCTAATACATCCTTGGCACTTACATCCGAATAAGTTCGTGCCTCTATCCATTTAGAGAAAACATCTTCGGCAAAAAGAATATATTGATTGTGCGTTCCGGCGGCTTCGCGATACGGTCCTAACAAGTCGATACTTATCATCTCGAAGGGATTGGTAGGAGTGCGTGGCGTTTGGGGAGCATGCTTTTGCTTTTGCTGGGTTTTGCAAATTGAGCAAATTATACACTTAGATACATATTCTGTGATCTCTTTGTGCATACATCCCCAAAAATACTTGTTTGCGATTTTTCGGACAGTTTCCTCAGTTCCAGGATGGCTTTGTTCCGGGTCATCGTGGTGCATATAAATAACTTGTTGTGTATATTGTCGGGGCACAACAAGTCTATCTCCCTGTGGATGTCTACGCCATAATAAATTATCAATAAGTACGAACTCTTCCAATACACGTCTTTGTTTGTTATCCGTTGGTTGTTGGCCTGCAAGCAGGTCCAAAGTGACTTTTAAACGCCGAATTGCCTTATCATGCTCCTGGTTTTCGGCAATTTTAGTGTATAAATCACCCAGGTCGGCTATAACTACAGCACATTGAGCTACCGTTGATTTAGTCGTCTCCACAGAGGGGGGCAACAATCGATCATTGTCTGGTTCCGCTTCATAGGGAGTCTCCTCGGGATTGCGGCTTAATAAATCAGGTAAATGATTTTTTGATCCGGGAACATGTTGAATTTCAAATTTAAATTCCTGAAGAAGGAGCGCCCACCTGGTCAGCTTGGCTCGTGAGTCCTTAAATTTTTGGAGCCAGGTCAATGACTTGCTGTCCGTACGGACCATAAAAGGCCGATCTTCCAGATAGGCTCGGAAGTATTGAATAGCCCAGACGAGCGCAAGACACTCCTGTTCGTTAATGTGGTAACGCTGTTGAGAAGAATGAAATTTTGCGCTAGCGTATGAAATAATGTTTCGTACTTCCGAGCCATCTTCAGGTTCTTGATACAGTACAGCGGACATGCCTATAGCTGAGGCGTCCGTCTGTAATATGAATTTTTTTTCAAAATTAGGGCGACTCAATTGCTTTGCTTGGGCTACAGTAGTTTTAGTTTTCATAAATGCGTCAGTTTGCAGGCTAGTCCATGTAAATTTTGAACCCTTTAACGCTTCGGTCATCGGGGCAGTAAGTTCGGCCATATTCGGAATGTACTCCCGTACCCAGTTGCATAATCCCAGGAAAGACTGCAGTTGCTTCTTGGTCCTTGGTTCGGGACATGCTTTGATTTGTTCCAAATGTTTGGTTTGTGGTTCAGTGTAATCGCCACAAATCCTATATCCTAAATAGTCTATGCTAGTTTGGCAAATCTGGCATTTTTCGGCGCTTACTTTCAAATTATGTATCCGAAGTCGCTCGAAAACGATTCGTAAATGTCTAGCATGAGTGTCCTTGTCGGTTGAATATATTATAATGTCATCAAGGTAGACCTGTACAAACTCCTGTATCAGGCCTACCAATACTTCTGTCGACATAAGTTTCTGGAAGGTACTGGGTGCGTTTTTTAGCCCAAATGGCATCACATTGAAATGATAACTTGCCCCGTCTGGTGTAGTGAAAGCGGTATACTGTTTACTGGAGTCTTCCATGGGAATTTGCCAGTATCCGCTCTTAAGGTCCAAAACTGTAAAATATTTGGCTTGGGCTAAAGCTTTCACGGAGTCCGGTATACGTGGCAAGGTCGAGGATTCTGCGACACTAATATCGTTCAGGCGCCTAAAATCGATACAGAATCTTGGGTTTTTTCCTGGCCTCGTAACAAGCAAAGGTGGCGAAGAGAACGGTGACTGTGTAGGTTCTATTACGCCTGCGCATAACATTTCTTGGATCTGATCATTCAAGATTTTTTTCTTGTCTGGATTTAAATTATAACAGCGTTGATTGATGACTTTATTATCCTTTAAGACGATCCTATGTTGGGTGGTACGAGTTGTTGGCTGTGCTAATCCGATTAGAAAAATGTCTTTGAATTCCTGAATAAGATCCCTGATATTTCCCGGGACGTCCGGTCCCATTTCCGGCAATTCGCATGGCATATCTACCGAATGGAATTGTTTCCAATATATGGTTTGACGTAGAGTCTGTCCAATATATATACAGCTTCTATTGAAGTCCATTAGGGCTTGTTCTGTCCTTAAAAACTCGCTACCTAATATAATTTTAGCAGTTAATCCTGCAACAATATTGAAAACTACTTTATAACTATAATTCCCTAAAACTAAATTGACTTCAATTAATCCTAGAACTCTCGCTTTAGCACCTTCTATTGCTAATATGAGAACCCGATCATCTTCTATATATATTTCAGATTCGATTAGATCCTCTGAAATCAGATTTAAATCAGAACCCGTGTCAATGAGGGCTTCATAATCTTTATCAAACATTTGCACTCGGACTAAGGGCCGCGAGCCTATCGAATTAATTGATTCTTTAATTACATTAATTGGGGTCTTTAATGGTCTTGGATCGTCCTGCCCCAAGGCGGATCGATCAGCGCTTAGTTTTTTTGGGAATTATTTTTGGCCTGTTCCTTTTTGGAATTTTGATTTTCCAAAATTTGGTCACGGGCAGGGGGAGTCTTCTTTTCTTCATAAGTTCTTTGGCGGCATTCATGATCAAAATGTTCCCCCTGACAATGTCGGCAGGGGCGTGACCTTACAGGAGGTCTTGGCCTATTCGAGACATTATTCGTCCTTGGTCGTTCATTATTATTTACTATATTAGTTGGATTGGGGGGGTTAGTATTAATTGTCTGTTGTCGTTCTTCAGTCTGGTCCTGCTCGATCGCCATCGTGAGACACGTAAGGCGATCGGTATCCAATATGTCCACGCATCTTATCCTAGAACGGAGGGCTGGTATTAATAAGGGCACAATGACATTAACACATTCTTGTTCTGTCCCAAAGGGCACCAACCTCCTAAATAATGCTCTCTTTTTTAGTATGAACTCTTCAACTTTTTCGTTATTCTTTTGTTTAAGTCCGTATAAATTTGATTTTAGGTCGCTTACTAGCTCGGGGCTATTAAAACGTCTGCTTAAGCGCTTAGCGAATTCTTCAAAATTCAAAATTAGTCCTTTTAGCGGCTCTATCCAACTTCGGGCCCCCCTTTGAAGCTGCTCCACTGCAATATTAATTTTTTCATTTTCATCTAAAATATTGCATTGTAAAAAATATCTTTGCAGTGTTATCAAGAATAAATCGGGGCTTTCGTGTTGAAACCCGCTGAAAGTTTCTCGTAATTTATTTGAGGGGGCGGGGGGATTACTTCGTTGATCACCGATTATATGTACTAAGCTTCCAATCGCCTGCACAAGGTCCTGTACATCTGTCATTTTTTTGGTTTCACAAGAAGTGGAGTTGGCAAACTTCGTATAGGGTCCTCCAGATCCATCGGTCTGTACAAACTGGTTACGTGGGGCAACTATTTCATCAATTTGTTTCCCCACCAGGGATGCCATGTCGCCGATACGGCCCTGTGGATGTCTTTGCTTCGGCGGTCTGTGGAAAGATACGCTACCTTCAGAGCCCGAGTCAGAGTCGAGGTCTTTTTGACCGAGTAGCGTTCTCCTAAGTAAAGCCGGATTCCAGAGAGGGTCGACTCCTACTTCTCGCATTGGGGCCAACTCGGCTGGGCGAGTTGGCCTAACGTTGCCCAATATGTCCCTATTGGAGTGCGTTTCTATCCCTGGGAGTGGTTCTCGGTCCCACCGAGGATTGGTTTGGGAAGCAAGTAAGGCGTCCTGGTCGGCATTTTTGGTTATATTTAAATAAGTTTGGATTGATTCTACCATTGTTGAAAAATCCTGGGCTTCAGGATTCTCAGGGCTTACTTGGGACTCTATACTACCCGAGCATTCAATGGTTTTTTCGGTCATTTTGATAATTTAGGGATGCCAGATTTTTTTATTGGTTTTAAAAAAAATCAAAAACTAAATTTATAAGAAAAATCAATCATAAAAATATTAATTAATTTTTTCTTTGTTAAGGGTGGTCCCACCTCCTTTAACCCCGATGGCGGAAAGGCCACCGGTCCACCAAAATTAAGATAAAAATATTTGAAGAGAAATCAAAAATTTAATCAAAAGGGGTCAACCAATAACCTCATGGTGGTTAATGGTAAGAGAGAAGGTAACGTATTACCAATTCTTAAATACTTTTTCTCTATTTTCTTTTTTAACTAATTTATGGGGGGGGGCAAGGGGAGGACTTTTAATTAATGTTAATTTGTAATATGTAATTCCACGGAGGGCAAAAGAGAATAAAGTGTTTTGGTTTATTTCAATATTTTTTCAAAACCTTTTACATTACAATAATGACAATCGACAAACTTAATATTAACCCAACATTTATAACATATAACATCCAATCTCGATAAACTTTACCTCAAGAAGAAAATGATTTAAAACTAAAACTTCAATTATAAAAACTAAAAGGTTTATCGAAATTAGTTTCAGTAAACTATTATTATAAACAATTAACAACAAATAAATAATAATCAAGCTTATTTTCACTTGGGGGGCTGCGCCCCACTTAATAAATTCGCAATGGCTCTTTTTGGCAGACGGCCAAGTCTGGGGGACTGCGTCTCTCTTATTTTTATAAAGAAATCTAGGGGTTGTTACCTCGTAAACTAGCCTGCAGTGCCAGGACTAGTCCGGTAACAGCCAACGAACTATTCAACTCTGGAATTCCTTACTTGCCTGTATGCGAAGCGACGACGTGAAAACCAGAGCTGAAACATTTAAATTTCGCGCCCGAAAATATTTTCCCCCCTACTTCCGATTCCCCAATACCTCGCGTAACACGACCCAGGTCCGCATGGGTATGAGCATACTAATCCACAGAAGTATCCAAAAAATAAATCACTGATAATCCAAATCAAGGGAATAACACTTGATTGACATACAGGAATCCACCAACTAATCAAGGGAATAACATTTGAATAGTATTCCAATCAAATCACTGTAAATCCCGGAAAGATAACTATATCAAAAAGGACGGGAATCACCTCCTCGATAGACGCGAAAACTTTATTGCCCCCCTATTGAAAGGTACGGCACAACACTTGATGACAAGTGGAAAATTTTAAAAAAAAAATTTTAAGTTTAACTTCAAAAATTAAACTGACGTGAAGTACTTTAGCAAGCAAAATTCAGGTCCCGAATGAACCAAAAACGCCGCGTTTTATATTCTTATCCATTTAATTACAACGCAATAAACGGTTTCAGCCAATGACAACCCAGCGAAAAACTACAACTCGATATTTTCTATAATCAATAATTTTTTTTTTGAAAAAATATCGCATTTCGATGGGTTACATTATATTAAAGTAAAATATCAACTTTTATTTGTTTAGTGATACAAATTTTAGCAACAATTGTCAAAAATATGTATGAAACAGGGAGGAGCCTCCTGACTTACTCAGGGCTAATTACGCATTAATTTTACCAGCCGAAAATGTTTTGGGGTATATCAAAAAACGCGACCAATCAATGAACAAAACATCGCTAAATGACCAAAAGGCGGGGCTTGTTAAGGGAGTTGAATGGCTTATAAATAGAAACGCGAAATCGTTGTACCCATTCTTCACTTGACTGTCATAAAAGCCGCTCACGAAAACCAAATTTAAAAACATCCCAGAGACCAAAAAATACAAATCCCATTTGTCCGCCTGAAGTCATTTAACGACTTTTCTCGTAAAACTAAACACAAATGACCCACAATACAGAAGGCAAATACACTTCATACCGTGAATTAACATTTTACACTTCAAAACTTTTATCGAAAACAACTTTTTGCCAAAATTACTTTTTGTTTCTGACAAATAATTTTTTCATTATTTGTGCCTTTAAAAAAAAAATAATAATAATACTAACAAATTATTATTCCTAAAAAATTGAAAACTAAATTAAACTTAAAAACTACTACAGGGGTTATGCACTAGATAAAATAGCATTAAATGACTAGTTATACGACAGTCCGTAAAACAACTCGTACTGTAATAAGTCACCTACCGGACTTGTAACGTAAAATACTAATACAACTGCTTTGAAATTCTTATTTTTTACAATCATCAGAAATTAATGATTGCTTCATATTTTTTTTTTGTTTTTATAAAATTCAGATTTACATTTTAATAGCAATTGAGAAATATTTGTAGACTTCTCAAAATTGTTAACATTATTAAAAAAGTTTTAGTCTCTCAAACTTTCGCAGGCTTTAGATAGGCTTGATATTTTTTACACTGGAGCAAGTTCAGGTTCCTCTTTCTCCGTCTCAGAGTTGGGAGTAGTTTCATCCGTTTCTTGGATTTCTTCAATACGATGATAGTCAATTCTGCACTTTCTGTTGGCAAATCGTTATCAATAGAGGCAAATTGTTTCAAGTTAATATGTGCCCTTAATGTTAGGAAACAGTTATGCGAGCGGAATATTATCTTCTTCTTCGAAGCCGTCAATATTATCTGTACTTATTACACATAAATCCGGCTTTCATAAAGCATTTTTTTGGCAAGGTTGGCAATGTGAGGTGGTATTGGGTGGAAGAAAAATAGGTTTGACATTATCCAGTGTAATTTTGAGATGAGACGTTGCATTATCCAGAAACAATACCACTCTTCTAATCTGCTTTTTCATCTTGGTATCAAATCTGTGAAGAAGCCATGTTGCTATGATGTCTGCTGTCGTCCACGCTTTTTATTCGAGACCCCTTGTAGAGGTAATTTATCGATATGTGCGCCCTTAAAACATCGAGGATTTTTGCTTTTGCCTATTATAAGTGGTTCCTCCTTCTCATCTTCCATATTTGCACAGAACGAAATTGTAAATCGTTATTTTGCTGTTTTTTTTTCCAGTACACTTGTCATCTTTCAAAGCATATGTTTTTGTTAGCAATGCACGATAGTAGAGATCTGAGAAGGATCTGTCTCATCTGCATTAAATACGCCCTTGGGGCATAATCCTTTAAAGTGGCCAATAGCCTTTCCTTCCAAGCAGTTACGTCTTCAATATTGATATCGGCTGATTCGCCACATATTGCCTTGAAGGTAATATCATGCCGACGACGGCATTCTTCTAACCATCCATTTGATGCCTTGAAGTTATCTAGTCCTAGACATTGAGCAGATTCGAGGACCTTTGCTTGAATTATGGGCCCGGATATTGATAAGTGCTTGTTTCGCGCCTTACAAAACCAGTTAAAAACAACTTGGTCAACTGCCAGTACCCTCGGTATTGGAATTTTTTTTTGTTCGCCCTTGCCACCTTCTTGAAACAAATTTCTACATTTTGCTTTATTTTGAAGCAACATAGTCACTTAGGTCTTGCCCACTTTAAATTTTTCATCCAATTTCCTGGTGCTTAAACCAGTTTTTTCACTCTCCTTGATAATTTCAATTTTTTCGCTTAAAGAAAGATATTTCATTTTTCCCGCCATATTCAAATATTCTCGCTAGTCCCAAAACACATAAAAACTGTTCAAAATAAAACTACTGTTAACAACTGATTTATCAGCCCTTAAAGCAAATTAAATGGACCCGCCTGCAATAAAGTAATTAGTGTATGTACCTATATTTCTTAAGAATTGTCGGGTCCGGTTTTACTGCCCCTATACAGGGGTAGGTAAAGAGAAGTATAATATAATGCGATTTCCATTTTTAAATATGGGGAATTCATAACCGGTCGTTTAACGCAGGTGGTCACTTTATAGAGGCGGTTGCAAACAGAGGTTTTAATGTACCTATATCTTAAAAATACAATTAATCTACACCTACGGATATAAAAGTTTAAAAAAATTTTATTGCTCCGCCCTAAACACACTTTTAAAGAACTTGGTAACCTACAATTGGTATACCGCACAAGTTTGTCGCTCAAAAATTAAGCATAATACGGGCCTGGGGATTTTTTTTTTTGCGGACCCCGTATAATTATAAAATACGTCACAGCATACCATAATATTCGACCAATATTAATTGCCTATTGTGTTAAATATTAATGGCACACCGGCGTGTTCCAAGTGCTTTAAGCCTCTAAGTAAATGCATCTCTTAAATAATGATTGGACTTTTTTTTATTGTCTATATTAGAGAGCTACTGTGGAATGAAAAACACTCGGGGAAAATTTTATGATGTTACAAATGAAGACGTAAAATTATTAAGCTGAATAGAACTATTTTCACAATGCTTTATTTACTAATGCATCATTAACACACAACTAGCTTTGACTTACGGGAAAGGGAAGGAAGCGGTGAGCATTTTAGTCACCAGTATAAAGGAAAGAAAGGAGCAAACTCTACTTTTTTTTTATTTGAAACGTAATTTCGCTCTGAATATATTTTTTTTATATTGGCGGATTTTGCTGAAATTTTGTGTGAATATTCTTAATTGTAGAAAAAATATATAATCAAACTGTACAGGGGGAGCCAAGTAACAGGCAATATTCTTAAGCATGACCTTTGGCGCTGTTGCAAAATTAAATTTTTTATTCTAAATCTACAAAAATTATTTGAAAATATTTAGAAACTATCGGAGAAGAGGCTCTGAAAAAACTAACCTGACCTTTTGATCCAAAGGAAAACAATCGTTTATCTAACGTTTACTCTATACTGCATTGGCATTTGAAAAGTCGTACAGCGCGTACAGACTTGCAAACCCCCACGCAATACCGAGCGCGCCTTGTCCGCACCGCGCTGGGGTTTGGAAGACGATAAACGGAGTTATTAAATAACAAACCCAAGTTTATTTCAGAACAAGATTGCTCTGAAATTAACCGGGGTTCGGAATTACGCTTCCGGGTCTTAGATACACGTCAACTGCTGATTTGGTGATAATTTCATTCAGTTGCAGTTTTACTCTCCCGAAAATGGCATAGCGCCTGCTATCCCGGGATTCGCATTGACACACAACCTGATAGACGGTTTCCCTATCCTTGCCGCAGAGCCTACAGCTAAGATCTCCATTGTATATCTTCATTTTGTTCAGGTGATCCTTGACAGCCACTTGTCCTGTGAGGATTTCGGTTGTTATTCTTAGTTGACTGTTGACTCCTGCTTAGGTTAAGCAACTGTTTTGAGAATTTAGGACCAATACTCCCCATAACTCTCTTGCTATAATTAAGTCCCTGTCTGCTGTCCCAGCCGACCTTGTTTTTTCATTTTTAGTCCATCGCTTAATAGCTCGTGCTGTGCATTTAGGCATTCCTAGGGCTGCTTTAGGACCGATGTATGGTGCAGCTGATGCTTGCCTCGCGAGCTCATCTGCCCTTTCGTTGCCAAAAATGCCTCTGTGACCCGGTACCCAGAATAGCTTCACAGTATTGCTGTCCGCCAGGGTTCTCAGTTTATTCAGGCATTCCCAGATTAGCATTGATATTACCTTTTGGCTTATGAAAGCCTTGAGGACCGCTTGACTGTCTGAGCATAATATGTAGATTCGTCTATTTTGGTAGGCTCTTCTATTGTTTTCCCATGCACATTGTAGTATGGTATAGGTTTCTGCCTGGAATACTGTTGGGTGTTTTCCCTAGGGAATGACTCCATTGGAGAATATTTTTGAGAGAAGTTTTGCAAGGAAACTGCAACAGGGCAAGAACAGTTTATAAAGTTAGTCAGACTACGGTTCTAGGTTCTATCTTATTACAACGATCACGTGTCTTGATTACAATCAGCCAATTTCTATTTTCAAATTGATTACCGGCCTGAACAGGATAGCCTTGATACATTCTTCAGTTTTCTTTGGCGTGCACTATATGCATGTTTTTTCACTTGAAACTTCGAGGTTATATATCTCGAAAATGACTGGATATGGAGGATTCTACACAACAACTTTCATCCATACGAAACCAACTTAGTCAATAGATTGGAGCCAGGGTATCCCGCACGAACACTGGAATTATTAGCAAGATTTTCCGAATTGTATAGCCAAAATGTAAATTCCTTGTCCAACATTCTATGAAGCAACGAGAGTCGCTTTCAAAATAATGGAGTCTTGAGCCGACATAAGTGTCGCTATTGGTCCCAGAATAATCTTCGTTGGAATAGAGGAAGAGGAAATCAACGCGTTTCTGGAATTATTGTTTGGCGCGTTTATTTTTAAATTTATATCTCATTGGACCTTGATTTTACGAGGGCACTTTTGGAGAACCCTATTTTAATTTTTTTCAAGTTGCATTTGCAGAACTGTTAGAAGAGCCTTTGAGCACAGACCGAATATGTGACTGTAACAAGGACGGGGCTCCTGCTCATAATGCTCCACTTGTTATCTACCATTTGGACAGACAGTATCTCAATCGATGCTTTGGAACCAACTGACCGATTACATGGCCAGCAAGGTTTCCAGATATAACACCCTTACGTTTTTTCTTCGGGGGTCACTTAAAGGATATTGTCTATGAAACACCAGTTGAAGATATGGCCGATCTTATAAGCAAAATAACTACAGCTGCATGTACTGCTATTACAAGAAGACCGCTTTTAAAAGTTACCCACAGCAAGTTTTTAAACATTTTGACAATTGTGTTCGCTCAAAAAGAATTAATTTTGAATAAAATTGACTGAACTGTTATTAAGTGAAGAATTATTTTAGTTTTATTACTGATCCGTTTCAGGTGTAATTTAAGCCAACTTTGGCTTCGCTCATTATCACAATGAAAATTCTCATGTACATACAATACGGTACTGCTCATACCTAGGTTCCTTTGTAAAACACGGGCGTATGATCAGAGTAACGCATGTTACACTGACAAAAATGGATTTACCGATGTCGTGGGTTGCAGAATTAGAGCTACTTTAACGCACGAATTAACTTTACTGAAGTCCAAAGTGTCTTTTTAAAAAGTTTTTATTTTACTAAAAAGGTTACAACATTGGTTTTTAATAAAAATTAGAATACAAAATTACGTGTTAATACTTTAGATATTATCAACTGACTGAATTGTTTTAATTAATAAAAGAATGAAGTAAAAATGAATAAGTGCATTGGTAGCAGAATTAGATATTGTCCATTCATGTTGTTTAGGGGTTAGGTGGTCAGATAACTCCTCCCTCATCGGATTCAACTATAAGGCTTGACGGGGTAGTTGAATTGGTTCCATTTCTGGTCCATCTTCCTCATCTAACTTTGGAGTGCTTCTTTTTGAAAGTTTCTTGTAAATCATGTAGATACCGCAAAGGGCCAGGAAAATATATACTAATATTGTCCAAATATTGGGTTTCGATATTTTAGAAAATACTGTGTGTGGGTGATTTTCTAAAATTTGGTTCTTCAGTGTGTGGAGGTCGTCCAGTTTTATTTCTTGTAGGTGCATACTTAAATTAAGTGTCGGTAATAATGTAGGCACTTGGTTGTAATCTGGAAATAGTATAGACTGGAAGTTGGTCTTAATCAACTTTTGTTCGTTGATTATCGTCTTTTGCTTTGTGGTAACTTGGCATCCTGTTGGTATATCCAAGAGGTAAGTTCCAAACAATTTTAGACTTTCGTCCTGTTTAAAACACTTGAGCTTAATTGTTTCTTCGCTTGGAAACACGAGTATCCATTGTCTTGCGTCATCCAATTGATTGGTTATGGGATGCGTAATGTGGACTTCTGTTTGCTTACAGGTGGAGGTATCTTTAATGGAGTCTAGCAGTTTGACTACGCATGGGCTGTCCTCTTGCATTTCTCTCAGTTCTTCCTTATCACAGATGTAGTGTTCGGGTAGAATCTCTTGACATGGTCGCCCTCGATATGTATAGTGCAATTTGTTTTTTAATAAATATTTATTTTGCGGTAAGACAACCTTAAACAGACTCTGATACCAAACGGGGATAGAATATAAATGATAATAATCAAAAGAACCAGAATAAGTTATTGGGATGCGTAACAAATATGTTATTTTATTCTTAAGCACAAAACATTCGAGATCAATTATTTTTTCGAAGAGCAGTGTATTTTCTAAGTTTACTTTTAAAGGCATTTGTTGAAATCCTATTCGTTTTTGAAGTTTATTTAATTCAAAGAAAAGGTCTTCAGTTTTTATTATGCTTGGGTGCATTATTTTAAGTTTTGAAAATGTCAGCGAATTTTCAATGTCTTGTAATATAGAATCTATTATTTCGTAAACATTTATAATTTGGTTAATAACATCTTTTATAACAAGTGCATTTTCTCTATAAGTGGTTTTTTGAACAGTAAAAGCAATTTGGTTAATTTTTGATTCGATAAGTTTTTCATTGAGACCTATTTGTTGGATTGTCGAATTAAATTTATTTATGACACTGATTGAAAGAGAGTTTTGTTTCAAAATACTTTCTTCTAATTTGTTTTGATTACTTTGCAATTCGTTAATAAGATTTTCGTAGCGCTCTCCGTCGGATGCATCTAGATTTCCGGTTACAGCTTTAAAAACAGATCCTAATACATTTATTAATCCGCGTTTTATTCTTTCAGGGTGAGGAATTATTTCTTTTATTTTGGTTTCAACTCTTTCTTGAATTAGTTCTAATAATTTTAAATAATTACTGCTTTCCAAGAAGTATTCACTGTTGGTCCCTAACAATTGGGTAATATTTTTAGCTTTTAAATGTAATTTATTGATTTCCAATATTATAGGATTTAAATCGTAATAATGAATTAACGTGTAAGTGTATTCTTTAATTTTTTGCATTTCCTAAATGAATTGGTAGTATTCCGGGGTTATCGTCAATTTTCCTTACGCTGATCTTATCTTGAGCTTCGCTCGCGGAGGTAATTCTGAAATACAATACGTTAATTACTATTGTGTGGGTGTTTTGTTATCAAAACTATATTTACTTTTAAGAGGTCGCTTTAAATTGTCCATATGTATTTTGCCTTGATTTTCGGTTGTTATGGTTTTACGTTCGTTATTAACAGATGTTATTGTGGTAGGTCTTGTAAACTTGTCGGCATGTTTTTGTCTAATATGTTTCTTAACGTATATTTTTTGATCTGGTTGGAATAGGTCAGGGTTGTCGCGATTTTCATTAATTTTGCCTATCACCTTTTCTTTATTTGCAACTAGTTTTTCGTTAATTTTTGAATAAAGTAGTTTTGATTTTTCCTTATGATTAATTACGTAATCATTTAATAGTGAACATTCTATATTTAAATCAAAGGGGTCATTAGGACTTATATGACCGTTTATAATGTCTATTGGTTTAAAACCAGTGACGGAGTGAATTGAATTATTATAAGCTAGTATAGCATATTTCATTTTTTGTTGCATTGGGGTGTCACGAAAATTTTGGTTGTTTAGTAAACGTATATGCTCGGCTAGTGTGGAATGTAATCTTTCTATAGCACCGTTTGATTGGGGGTGTTGAGGAGAACAAAAATGTACATTAATTTTATGAAGTTGTAAAAGTTCAGTGACAACGGCATTTTTAAATTCTGTACCATTGTCCATTATTATTTTTGTTGGTACGCCATGATGTGAAAAGAATGATATTAAATTATCTACGATTTCTGTAGCTGCTAAAGATTTTAGATGATATGCCTGCGCGTACTTTGAGAAACTATCAATTATTGTTAGAAATTTATTTTGTTCCAAAGTGTAGGTATCAAGGTGTAAGATGTCGAAAGGCTTAGTAGCAGTAGGAGTAATATTCATCTCCATTTTAATTGGGTGACGTTCATATTTACTTATTTGACATATTTCACACTGATTAATATATGTTTGGATTGAACTTTTAAGGTTGGGCCAATAATATTTAACTTTAATCTTTTGTTCTGTTTCATCGATTCCACGGTGATTGGTTTTGCTTTCGTGATAATTTTGAATTATTAAGGGAATTTCGTCTTTATCAACTACGTCAATAAGCTTTATTAAACATCTTTTAAATCTTAAAGAAGGCCATTTAAAGGTTCTTCTTACTACTTCAGAAAATGGTTCGTAGGAATTTGGGTTTTCAAAATATAAATAATAAAGTTTGCCGGGTATAATGTGTTCTTTTATAAAATTTACTATATCGCTTTCAAAATTATTTTCAGAGATTTGTAGCAAGATTCGGCGTTTCTTTTCAAATAAAATTACCGTTTTTGTTTTAGCTGGGGAATGCAAGACTTGCGTTATTATGATTTGATTTGCACCGTAATTAACAGCTGTTTCAAGAATAGGTACGCCGACTACAGGGTCTTGTTCGTCATTTGTATGTACTGTGACGTCATCGTCACCTGTATCTTGTTGTTGTTCTAGGTCCGGTTGAGCAATAACTGAAATGTCATCCATATTGTCTTCGAGATTATCGTTAGGTTTGTTGTTGTTGTCAAGCTCTAGTTCTTTGTTAAAATTGTCAATATAATTTTTTAAAGAAAATGGGTTTTTATTTGTTTCTTTTACGTGTAATTCAATACGACTAAGCGCGTCCGCGTTTGTATTTAGTTTGCCTTTTTTATAAATGATTTTATAGTCAAACTCTTCAAGTTTTATTCGCCAGCGCATAAGCTTGGAGTTAGGATCTTTTAAAGAAAATAACCACTGAAGTGGCTTATGGTCTGTTATGATATTAAATTGACGTCCATATAAATAGGGTCTAAAATATTTTGTTGCCCAGACTAAACATAAACATTCTTTTTCGATAGTTGAATAGTTCTGTTCTGAGTCATTTAAAGTGCGTGATGCGTACGCAATGGGCAGGTCTTTACCAATTTCGCCTTGTGAAAGGACGACACCAAGGGCGATATTACTCGCATCGCAGGTAAGGTTGAAGGGTTTAGAAAAATCGGGGTACTGAAGAATTGGATCGTTCATGAGAAGATTTTTACAGATCTCAAAACATTCTAAGAATTCCTGATTGTGCTCGATTTTGGCACCCTTTTTCAGACATTTGGTAAATGGTTTTGTAATTTTGGCAAAGTTGTTAATAAATTTACGATAATATCCCAAAAGTCCTAAAAAACCTTTTATTTGTTTTGTAGTTTTTGGAAGGGGGTACCTTTTTATCGCCGCGATTTTATCTGGGTTTGGCTTTACTCCTTCTGGTGTTACTACGTGACCTAAGTATGCAACTTCGTGTCTTAAAAATTCGCTTTTGTCTAATTGAACTTTAAAATTAGATTCGCGTAATCTTTGAAAAACTGCCGTTAGACGTTCGATATGTTCCTGAAGGGATGTTGCAAATATAATAATGTCGTCGAGATAGACCAGACATTTTTCGTTTTGAATACCGCGTAAAATATTATCCATTACCCGTTGGAATGTGGCAGGAGCATTCTTAAGCCCAAAAGGCATTCGTAAATACTCATAATGGCCATTCTCGGTATTGAAAGCAGTTTTTGGAATATCGGCTTCACTCATTTCTATCTGGTGAAACCCGCTTGCGAGGTCAAGTGTGCTGAAATATTGACATTTACCGAGTTTGTCTAATAGATCTGTGATGTTGGGAAGGGGATATCGATCAAAAACGCTTTTTTCGTTTAATTTTCGGTAGTCAACTACAACGCGCCATTTCTGCTTCCCTGAAGCGTCTAGCTTTTTGGGAACAACCCATATAGGTGAAGACCAGGGTGAATTACTAGGCCTGATAATTTTTTGATCGAGCATTTTGCTTATTTGGTTTTCAACTTCCTTTTTATGTACAAATGGATACCTATAGGATTTTGTATATACAGGTACCTCGTCTGTCGTTTTTATATGATGTTTAATTTGACTGGTAAAAGTAAGAGGTGTATTTTCGTAGTAAAATATATCCGAATATTCATTACACAGATTTAAAATTTTTGCACGTTCTTCGGCGTTTAAATGTTCGGTTCGAATTTGTGAAGTGTCAAATTTGGATTTTGGTGACTCGTCAAAATTATTTAAATCAAAATTTTTAATTTCTTTTCGGTTAAATTTTTCAACGATAATAGGTTCAGAAAAATCTAAAGTTACTGGACTACATGTATTATTTAAAATTGTTGTTAATGCATAACCATCTTTTGCTACTGTTAAACAACTTGGAATTTCGCAATTATGTATTTTTTGATGTGGTATTATAATTTCACCGTTTTTTATATCTGTTTTTATCTTGATGACTTGTTCAACACGAGGCGACACGGTAACACAATAATTTTGCTCAGAGTTAGTTTTATGAAATTGTAACTTAATACGTGCACGAGGTGTTATAAGATATCCTGTACCGTAATTTACATTTGCTTGTAAAAGTTTTAAGTTATCGAGTCCCAGGAGACCATCGAAAATATTATGGAACTTGAATAAATAGAATTTTAAATTTTTATTATTAGGTAAATTAAAGATTTTTGACAGTGGTATTAAGGCACTATGCTGGTGAGCAGATTGTTGAAATACGGTTGATACGACAAATGGGTCGTTAAATATACGATTTGAATAGAATTTATTTGCGATATTTGGGTCAAGAAAAGATTTAGTGGAGCCTGAGTCGATTAAAATTTTAAGGTTATGTTCTGGGAATGTAATATATGACAGTTCGCTTGAATTTGTCATATTGAAGGAAATAATTTGGGGGTCTATGTTTTGGAATTGTCCGAAGTGGTTTCTTGAAAATTTTCATTTTCATTTTGGAGATATTGATCTTCGGTACAGCAGGTATCGTTTTGATCGTACTCGTTTTGCATGTCATTTTGGACGTAGCTATTAGTTGCTTCATCGAATTGTATATTCGAAGCTTCGTATTGATAAAATTGGTCAGGAGTCTGATCGGCTTCTGTATTATAGAGCTCTTCGGATACCCAATTTTTTTGCTGATGGTTGTTATAATTATTTGGTAAATTTTGCCTGAAATTATTGGAAGTTTGGCGAGTACTTATACTCATTGGAGTCGGTTTGGGAAAGTGTTTATTTTGATTAGGTCTGAAAACGTTTGGCTGATTTGGGTTTCTAAATACTTGGGAATTTGTAAAAAATCTTTTAGGCTGATTATTGAAATTAGGCCTTATTGGAATTGGTTGTGACGGAAAAGTAGACCGGGGTGTGAACTGGTTATGCGACGTGTGCGCATTAAAATTATGATTAAAGTTTGGTCTATATTGAGGCATTTGGGGAGAATTAAAATAGGTAGGCTTAAAATTTTGGACAGGCTGTTTTTGCACGGGGGTTTTATTTAGACTTTGAAAGTAATTATTATTGTATTCTTGTGTAACATATTGTAAAGCTGTTGGGAGATCTTTTGGACGCATACAACGTATATTTGTACCGAGAGGTTCCTTTAATCCCGATAAAAATGTAGTTAATGCTAGATCATTATATAAATTTTTTTTAAGCAATTTTGCAGCAACTGAAGTTTCGTGAATATCAACATAAGCACCTAATAAATTTAAAATATGAAGAATCCGATCATAAAATTGATTGGGTTTTTCAGTAGGCTGTTGCCTGAGCATGACTAAGTCTCTGTTAAGGCAAGCCTCATCGCGTTGGTCTGCAAAATTCCTTTGGAGAATGTTTTTTACATCCTCCCACGTATTAACAGTTTGACATCCTAAAACTAATTTTGCGTTTCCCGCTAATTTACCTATCAAACAGTTTAGAAGGTAAGTATTTTGAAAATTGGTAGGGTCATCTACCAAATAAAAGCTGTTTATTAGACTTTGACATACTGCCAAATATCTGTTTAAATCGTTTGGGTTGCCATCAAATTGTGGCACACAATTTAAATATTCAGGTTTAAATGGGGCCATTTTAGAAGTTAAATTTAAATTTATTGCGTTGTTATCTAAAGATTGATTATCTATTTTTGGTACTTCTGTTACAGAAGCAGAGTCAGTTGAAGGCGATAATTTTAAACTTAATAAATCGTCAATAATATTATCAATTTCCGACATAAGAAAATTGCACTTACAATACTAAGTAGACAGCGATGAACTTCATTCCTAGTATAAGAATCAGATTTTGGTTGGCAATATTGGTCCTTCCAAAAATCCTGGTCCTTGCGAAGCTGGACGATTTGGTTCTAGCTCCCGATGATTTGCTGATAGATGCGTAGCCACAGGTCCTCGATAGACTGGGGTTCTCGATTTTTGGAGATCCACTCTGCTTTAACACCTCCACCAAGCACTTCACCAAAAAATGTTCGTTTATCCGGTTAGTTCGTTACGAAGAAATTTATACGTTCGATACGCACAAATCCCGAATAAATCCTACCACGACTGCGCCAATTAACTTTACTGAAGTCCAAAGTGTCTTTTTAAAAAGTTTTTATTTTACTAAAAAGGTTACAACATTGGTTTTTAATAAAAATTAGAATACAAAATTACGTGTTAATACTTTAGATATTATCAACTGACTGAATTGTTTTAATTAATAAAAGAATGAAGTAAAAATGAATAAGTGCATTGGTAGCAGAATTAGATATTGTCCATTCATGTTGTTTAGGGGTTAGGTGGTCAGATAACTCACGTTTCTATGTTATTTAATCTGAGCCTATGAATTATCACAAATTATTTAAAAATGCTACAATAACTCAGCTTCTTTTGGTTCGCCTCAACACAGAAATATTAACATTTTAAACACATTTGGGATTACCACAATCCTTCATTTTGTAACCATTTTATGAGTTACCTGAACTCAGTTTTTGGATTGGGAAAACTTACTGATTTTAAAGTGCCGTCTTGACCCAGACGTGTATTATTTTAACTCATTACCATGTATAAATTATTTTGAGTTGAAGTAAGTCATAAAGAGTGCTTTAAAAACCCATGTCGAGGGTAAATCACTGATCAAAAGGTCACGCAAAGTTCCGAATTCGCGCTCGTGCTGATTTGGCGCGGTAACTTCATCCCATTGTTATTAGTACCTCGTGCCCGTCGCGTCGTCATGGACCACATAACTGGACTTGCTATCCGCGCAATCGTTGATCGGAGGGATCTTTTTTTTTATTTTTGTTCAGAGTTTGTTCTCATACAGGTGCGTGAAAATGAGGATACTCCAACTTTAGGACAGATTAAATCTATAGTCGTTAAGTAAGCTAGAATAACTGAAAGGTCCAGTTTTGAATCATGAATTAATCTAGCCCGAGTAGTAACGCATCACAATTCCCATATTGGTCTCTCGCAGCTTAAACAATGAATTGCTGCAGCCCACGTCGCATGTGTTCGTCAAGTCCAATTACGATTAGCTAAGCTAGCTAGCAAAACAACCCATTTTCAGGGTTATTATAACTTATTAACAGTGATTTGATGCAATTTCTTCGATTTAGTTGCCGTAATTCAGAGGTCCGAGCTGTCATCTATTAGCAACACGCGTTGGTCTAGGATAACTCATATTTAAGTTATGTCAACTCGATATTTCGCTCAGTGTAGACACTTCAAGTGATTGCTATTCTTAATCAATGATCTCTATAATAGAATCACCGAAATAGATTAAACGTATATACGGGATATTGTTTGGGTTTTTATGTTAGGTAATTAGGTCCTCGAGAACTTATTAGGTCTTGTCATTTAAGTAGAAAATTTATATCGGCTTCTTACCTTGATTGATGTGTGCGCTGTGCCGTGGTTGATTTAAAGTTTTTAGCATTGTAAAATAATTTGGCGCCTTTTTTTCAAAAATGTTTTGATATTGGTGAATTTAGTGCCTCTTTACTATTAGCTGGGACCATTAGGTCTTTAAGTAATTTATAGGTTGCGTCTTGTCTAGCTCTCGTGTGTGAGTCCGTTATTAATCGGTACGTGAAAGTCCTGATGTAGCACGCGGTTCATTGTGTACCTGGAGACATCTACGATTAGCTTCAGCGCCCTATTTTGAATCACCTGAAACTTATTTAGCTCCGCCCTCCTTATGTTACACCACGAGAGCGCACCAGAAGTCAGAACCGGCCTGACCAGGACCTTGTAGAGGTTTACTTTCGTTCTGTTGCTAAGTCTACTTTGTCTGTGAAGCAGGGATTAGATGGAGCCTAAATAATGTAATGCTAGCTTGACTCTGTTTCACTTCCTGGCATCAGTTCACTTGGACTCCATTGACTCCGAGCCTGGTCTCAGGTCGTCTAACATTACTCTTTGAGAAAGATATGGCCTTCGTCTTCGGCGCTTTAGCTCCACGATCTGCCCCCCCCCCCCCCTTCTCCTCTCATTCTTAATATCCATGAGCAGTCACTGCAAGGGCCCACATGGAAAAAACAATTTCTTTAATAAACACGGGGAATCAGGGAGAGCAAGTTGTACTGTACACAGTACCCAGAATTTTGCAAACTATTAGCGAAATTATCGTCACAACTGAAATCCCAACCATAACCGATGGGCGCCACTGTCGCGAAACGTCACAACTTTCAAACGACTTTTAATTTCCTCTTCTTTAAGGTGCAAGACTGGTCCATTTTAGTCACGCCGTGACAGTTGTTGGGTTAATGTTTCGTTATTCAAGAAATAACGTCACAAATCAAAATCTGTTCTCAAATATTTCAAGAAAGATCATCAGATCTTCATTTATGCCAGTTTTAAGGGCAAAGAAAATTCCATATGTTTTCCAATTTTTCTAGAAACATCGTCACTCTTCTTTCAATGTGAACTTATTTTTTTATTATTGAGTTTATTTCGGAAAAAAACATCATATTTTAAATTAGGACGCTATTGCCTGTAAAACTGACTAAATTTTATGGAAAATTATTATTTTTAGACGGGTGCAAAAGTGACGTTGATTATAGTTTTGAAGACATTGTGAAACGCCTGTTCTTTATTTATGATACACCTTGTAAGCAATTTACCTTTAAAAATGCCCCAGATGCCATTGATCTACAGCAAGAAGGATAAAAAACTTTCTCTAGAAGATCATCTGGGAACTTGACGAAAATGGAAATGAAAAAATTGTACAGCAAGAAGCTTGAAATGTCTGACAACTTGAATAGATTATAATCTGTTTAGGTTTTTGTTGCTGTCCTAAGTTCGTTTACTTTTTATATTATTATTATCATTTGATACTTTAATGTTTTGTATGTGGTAGTTACTGATTCAAAGTTTTGTTTTTTGTTGTTTTCTTGGGCATAAAAGTGTCGAGTGCTATCGATCTTTAAGTTCTTATCTTTTGATTCCAGAATTTGATTTATTTTGTACGTTCACTACGCCCAAAGTAATGAACGTTTTTTACGCCATAAAAACTAATTAGTTTATTGTATTACCTCAAAAAAGTCTACAAAACCTAAAACATTTTGTAAATAAAACCGTCACATTCAGCTAAGTTGTCTTCATAATATTTGTGATTTAAAATACCCAACCTAAAAACGCCACAATATGCAGTTATGCAAATAAAATCAAAGATTTTTATTAATATTTAAAATAATCGCAAAAGAAGATAAAATAAAATAAAAAAATTTTAATTGCCCCTACAGAAAAGTAGTAAAATTCGAGTTGTGTCAGTCTTTCTGGAAGGTAGCGATATCATCTATAGAATATCAAAGGTATCACCCACCCAAAAACGAAAGGGGTATAAATGTCGAAGGTACTTCAAAATATGTCCCCTTTATAATACGGGCCCCAAATTTAAATAAAATAGTCCAAATAAATTTTGAGATAAAATGCTTTTAAAAATTTTCCCTGTAGAGCAAATAGCTTTAACCTTGTCTCTCTTACGGATTGTGTAAGGAGTTATATTAAATCATTGACATTCAGTAGTAGTTCCCTAGTCCGTCGTAAATAGGTATTATAAGTATTATACCCTCGAGTCGTAATACCAGAACGCCAATAAGTAATAGGTTTAGATTTCAAGGCGAGGTTAAAATTTTATTGCAATTCAGTTCCCGGATTTTTTCTTATGTAGGACATTTTGAAATGCGAATTGCCGTGCTAACAATACAACAATGACCTATGGTGCAATACCTATTATGCACGGTGACTTAGCAGCTGAAATTGTTAAAATATTATACTTTCAAATTTAGATCGAGCAGAGATGTGAACTAAATTTGAAACGTAATAATTGTTAGTACACAGTTAAAAATTTTGCCGGTGTGAAACGATGTTCCTAAACGGTGTACGAAATTTAAACCAAATGGTGTTAAATTTAACACCGCATCAGTTGGTTAAAAGTAAAAACGTAATTTACCACCATGCGGTGTAAATATTTTAAGTTCACACTGAAAAGAAATTTGATTTCACCCCCTTATACGAGTTAAATAGAATAATTATATGGAGAGAAAATGAAGTTGTCACATTGCTGGTTTTTTCCTTGATACTTTTTAATACAAGGAAATTGGTGGATTATTAATTATTTATTTCGCGCTACTGTACCATTAAAATGTTTGATTTTATAGTTATGTTGCATAACAATAATAAAAGAAAATGTTTCCAGTAAATTTAGTGTTTTAAAAACTAATCACAAAGAATTGTCAACTACTCTTTGGTGTTGTTTCAATTAAAATATATTATTGGCAACGTCGCAATCTTCTCTCCTGTCTCTGAGTGGATTGAGTAGAGCAGCACGAGCGGGAAGAATGTGCGGTGCGCCTTGCCCATCTACGTCGTTCTGTTTTAACGTGTTTAATTCCATTCCATGCGGACTTGTTTAAGTGTTCTGTGTTCTGTCCATTGTTTGAGAAAAAATGAGTGTTTTTATTAAAGTTGAATATAACAACATACAAAAATATATTTCATTAAACAGGGAGGAAGCAACCTATCATGAATTTATTACTCAAGGTGAGTTGATATGATTTTATTTATACAGGTACCTACTACCTAGGTACAGTTAATAATTTTTTGGTTTATGTTTTATTATTACTAGGTATAGATATATAGGTACCTAAAGCACCTATATTTTTTTTCTTTTTTAAAATAACTACCGCCTAAACCACAGGGCATATTTTTCTTGCGGAATATATGGGGAATTTTAAACTATTTTTCTGGTGTTAATTATACTCCATTTGAAGTGTAAAAAAAAAGTAGCCTTTTCTGTTATCATTTTTGTGGCGTTGTTCAGTTAGTTTTAGAAGGTTTTTACCTACACACATTAGACATTAGGTACTAAATGTGTACAATGTTTTAAAGAACTTAAGTAATATAATTAGGTACTTATTTGATTATATTGGCCAACTTTTCAGTTTTTTTTTCATTTGTAGCACTAAAAAAATTCTTGCAAGAACCACCAGATAGTATTGAGTTTTTTAAAGTTTCTGACAATGCAGGCTGCCTGATTGAACCTGAAGATTTCAAAACTTTTATACAAGAGGTTGAAAAGGGATTTTTATTCAGATTGCTGGATTTGCGATCAGACTATAATAGAGAACCTGCAATAACTGGATGTTTAAAAGGTAATTACATATATTTTTGTATTATCATCTTTCGAACAACTATGGTTTTAGCTCGGGTTTTAGTTAGGTTAGTTCCCGTAAGTTTCCCTTAAATGTTATTAAAAATAATGTAATAAATTTTACTAAGGCCAATTCAAAATGGTACCTACCTAGGTACTTGTTTGTCATTAAAAGCCTTGTTTAAGTTTTGTATATAAATTGTATATCGTTGCAAAATATAGTACAGCATTATGATGCTCATCAATAAAATTTGATTGATTAAATATTTTTTTAGAGCGAAATGTACAAAGATCTTAAAAGTCACCAATGTTGTCTTTTTGCATCAAGCCCACAACATGGTATATTATATTGACTATATTGGATACCAAAACACAGTTACGATTTTTTAAACAAGTTTTTGTGCTATTTTGTACCTATTTTTGTTATAAAATATTTTTGTAATAAAATAAAGTAAGTCTTGTTTAACAGTTTTTTTTTTACAAATCTCAGATTAGTACCACTGGGGTGGGATACTTATTAGAAATAAAGTTTGAGATTCAGAAAAAAATGGAATTTTCAAGCATTTTACACTTTCATCTTAATAATTTAATGGAAAAACTAGTAGGTACCTAGGTACTTAGTTATAAAGTACCGATCAAGATTTTTTATTTCATTTTCGTAAAATATTTTTCAAAAATAAAATAGATACCATTTTCATGATAAGATTTAAATCGCTTTTGGTGTAGAATGACTTTTTTATGGAGTAAAGTTGAGTCTCTGGTAAATTTAATTTAACACTATATGGTGTGAAACATGGTTTTTTATGGTGTAAATTTGACCCACTATCAAGTTTTTAATAACACTATATAGTGTTAAACATCATATAATTTGGTGTAGAATGACTCTTTTATTGAGTAAAATTGAGTCCCTGGTAAGTTAAATTTAACACTGTATATGGTGTGAAACATGGTTTTTTATGGTGTAAATTTCACCCCTTATTAAACATTTATAATAACACTATATAGTGTTAAACATAACAAAATTTGGTGTAGAATTGTTTTTTTATGGAGTAAAGTTGATTCCCTGTTAACACCAAATAGTTGTTAAAACGAATGCATCATGGTGTAAAAGTTACTACATTTTGATTAAATTAGTAGTCTATTTTAATCCCATCTAGGTGTAAGTTTTACTTTTCTGTAGGTGTACGAGTTTAACACCATTTAACACCGTTTTGGTTTGTATCGATATAGACCACTTTTGGTGTTCATTTGGTGTTAAAATAGTCACGAAATTTTAAACAGTGTAATAATCGCTTGGCTATAATACTAATGAATCGTCGCATTAGTTGGAGAACCGACGATATGGAAGTCATATTTTATGTCATTGTGGTTTGGTAAAAAATATTCTAATTTGAATTTTGGTCACTGACACCCTCAATCAACGTGTTAATGCGATAATTGAGCAATTGAATCATTTATTATTTTAAGGGCGCATGTCACATGTTCAAAATTTTACATCAGGCACAAAAAACGTCTTCATTTTTTTCCGCCAATTTTTTCTACTTTTTCAATAAATCATATTAATAGAGACTGTTGGCCATAATCGTGGACATTTTTTTTCACATTTTTAGAGCTTATTTTAATAGCAAATGCTTCGATTTTGTGGAAAAAAACTGTTAGCTATTGTTTGGGAACAACGTTTTCTAATTATCAAAGTAATAAACATAAATTAAACCGCAGTATTCTAATTCTGGGAAAACTTCAAGTCTTCTGTAAACTTAAAAACGTGCCATATTCTAATAATAATAACCTAAATTTATATCCATAAAGGCATCAAAATACAGTGATCTATTATGAAATAATATTAAATTCACGTCTACGAAAACCGTTAATCGGTAGCTTTGCGATAGGTTTGCAGCTTCGAGAATATGGATATTATTTTCTGTGATGTTTAACGGACAAAGGGCAATATTATTTAATGCTTCAATGGGTTCTTCAATTTTCTTATTCGCAGTACACAAGTATGGCCGCTAACCTGGGCGGACGCGTGTCCACGTGACCACATGTGAGTGGTGGACCTCCCAGTAGGGATGCCGCTTTGGGACAGGATCTACTTTTTTTGGAACAGCTTTTAATATGGAACAGGTTGAAACAGGTATGAATCGATAGGTTTTCCTGTTCCGATGAAACACTTAATTAACTGCGATCGCGGTTCGCACTCGTCTCGTTTACTTGTTGCCGTTCCAGCTGTATTGTTCTGCCGCAGCAGCCGGATAACCTCTTATCTGTTTCTGTTTTGCGAGACGGATCTTCTACCTCGTCTGCTGCGGCGCTCGGTGCATAAACGAGAACCCGTGGCTTGGCCCGCGCGGTGTTGTCGATGTTCATTATTTAGACATAAAAAGAAAAAGAAAATATAAACATATTTATTACTTTTCATAACAAAAATATTAAATAAATATAAAATAAAAACTCTTTGGATAAAGTCCATAGTATCAGTACACATTAGTACCTACACAATAGAAATATTAATAAAAAGAACATTAAAATAAAAAAAATTAATCGCTGTAACAATAAAACTATTAAGTACATTAGGTTGTACCGTAATGATAAAAACACATATTTATAAACTAAGTGGAGTAAACTTGGTGGAACTTAAATTTCTCAAGATTAATAATAAATAACTAAATACAGTATACCTAATTACCCAAAAATCAAATCGAATCAAAATCAAAAAACATTTATTTGTGAAATATTGACTTTTATGACAAAATTGGAGTGTACCGCGATTATGTAAAATCCGGTAGTTCTGCGCTCATATAATATAAGCGCAGAATGGTAACACCCCATTTAAATAGTACGTTGCTTTCGATTTCATAACACTCTAACCTTTTTCAAAAAATAAGACAAATGGGCTGGTGGGTGCAGGGGAGTGGATGCATGCCATTTGAAGGCATTCGTTGGCCGAAAAACCCAGAAGAATGATGTTTTTTTAAGATTGTTATTGAAGATTTTTAAGATATATGCAATTTGCACATATTAACTGTTCATTTGTCTTATCGATTACCGTAAAAAAATTTTACACTGGGCTACTTTTATCTCGCATTGTTAAACTTTTTATTAAACTTATTATAAATTTTATTTCAGAAAAAAGAACTGTTACTTACTTAGTTACTTAAATCGGCGACATTAATATAGACAGTCGATACAACACGATTTACTACGTACGACGTATAAAACATTAATAGTAAATACAACAACATGAAAACAAGTAGAAAACAGCGGAGTCCCTAAAAGCGAATATTTTAATTCTACTCTAAACGCTTCTCTGCTATTAACGCGACAACCGGCAACCTTGTCTGGAACAACAGACACCGCGTGATCGCAATGCAACAGGATGAGAGCAGCGGCAGCCGCCAGCGCGAAACAAGTAGGTACAAATACGTTTTGGAACAGCTCGGAACAGGTTTCTTGTAAAAGGTATTTTCTAAAACTGAAACAAGTTATACCTGTTATTAAAAAATCCCTGCTTCAACCACCCCTACCTCCCAGACTAGAGCACTGCAGCGCCATAAACAAACCAGTATCCTGTTAGACTTCAACGTAAGCAGATGCTCCACGTGGTCAAGGCAATAATAGCACGTGTTTTGATCTGACATGTGTGTCAGGCAAAGTGATTTTTTAATGTTAAAGTAAGTGATATTTTGGAGACGTGTGCCCGGTAACAGAGGTTACCATTCCTTTAAACGTACAGTAAAAGTACCGTAAATTTGGCAGTCAAATAGACTACATTTATTGTGTTTGGTTAGGATGTGCACGAAGTTGCACCTCAGTGTTTTGCAGTTCGCATAAATACGGGAAATATAATATTTACTTCGTTTTGGTTCGAGATTAAGGATTAGTTCCAAACAGTTTAAGAATTGAGCAGCACTAGATGCGCGCAGCAGTAAATTCTTGAACGGTTAGAACTGGTTTTAAAATTGAAAAGCCCGTACTGATGCCCTTATAAGCCTATATAAAAAATATAAGCCCAAAGTGGACAGTATGGAAATTAAAACCATGAAAAAATTGTGAGAATTTGTAGCAAAAGATCTTTGCAATTTGTTTTACATAACAGTTAGTACCACGAAACGTGAGAATCGCTGGAAGGTATTAGAAAGAAATTACAAGACGACAGTTGACAATAATAACAGAACAGACAGAGGATGATATTTGAGCTTGAATTGCAATTAGACGATATCTTTGGAAAAAAAAACAATAGGCCAACAATTCTCCTCTCAAGTACAGAAGATATATATGCAGGGATAAGTTGCCCAAATAATGAAAGCTTAGAAAAAATATCTTTAGTTGAAAATGAAGTTCATATCGCAATGCCAGGAAACAAACTAGAATCAGCAGTGGCAGTTACAGTAGAGCAACAGGAAGAAACACTAAAAAGAAAACGCTCATCAAAAAATGAAATCTCTACATATAAAAAAAGAAATGATATACTTTTGGAAATGAAAAATGATATGAAAAATTATTTTGAAAATAAATTAGAAAGACAAATCCAAAAACAGGAAGACAAACGAAGAAGAACAATACCATTAGAAAAATATGTTAATCATTTGAAGGCAAACACTAAAAAAGAATAAATATGTTTACTTACCTACTACAACAGAATAAAAAGCCTGATAGGTGATATTGTGTGTATACAGGGTGTCCGGAAACTTCGTTCGTATATTTTATGGGGATATGAAAATATGAAAAAAAGTTCATATGAATGTAGGTAGGTCCTTAAATGTCTTATAAGGAAGCTATGGCCGTCCAAAGGGGACCTCTAAATATTAGTTTCTCTTTTATATCTTTGCGACCGTTTGAGGTATCGATGTGCTTTTTGGCACACAAACTAATATTAACAATTGCTAATTTATAATATTGAGAGTTAGTATAAAATTTAGTCAGGGACGTTCTTACCTCTTTTTCCAATCCATTTTCCTGGAAAATTTTCATCCAGAAACTGTCTTAACAGGGAACGCATAATGCGGGGGTGCTCCGTCTTGCTGAAAGTAAATATTTTCTGGCCGATAACGGTCATTTTCTTCTATGGCATTCGTTAAAGCAGGGTTAATAGTGGTTTCCAACAGGTACAGGTACATTTCACCTGTTTAATTTCCAGGTATAAAATACGGCCCAATAATACGGTCCCCAAAGATTCCAGCCCACACATCTAATTTTTTGGGATGTTGAGTATGCACTTCTCTAAAAATTCTAGGGTTGGAATCCGACCAATAGGTACCTGCAATTCTGTCGATTGACAGTACCGTGAAGAAAAAAAGTGCATTCATCGGAGAAACAAATGTTAAAAATAAATTGTGGATTGCGAATGATCATTTAACTAATTAACTCGCAAAATTGCAAACGGAACCAGTTTTATTTTATAGAGATGGAACTTATGCGTTTTTAAAGTACGCTGAATCGTTCTACGCGAAACACCCGATACAACTTCTACAGCAGGTCCTATTGAATGGCCTGCAAGATCTCCTGATTTGACGTTACTGGACTTTTTTTTGTGGGGACATTTAAAGTCTAAAATTTATGCAACCCAACCCAATTCTTTCGAAGATTTGCGACAACGAATAGTGTACGAGTGCCGACAAATAACTCCCGCAATGCTCCATAATGTTCGCGAACATTTTGAACAGTGCCTTTACAATTGTATGGAGGTTGGAGGTGGACATTTTTAGCATTTACTTGATTGATACAAGCGGCAATAAATTTTATTACTTTCAAATTTTCTTTTCTTTTTATCCCTATTTCTTAGGAACTCGATTTAAACGAGCAAGGTAGCGTTGGGAAGGCAAATGAATTCCCTTTAAAATAAGGTATTATTCGACCCCCCTTTTCATTTAAGATTTTAAGGGTGAAAGCCAGGGGGGGGGGGGGTAAAAAGGTAAGGTTCCCGTGTTCGAGCGAATTTTAATTTATTTATTAACAAGAAAATAAACCTGGGTGGAAAGTTTTCGGTGCGCCACCCTGTATATTAAATTATAAAGCGCACAGCAAGCTCTCACGAAGTGGCCAATTAGTGATATACCTCTTAGTTTCACATGATATAGTTGTCTAAATCTTTCCTTAAGCAAACCAAATGTATATTCAATTAAAATAGGAGAGTGCCTCAGTTTATAATTAAAATTTTTTTCAGTGTTTCATAGGTTTCCAGTATCTTGATAGGGTGTTAACATATTCCTTAAACATGTATAAGCGCTATCAGCCAAAATAAACTTGCGTTGACACTTTTCTGCCAATGAACTATTTAAAGTAGAGTTGGCAAAAACTCTGGCATCATGCACTGATTCTGGCCACCCAATAAAAACATCTATAATTTTCTTTCTTGAATCACAAACGGCTTGAAACTAAAAACAATATATTATTGGCTCATCAGGTAGGTAAAATAAATGTCAAATAAGATTAATTGATTGCTTTTATATTGAATTTCTAGTCCTCATTAATATGTGATGTGGAAAAAATATAGGTAAGAAATAAAAACTATAATAAAAAGATTAACCTGTATGGAATAATATTTTTTTCTATTTAAATAAGATTCAGGGTCCTTTTCTGGCTTATCATCTCGTACATAAGTTTTATCTATGCATCCTAAAATATCAGATAATCCAAGTTCTTCAAAATCTTGTAGAATTTCTTGTTTTCCTCATGTGTTAGCCAGGCTATTACTTGAGAGGACTTGCTACTCAAAAAATGGGTAACATTTACAAAAATCAAGTGTAATGCACTTGAATAAATGTTGAATTGGTCTGCTACATCTCTAAATAATGCTGCTTCGTGTGTGGCATACCAACAAAAAACAAGTACGTATTCTTCTGCTGGAACACGCTCAAACCCAGTATCCTTGGTTGGATAATAAACGCTATATTCATATTCTGCCGCTAAATTACTGACTATTTCTCGTGGCACCTTAAAATGCTCAATAATTGATCATCTGCGTATAGAGGTGCAATATTCTGGGAATATAATTCATTTTTTTGATGATGGCAAGGAATTTCTGGTAAAATAAATCGAAAAACTTGTTCATCTTCAGAAGTTGAGCTCGAACCAGAGCTTCAAAAGCATTCCTACAAGAAAAAGTAATATGAACATAAACAGAACAACTTTCTTTTCAAAATAATTAAAATTTGTAGTCAATATTATTCGTGAGACTGGCCCCCCGGGACGCCAGTGATACTCATAATTATTATCTAGTTAGTGCTAACTTAGGGTCTTATCACAAAGAACAACACTGCCAAACTAACCATACTTTTGGTCACCAATAAACACACAACACCACATTATCACATTTCATTAATAAAAAAATAAATTAAAGCTATAAACTAAACGGTTAATAAAAACGAACTTTCATATGAATTGCTCGTTAGGCTACTTAATAGATTTAAATGCAACTTTAATATAAAAATTAATGTTGATAAATAATTAATTTGTCTCTTTCCTGCCTAATACAGTCTTGCTAGTATATTTTATTTAATATTCAAATTTTAAAGAACATGAGGAATATCGTTAAACAAGTCGATTATTTTTTAATTTACAATATATTTAGATTTAAAACTGGTCGCAGAAACGAACGAGAAAACCAAAAGTCGAATTGTGACTTATGTAAAAACATTCCTAAAATTCCTTTATCTTTAACAACATTTTTCCCCCGATTGAATTTGTTGAAGTAGGTTAAGGAAGTAGACAGGGAATATTTGTATAGTACCTAAAATTAATTTATTTACGTTTCCAGTTTTAGCAAGCTAAATGTAATGGCAAATTGTTAATAAAAACAACCCCAACAAATGTCGTAAAAATATCGTCGTCCTAATCTGTAAAAAAAAAATGGAAGGATATATCAGCTTTTTGGGTAAATATATTAATAATTTAATCAGAGCTGAAAGAAATCACTGATAAATTCAAAAAATTTTAGTCAAAATAGACACCCCAGTATAACAGTTAAAAAAATTTAGTTATTATAGAAGGATGAATTTATCATAGTTGGTATTTACAATAATTTGAAAACTCAGCTTTCACTGACTTACTCAGATTTTTAGTCTTACACTATTGTACTCTTAATGAGTGCACCAGGAACAAATGATTTTTAAAAGCCGAAAAGATCGCTGTAGGAATTCTTCTGTTGGTTGCCAGATTTGGTTTATTATTGTTAAAAAGTGTAGTTTATACCTGAGCTGTTGATAAAATTTTCTCGTTGCGTAAGAAATGAACTTGATTTCAGATGCCTCCTCCAATGCAGTTAACGTTAGCTGAGAAGGCAGAATTAGTGTTAATATGTGGAGAAAACTATGGAACAGTGCGTGAAGCAGGAGATATATTCACTAAACGACATCCAGATAAACAAGCTCACTATTTAACTGTAAGCAGAATTTTAAATAATTTTAAACAGACGGGGTCTTTAGACTATAAATATTAAAATGAAGGTACCAAAACTGTATGCACTAAAGAAAATCAATTAGAAGTACTTCAAGCAGTTGTTGAAAACCCTAAAAGATCCACCCATGAAATTTATGCTTACGGGTATAAAAAAAAGCTCTATTAAGAAGATTCTTAAAAAACAAAAATACCATGCCTATAAGTCAATGTTTATTTGCACGTTTAAAGACGAGACTATGACTTGCGGTATGATTTCTGCATGTGAATTCAAGGACAAATAGAGGATCAACGTGATTTCCATAGACACATACTTTTTGGGGATGAATCCACGTTCACAAAATGGCGTTGTTTCTTCCCAAAATTGTAGGTGGTGGTCGGACGAAAATCCAAATTTTGTCATTGAGAATAAAAACGAGTATTAACAAAAAAACAAACGTTTGGTGCGGTATTATTAACGACAAATTAATATGTCCGTTTTTTTTCGCCAAAACCTAACTGGTGATACCTATTTACATTTTTTGGAAAACGAACTGACGGATTTTTTGGATAATATGAGTATACAGGAACGACATAAATTATGGTTTGTACATGATGGTTGTTCCGCTCATTCTGCTAGAATTGTTTCTGAATGGTTAAATGGGGAATTTTTGGGTGATAAATGGTTAGGACGAAATACCGATCCACGGTGGCCTCCTCGTTCGCCAGATCTCACCCCATTAGATTTTTTTTATTGGGATATTTAAAGCAAAAAGTTTACAAGGATCGACCGTTTAATAATGTTGGGGAGCCTGAAAATTCGATACGATTTCATTGCAGAAATATTCCAGCACGTGTATTGCGATCCACTCTTAGTAAATTTTATGATCGGATTAAATGCATTGAACGAGAAGGTGGACATACAGAGACGCGTCGATAATTTTTTTACACATACCTACATAATTTTATTTTTTTCTGCATTTGAAATATTTTCAGTTTAATTTTTTTTTATTTGTTTATTTTTAAGTCATAATAAAAAAAAGCCGATAAAAATTGGCAAAACCATTGGCACCATATTCAAATACGTTTAAAAACATTGTATTTCTTGAGTTTGCACTAAACGCATACATAATGCATACATTGTTTTGTTAATAATGCCACCAAACTGTCATAATGTTTTAGTAGGATTTCATGTTTGTCGATTAATTTGTACAGTTTTTTAATAAATATTTGCACGTTAAATGAGAGTTTTTTAATTTGCCTAATATCATTACTAATGTTTTATCTTGTTAAAAATAATTTTTAGGATATTTTAAAGTTGTGTTTAATGTCGTTGCAACAACCATGAAATTGTGATTCCTTAGTGAATTAAAAATTCAAGTTAATTTTACAAATATGCTTGAATTTGAACAAAGATATGTGAAATTGATTTGATTTTGATTAATTTATGAAGGTTTTTAGGGTGAACATAAAAAGAAAATTTTTAGGAAATTATTAATGTTTTTAAGAAAAAATATTTTTTCCACGGTTTGTCACGTTTCCAAATCTATGCATAACTTTTAATTCTAAACAACTTTTCTTAATAACATTTTGCTGAATTTTCTGAAATAGGGGTACTTTATTCTTGTACAAGTTTTATATTTTTTGCATGCACCAACTTTTATCAAGAATAAAATTTTCTGAGAAACCGGAAATAAAAAAAATTCCCATATGCTGCACGCTTACACTATCGGACAAAAGTAGAGCACACTTTCGAACAATAAAAGAAATCTCGATTTTATAATATTAAATGCATGATATCATATTTAAATACATCGTGTCTTAAATATCAAAGTATGCTTCTGTTATCGGCGACAACAGCTTTTTTTAACAATCAAAACAAATGCGTCAAAAGTAAAGCAACATTTTAATATTTTCCTAAAAAGGATAGGTTTTAGTAAAAGTAAAGGTTAAATTATTTTTGCAGAGTTTATTTTATGTTTAATTAATATTTCTGTACTGTATTAATCTTGCCAAGAGGTATTCCAATTTCGAAAAAATTAAAGCAGAGAGTAGTGAATGCACACTTGGAAGGTACAATACAAGCCACAATTTCAAGACGGCTTGTTTGACCAAGATACAGCGTATCCAAAATAATTTCAAGTTACATTCAAAGGGGAGATTAAGAGAATTTACCGAAATCGGGAAGGCCGAAAAAAACGACAATTTGGATAGACAGACGCATTAAAAGGATTTCTCAAAACGATCCTTGGATGTCTGCACCTAGATTTTTGCTAAAATTCCCGAAATTATGGTTAGTCCACGGACAGTTCAAAGAAGGTTGATAGACGCAAAGTTATTTAGTAGACGCCCGGCTAAAAAGCCCCTTATTTCGGCAAGAAATAAAGTAGCTAGGCTTGAATTTGCACGTCGACATTTAAATTGGACAGTAGACGAGTGGAAAAAAAAATTGTTTAGCGATGAAACGCGTTATAAAAATTTCAATTCTGATGGAATGAAGCGTGTAAGACGGCCAATCAACACAAGGTTCAATCCCAAATACGTTACACCCACAGTTAAACATGGCAAAGGCAGTGTTTTTCTATGGGGTTGTTTCTCATGGAATGGGGTGGGTCCTTTAAACTTCATTAATGACACCATGGATCGATTTGTCTATAGAGATATAATGCAAAATGTAATGTTGCCTTATGCAGAGTGGGAAATACCGTTGCGTTTTATTTTCCAACAGGATAATGATCCAAAACACTCTTCACGAATTGTTCAAGAGTGGTTTAAAGAAAATAACGTTCGGGTTTTGCAGTGGCCGGCACAATCCCCAGACCTTAACCCCATTGAAAATCTATGGAAAGAAGTTAAACGTGGAATTCGTACACAATTATTTCCAAATAAACAATCATTGGTAAATAAAATCAATGAAGTTTGGACAAACCTTCCCGAAAATACTGTTTAAAAATTGATTGCCTCAATGCCGCGACGTTGTCGGCAAGTAATAAAAAATAATGGATATTCTATTAACTATTAACATAATACTTCTAGCTATTGTAATTATTAAATGTGCTTAATGGTTTTTTTATCGTAAATACTGTTGACACAATTTGTTGCTTTACTTTTGTCGCACTTCATTTTGTCGATTTTTATAATTATAAATATTTCTCTACCTTCATTCTGTTTAAAGTGTACCAAAATATTGTGAAAAATTACTAGTATTGTGGGGATAATATTTCATTAAAATAAGCTGTGGATCACAATCATATAATTAATTTTTAACTTTTAAACTCAAAGAAATAAAAGCACTTTGTTGTTCTACTTTTGTCCAATAGTGTATATGACCACACTGTGTATTTCACCTGATTGGGATATATTGTTCAGTATGTAAATTACGTCAACTCCATCAGTACCGTCAATTCAATGCGAAAAATGTGTACCTCCCCGTTTGCTTCTAAACATTATTTATTTCCCAAACTCGATTTTTTACTTAGGTAGATTCCTATTACGCAATATCTTTATTTGTATGTAAAATTTCTGCCTCAAAAATGGCGTAAACCAAATTTTGGGGGAGATTGAGGAGGGGTCTACACTTCAGATGGCCGAAATTTATGTTACCGTCGATAAATCTAATAATTAAACAACACCATCCAGTGGGGCATGAAAAAATCTAAAATATTTTACACTTTTTTGATACAACTAAGCGTTTTGGCGAAAATCGCTGGTGAACAAAAGGGGAGCATGTAGCTTGGAGGGGGTGCATTTTAGGACACATGGTAGGAAGAAACTGTTTTATTTTGATCTTAAGAATACGCCCGTAAAATGTTTGTAGTGAATTTTAAAACACCCTGTATAGGATGTCGACAAGTAAAAATCAGTACAGTTTTAAGACTCCAAACCGACAGGTTGTGCCGAATGAAGAAAAAGTAAAGGTTGCGTACTAATCCTCAGATAAAAACAGATCGAAATCTAACTCACCCCGTAATATAATTCTGATTGGCCAATAATAGTTACCGCCATCTGATTTGGTTAACTTTCACGTTAACAGAAGAAGATTGTCACCGAAAATGTTAATAATATTTTAAAAAATCTTCTACGCTACTGGTATTTGATTTGTTCGTAGTCGAGTTTTTTGGTTTTCGCTAATATACCTGTTTACAAAAATATAATTTATACTCTATAATTTTCAGGATCTTAATGAGTATTTATGTGACAATACAGAAATTTAAATATCAAACAGACGAATAATTTAGAATGTTCTGTTCTTTAAATATCGAGAGCTTTTAGATTTCCTGTTGGATGAGCTTTCTATTCCGTATTGCTGTCACTTAGATGTCGCAATAAGAAGACTAAGCCAAATATGCCTATCGGGGTCGGACTATTATGCAAATCTATTAGCTAATAATTTGAAACCATTTAACATAATAATATTTGTTTTACAATGGATAGATTTATATTTAGACGAGGAAGAATGAGTATGAAAAATCCCGGAAAATATTTTTTACCCATGAGATTATAAACGTTTTTACCCTAAATCTATATTAGATGAAAAAAGGCAAGTATTCGATGCGTTTTCCAAATATTTACAATTTAATTAAATACAATAACAACTATGGCCGCAAAAGTAAAACAATAAAAAATTAACTAAAATTTTATACTTATTAAAAATGTATTTTCCACGAATATAATTCTATTTTTGTTCTTGTGGCGTCCAACATGATATTAAGGCAAATATCTCCAAAGTGGTAACAGCAGAATAAGTTCGATGACTACAATCGTTTCAACAATAGTTTCCTTAGAAGTTATCTTATTGATAGAGTTATCAGGACATTGATATAACTGCCATTAGTAGTAAAACTGAGCTAATAATACAGATCTTCTGTTTGACGTTTATGATAAAATTTAAAATTAAATGGATTTTGATAATTTCGAAAATATTACTGACGATGAGGAGTTTCTAGAATTACTTGATGTAGTACGTCGGTACTCTAGTCCAATTTGTGAACTAAATTTTATTCAGGAAAGCCAAGTTCAATTAAACTTGGGCCTAAGCTTCTATACTCTGTTGCTTAATGCGTGAGAGTAATAAAATGTAAATTTGCAACGACAGGACTCATTAAGCAGGGTGGACAACCTAAAGGTTGCATTGTAAATTTAAGGTAAATTACAATGATAGTTTTTAAAAATTCCGCATTTCAGACCTACACACCCCGAATCATTCCTAAATTAGGGTCACCCTAATTTGCATACAATAGAAAGATGAGTTTGGTGAATGAAAGTAATATAACAACGGCGTTACTAGAGGTAGTTTATTAGAATTATAAGTATAAAAATAATTATACTTGATTATAATTATAGAGATAGGCAGATAATTGAGATATTAATTATTCTAATATTAAGTAGATAAAAACTTATATAGAAGTAAGATAAAATATGAAAATAAATATTAATATTTATAAAAAAAATCTACTATACAGGGTGTTAATTAATGTCATGCAGATATTTCTGGGGGTGATAGTAGGTACTCGTCAAAATAAGAAAAAAATGCAAATATATGTATGGTCTAAAACGCGTTATTTTCGTTATACAGGCTGGCAAAGTTTCAATTTTTTTTCTCGTATTTTGCGTTTTCTCTCTTATATTCTATGATAATTGTTTCAAATTGGGAACATCAACCACTTTTTAGAATATCTACAATAAACTATCAAAATTGTCGGTCGCAGTATACAGGGTGTTACATTTTCTTGAATCGGCCACAATTTTATCTTTCAGAACTTTTTTTTGGAGCGTATCGAATGCGGATTTTCTTCTGCCCAAAAATGGTTGTTGTGAAAATTGTTTATGGCATTCCTTGAGAAATTTGCTTCATCGCTAAATAAAATCGTGTTTTCAAATAACGGATTTTGGGCTAGCATTTGTAGGAACCATTGGCAAAAATTAAAACGTAGTGAAAAGTCACGTGGGAGAAGAGCTCGAACCCTTTGGATGTGGTAAGGATACATTAAGTTGTCTATTAAAATTTTCCAGACAAGTCCAAATGAAATGTTAAGTGTTGCGGCAATTTTTCTCGTACTAGTAGCAGGATCATTTTCTACTGCATTCAGGATTGCTTCCTCGACTTCAGGAGTCCTAACCGTTCTGTTTGCTCCTGCTAAATGAGTGGATTTCTTGAACGATCCATTTTCACATAGTCGATTATGTAGATTTGCGAATGTCCGTGGGTCAGGCAGTATTCGATTTGGACACCTTTGTGCATACAGTCGTCTGGCTTCATAAAAATTGCCATCGGCAAGTCCATAGATTAAATGCATCTCTGCAAATTCTTGATGTGTGAATTCAACCATCATCAACCAGTTCAAAACAACTCCGAAAACGTCAAACAAAAAAAAAATATCTGTTACAAAATGTCAGAAGGACAATAAACAGAATTAACAATCGCCTATTTTTTTTCTCATATTTATTATTGCGCTATTTCGCCTACACCTAATTTCCATCGATGGCTATTTTTGCAAATAAATCGAAAACGGCCACAGATACGAGAATAGTGCAGGAGACCAGAACGCTAAACAAAGGAACAGAGAGTTCAAATTTCATACCGGAATTCATATAGGGAGCTCCAAAGAAAAGTTCTGAAAGATAAAATTGTAGCCGATTCAAGAAAATGTAACACCCTGTATACTGCGACCGACATTGATACTTTATTGTAGAGATTCTAGAAAATGGTTGATGTTCCAAATTTGAAACAATTATCACAGAATATAAGAGAGAAAACGCAAAATACGAGAAAAAAAATTGAAACTTTGCCAACCTGTATAACGAAAATAACGCGTTTTAGACCATGCATATATTTGCATTTTTTTCTTATTTTGACGAATGCTATCACCCCCTAAAATATCTGCATGACATTAATTAAACAATACAACAACATAATTTTTAAATTTTAGTCATCATGTTCCGAGTAGTCCGATAAACCATCGTCGTTGGGGTCGAGAGAAATAATAAAGGGCTCAACAGTGTTTTCTAGCATGTCATCAGCTTCCCACATTATTTCTTTTATTTCAATCACATGTTCGACGCACTTAATCCATTTTTCACAATCCACTGTATTTATTTCCTCTTGCAAGAGGTTTCCAACGTCTCTTATTTTAAAAGTGGTGTTATGCCTTGCTACAAAACCTTTTCCTTGCGCCCACACCAATTCTATGGGGTTTAATTCACAATGATATGGCGCAAGGCGAATCGCCGTTATATTTCGTTTCGGAGCGATTTTGTCGACAACAAATTTCGTACAAAGAGGTTTATTCAACTTTACAATCTTCAGTAGCTCCTTTTCCAGCATATCTTTATGAAATGGCTTCTTATTTACACTAAGCCAATGAATGATTTCATCTTTGTCCAAGCAGACATTGCTATTTTTTCGGAATTTCTTGAGTGGCAGCTGGCATTATCCATGACTATAACAGACACAGGAGGAGTAAGATCTAGCATTTGCTGGAAGTATTCTTCAAAGACATCGGCGTTCATGTCTCTATGATAGTCCAATTTGATTTAAATGCTAGTAAGCCGCCATCGACAAATCCATATTTGCTACCGATGCGAGTAATTATTAGTCTTTTACCTTTTCCCGAGGGGGATTTTATTCCAGTGGACCATCCTTCCATGAAAGCTTGCCTCGCGCTTTTTATATTTATCCTGCCATATTTTACCAAAGGTATATCCTTCATTTAACCAAGTTTCGCCCATATAATAGATATTCCTGTTTTCCCTTCGAAACTGTTTAACTGCCCTTAAGTATCGTCGTCGCCAGCAGATGATCTCGTCTTTCTCTATTCAAAATAATTTTCTGTTTTGAATTTTTTCATAAAAAAAATTAATTTCCTTCAAAGTTTTGCATACTTTCTTTTTACCCATGGGTGGAATGAAATCATCTTTTTTCATTTCAAACATTATTTTGTCCAAGGTAGGTATTTCTTTTTTTTCCTCATTTCTTACAGTTTCTTTTCTTCCTGTACTTCTCTTTGGTGACCTGATGGAGCCGCGTTTATCCTCGTGTATAAGTCTATATATTGTTGACTGTCCGACTCCAGTTAGAGCGTTAAACACATGGAGAATAATAATTTTCTCATTTTTAGAAAGCGCAGTTTTACTAATCCGTTTCTCAGCAACAAATTCAGAAACACTAGCCACTTTTAAGAACGAAGTTTTACAACAAGTGCCGGAAAGTAGCTAAACATTTCAAATTTTTGAATTGGACTACACCTATGAAATACGGCCAAGACCACTGAGTTTTATAGTTCAATAATAATTTATTACTCACTCGCATTAAGCAACATACTATATGTACAACGCTCGATGAACTTAAGTAGCGGCGTAAGGCGCACCGCAGTTTAGCTAAAGTCGAATAAACGTGCGAATTGTACAATAGGACATTAATCGAATTTACCAATAGCAATCAAAACATCATATCATTTTGTCATAATCCTAATAAAAAAACATTCGTGAATTTCGTATCTTCACACCAAATAACAGTTTAAAATTAAGCCGGATTATCTCATAAACGACAAAACGATTCAGCGGCTTTATTGTTACGTACAAAACAAAAGAGGGGCAGGTGATAGACAACCGAAATTAACTTGTCATTAAAATAGACAAAGAAGGCGTAACCGAATTCAGCGTTTTTACGCCCGTTTGAATTGAAGACAGTATAATATTCACATACCAGATGTCAGAAAAATGTATAAAAGCTGGTTTACAGAGTTTAAAGCTCCCACGTCGAGAATTAATTAAAATATGTCCGTGGTACAGGATGAGCAATAAACATTAGCCACACCTGGCTACTTACAGTCTACATGGGTTAGAGTAGGTACATCATCGATTCATTTAAAACGGAAAAAGTTTATCGTGATGGGTGTTTTTTTTTTTATACAACCATGCACCCTAGTCAAAGTCTCTTCCTTCAAATTATCGTGAAATTTGCAATTATACTACATGTAAATTGAAGCTTTAAGATGAAATGTGAATTATCTTTTATAAAATTATTTTTTCATATTTCTTTGAATATCTTTAGAATAATTTCTTGACTAACATGATATATTAGTCTAGAGTCTAGTACATTTTTGGAATGCCTTCTTCCTTCCAGGCTCTGTCATAAAGTTCCCGCGGGTTCGTTTTAATTTTTTAAAAATATTTGAGGTTACGATGCAGTGACGGTTCTAATATTTTATGTTTTGACGTATTTTATTGTTTATATAATTTACGCTTTTATTTAATTGGATAACAGTTTTTTAAACTTATTTGCGGATGACACCCTGCTTTGTGTGGCGTGCCAAATCTTTAATGCAATAAAGAACGAAAAACCAAATATTTTAAATAATAATTGGCTTGCCTGAATAAACTTAAGTTAAAATGGTTCAAATTCAAATTGCATGGTTCTAGGCATGCCACAGATTATCTTATTATCTAAGAGAAAAAATTTATATGAGCATGTGTCCGGAGTTGCACTGTTTTTGATATACAGAGTGTTAAAGTTTAAAAAAAAAATCGGTTTTTTATCATTTTTTTAAATACCCTTCTCCCAATTTTATTGAAATTTGGCACCATTATTCATAATGATAAGGGGCTTAATTAGCCCTAACTTAAGTTCAGTAGCGTCCCCGGGAGCACCTTAACGTATATTATTGACAAGAAAGTGTACGCCAGTGACTTTTCTAATTTTGATATTTTTTTCGTGTTTACACTGATAAAATTAATTATTTGAGTTAAAGAAATTTAGCGTTGACTCAAATAAATATTTGTTTCCTATTAGCCAAACAAATATGTATTTGAAAAATACCAAGGGATTATTTGCCTCAATTAGTATCATCTGATTTGATACAAATTACTTTTTATTTGGAATTAATCACTAAATACAAAATTCAAGCAAATATTTATTTCCTTAACACTAACCTAACTTAAATAAGCCGTTTCAATGACTTAAGGTAAATAGGTTAAAAGTTAAGTTAACAAAATGTTTATTTGATTGATATTTATATATGTTTTATCAAGTACATATTTATTTTACTTTTGTTTTACATGTATTTGCCGTAACAACAACGTTATTTAATTAAACAATTTAAGTGATTTGATTTAAATAAACCGGTAATTTCCATCAAAGTGATTGTTTTTTTATTCAAGTACATAATAATTGTTTAACTTGCCTTTTATATTTATTTAGATCAAATATAAATTTATTTGGTTTAAATACCTTCTTTTAATTTTCAATAGATCAGAATGTTCATTCAAATCAGTTCTTATTTTATCCAAGTACGTGTTTATACAGACGTCACATAAAAATAAGAAATATTGAAATGTTGCTATTGAATATGGTTTAATCAGTACCTATACCATAATATTCACAAACCTTATCAAATTGTTTATAGTGTTCAAATAATAAGGCAAACCAACAGAAAAAAACACATTTTTGCCGAAAATAAAGGTTATGACAAATTACGCGCACGCGCACAACTATTTTTACATAAAAATAACATAAAATTTAAAAGATAACCATCTCTTATTTTATTTCTTATTTTTATGTTATGTTATGTGTTTCTATAAACGTCTTATGGCAGATCTGTAGATTCAACTCTTATTTTATTTTTATGTTATGTTATCTTGCTGTATAAACCGACCATTAGTTGTTGTTCCCCTTAAAATATACGTCAATAAAACATTCTAGAGAAGTTAATAACTTTGATAAAAAATTAAATAAAGTCAAATTTGCAAATATTAGGTACAATAATTATTAATATTATATTAATTATATTATATTTTTTACGTTAGGAGGTTTGATAGGTATTGAATTATGGTGAAAATTGAGAAAAACTGTCTTATTTGTAACCTAGGTAGCCATGATTTATAAATACCTGGCTAAATTTTTCTAAAAAGATTTTGTGTTCGAAATTTCAAATTAGGTATTACAAGTATCTTTTCTTTGCCTCTTATCTTACTTTTTTAACTCGTTTCATGCGTAACTAAAATATTCAAATATTGTTTCCTACCTTGAAAAGTATCTAACATATGGGATAAACCCCTCGATATACCCCAATCTTCTAAATAATTATTCATATTACGTTTATTCCCCATATCTTCGTTTTAATTTTTGATGGAACCGCTAACTTCTGTGCCACTAACAAAGAAGATTTCACTCTCAGTCATAAATTTCTACAAGACAAAATCGAACACCAATGACCAAAACGCGATGATCAGGCCACTTTTGTATAACCAATCAAATTACTCAAAGCCCAAAGTAGGCGACAGGAGTTCATTTAAATACTTTAATTATTAGTTTGGATGACCAAATTATTTGAAAAGTTCGGCATTGAATGATTTTAATTAAAGTTAAAGGTATTTAGTTCTTAACTTGAAATGTACTTCGATTAAATAATTAGTTATTTGTAAATATTTGGTTGTTGTATATTAACGATTTAATGTAAATACATAATTATTTAGTTTAAATGACCTAGACATTTAAATAGTTCTCTATTGGGTGATTTAACTAGCGATTAACGGGATTTAGTTCCTAAATAAAAATTAGTTCGATTAAATAATTAGTTATTTAGATTTTGTTATTTTAGTGGTTTTTTGGTAAGATATTTGTTTGAAGGGTTCTATGATTTGACACAAATCAACCAACAGTCAAATAACTTTGCAAATAAAACGAAATACTCTCATTTATTTCAGTTAAATCAAATTTAGTTAATTAAAATCACATTTATTTATTACCAATAATTATTCACCAAATAAATCAGATTATTTGATTAAGGGAGCACAGTTTTATCAGTGTAAAATATTCAAATATAGTTTCCTACCTTGAGAAGTATCTAACATATGGGATATATCCCTCGATATAGGTACCCCAATCTTCTAAATAATTATTCATATTACGTTTATTCCCTATCCCCGTTTAATTTTTGATGGAACCACTAACTTCTGTGCCACGAACAAAGAAGATTTTACTCTCACTCATAAATTTCTACAAGACAAAATCGAACACCAATGACCAAAACGCGACGATCAGGCCACTTTTGTATAACCAATCAAATTACTCAAAGCCCAAAGTAGGCGACAGGAGTTCATTTAAATACTTAATTATTAGTTTGGATGACCAAATTATTTGAAAAGTTCGGCAATGAATGATTTAAATTAAAATTAAAGGTATTTATTTCTTAACTTGAAATGTACTTCGATTAAATAATTAGTTATTTGTAAATATTTGCTTGTTTTATATTAAGGATTTAATGTAAATACATAATTATTTAGTTTAAATGACCTAGACATTTAAATATTTCTCTATTGGGTGATTTAACTAGCGATTAACGGGATTTAGTTCCTAAATAAAAATTAGTTCGATTAAATAATTAGTTATTTAGATTTTGTTATTTTAGTGGCTTTTTGGTAAGATATTTGTTTGAAGGGTTCTATGATTTGACACAAATCAACCAACAGTCAATTAACTTTGCAAATAAAACGAAATACTCTCATTTATTTCAGTTAAATCAAATTTAGTTAATTAAAATCACATTTATTTATTACCAATAATTATTCACCAAATAAATCAGATTATTTGATTAAGGGAGCACAGTTTTATCAGTGTACCAACTAATAATACAACTTTTTTATTGCTTCCATTGTTAACGTATCTTGCTTCATTTTCGAGAGAAAAAATAAAAACCACCTTATTGCATGGTACAAAAATTTAATTAAAGCATTTAAATTAAAAATATTTTTTTTTTAAATTGAACAGTTAATCAAAGCAAATGTTGAAATTGGCCATCCTCTGATAAAACTGACGATTGCAATCGTCTCACCACTCATTCTCTTAAAGCCTCTTTACATTAGGAAGTTGCAACAAAAAATTGCCTGTAAGCATGCGCACTTGCGACTTTGCAATTTTTCTTTGCATTTCAGCAAATTAGAACACGCGCTATTTTTATCTCACATGGCATGCAATTTTTGTGTGGAATCACAGGTACCAACATTAAAAAATCAATTCACCAATTGATGCATGCAGAGCAAAGCCAAGCCAAGGTAAATTAAAATAATTCGTTATTTGCGGACGTGCTCAGTAATTAGCAGTGGCTGATTTTCAGTTAAAAAATATAATTTCCGTAGAGTATAAACACAGAAGAAAAAAATACAAAATTATTTAATGCTGTTGGTACAACTGGTTATTAAAATGCTTGCATCCTTTACTTGCATGGTATGTAAACGGTTACGCAATGCAATTCTTTGCAGAAGCAATACTTTGCATGACATTTTTTGCATATAATGTAAACAGGCTTTAACACGTTCAAAAATGCCTGCATTATTTCCTATCGCATTGCAACTTTCAATAATTCGAATTCTTAGGTCGTTTTCATCCACTACAGGCGTTTTGTATGCAAGAGACTTTAGGTGACCCCATAAATAATAGTCTAGAGGATTCAAGTCGGGACTGCGGACTGCGAGCTGGCTCACCTTGGAGACCTGCGCGTCCAATCCACCAATTACAAAAAGTTTTGTCAAGATATTGACGAGCAACTAGGCTAAAATTAGCTGGGGCGCCGTCGTGTATTAACCACGATCCCTGTCCATACATTCACCGAAAATTGTTGCTGAAAGCCACCTTCTCTAACTTTATGAGGATTGTCGTCCGCCTAAAAATGTTCGTTCCGAAAATTCATAATGACTTGTCTTGAAAAGAGGCCTCATCAGTAAATAAAATGTTGGGTAAATAATTGTTGTTATGTGCTAGGTACTGTATGCAGCAACCTCCTACTAAAATCAAACCTTTGATGAAAATCACGAGGAAGTAGAGCTTGCACACGTTGAATATGGTATGGGTATAGTTGATAAAGATGCAGAATCCTCCAAACACCTTCTATCTCTCGAAGTATAGTCTTTTCTAACCCAGGCGTGGTTACTGTTACAGGTTTGCCAGGAAGTTCCGTACTACGTTTAAAACTTCCAGTCTCACTCAATCTTGCATGGAGCTGCCTAAATATTTCGGCACATGGCAGTACTATGTTTGAATAACGTTTCTGATAAACTCGCCGAGCTTCTTCAGCACTTCCATTTGCTAGGCCATAATTGAAATGCATCTGGGCCATTTCAGTGTTAGTAAAGCTATTCATTTTTAACTTGTTATTGACAAAACAGGCAAACTAGATATAAAAACTTACCTTCACCTCATATTTTAATTAACTTTGAAATACATAGGTATTTTTTTTGTACATACATGCAATAAATTGGTTTATATTTTTTCTCTCAAAAACGAAAATAATTTAGGGAACAAAAAAGTTGTAGGTACTATTAGTTGGTAAATTAGAAAAAAGTCAGTGGCTTACATTTTTGTCAATAATTAAGGTGCTCCCAGGGACGCCACTGAACTTAATGAATTTAATCTAGTTAGGGATAATTAAGTCCCTTATCATTATGAATAACGGTACCAAATTTTAACAAAATGGGGAAAGGATATTTAAAAAACTATAAAAACCAATTTTTTTTAAAGAACTTTAACATCCTGTATATCAAAAACGGGGCAACTCCCTTCTTCAGGAATAATGAAGCAGGTAATTCAATATTTCTATTAAAAATAAACCAAATATCAAGACAACTAGCATCTAATCACCTTAGAACCCGCTAAAATGCATATTCCGGCGTCCACCGCGGTAAAAATCCCTGACATATTATGACGTCACTGCGCGTTTCCGACCGCGTGACGTATTTTCAATTTCAATTTTTATACAAGTTCCCTATTCCAGCAACAAGTACCTCAGTAGTTAAGATACACTTTTCGTCTTTAAAACGCAATAAAACATAATAGCGAAATTCAATGACAAATGGCCGTTTATCGTCTCTTGTGCTCATTTCATTAAAAGATAGGCGCGTTAACTCAATTTGTAGGAAGTAAAATTTTTATTGCATTTGCAGTGATTTAAAACTTTTTATTAACGAAAGAACTTATTTATCATTTATATTAAATAAACAGTTATAAAAAGACTCAGTAAAAACGAAGTTACCGGCTTTTGATAAGTCAATGTTTCCTATTATTTCGTGATTTTCACTAACAGAAATTGACGATGATTTGACGTTTTTTGATGTTGATGGTACTCCAGCTATCAATTTCGAAATTTTGTTTTTAGAAGACATACTGTCTTCCAAATATCCCTGAACCACAGCTGAACTTTTCCAACCGCCATGTGTTTTCAATGTAGTCATGTTTGCCCCCGCGTCCGCCAACAAAGTTGCAGAGGTTCTGCGCAAACAATGACCAATATATTTATCCGCATCGCTTAGACCCAGGTATTTTGCAATAATGGAAGGAATCTTGCCTATGGTGTTCTTCCCAACTGGCTGTGAAAAACAACGATCGTTACGGTAACAAAAAGAATCTATTGATGTTGCAGTTCGTCGGGCGTAAAGACCAATAAGTTCTCAGTAGCTTTAAATAACCCATCTCCTCATCAACAATTGTGAAGACACGCTTTTTATCGGTCTTTGTATCGGGAATATTAACTATTACTTCTGATCCTATATCCTCTATATGTTTAACGAACATATTAACTAGCTCTTGGCGGCGGCACCCACCAAATACACCGAATAATAGAGCCACTTTGTACATCAAAAATGTTTCATTGGTACTGCACCGATAGGTCCTTGGTTCGAATCCGGGCAAGGGCATGGATGTTTGTGTGAATGTGAATGCTTGTGCCCAAATTTAATCTCCTCGTGTTTTCTTACGGATATACAATTGTCAGCTGATTGATGACGTGCATTGGAAATTGTTTTGCATTAATTAAAAGTCAATGTTGCATCGTCTTCTAATAAATTCGGAAGTAAAACCAGGTCAAAATAGAATGAACAATTTGCGGTCCTTCAAACTAATCACGCACAAATCCTTTTAAATATCCGAAATTATTTTTAAAAACACGTAGGTAATAATTATTAATTACAAGAATTCTAAAAAATCGCATGAAACTGAGGCTCGTCCTTTGGAATTATATTTTAAAATGCAATGAGCCCATATTCACCAGAAGAAAAAAAAATACCATTACGTTTTGAAACCTCTCGCAGCAGTCCTCGTGAAATTATTATTAAGTTAGCAGGCAACGTTTTCTGGACAATTTAATTGCAGGTTTCTTTTGATACTTACCTTCATTCGTATTTAATAATGGTCATCATCAAAAAGTTATAGGATTACGATTTCCTTGTTGTTTGGCGAAGGACAGAACCGGGCTTTAAAATGTTAATTTTTTCGACTATTATAATTTCAACATAAATTATTTTTTATAACAGCTATTGTAAATTAATTGATTTTAACGATATATTTTATTTAAGACATATTACACTGAGTGAAAAGTATTTTACGCTTTATAATCACCTTTAAATAATCGTTTAATACAATTTGGGACAGCAGCACCTGCTTATAACATTTATACACCAAAGACTGCTTAGTCAGAAAAGTGACCTTTTTCTGCCTGGGCAGAAAAAGTTCGTTGCTATGCAACGTTCCAGGTAATAACTTAAATTAAACTGGTGACTTCAATTGGTAATAGATTCAATTCCACATCTCGCGCCTGGTCTCTTATCTCAGGTGGTGGTTATGGTAGGTAATAGCTCATCCTCACTTTCAATTAGATCCATTTTAAACAGTTACTTGACAATTTTTAAAAATTTACAAGGACGTTAAAGTAAACACAAACAATTCAACAAACGTTATCAGCGGTAAACATAGTAATGAAGAGCCACTTACCTTTGTTAAAATAATTCAATTATTTGGATATTGATAATGAAACGCAAGTAATAAGTATAAGAAAGACGATGTTGCGTGAAATTGGAACAAATTTGGAGAAAAATTGTATATTTCTCACGGCAGAAAGCAGAACTACGCCTCGGCTATGAAACACCAGCCGCGGCATTAAACCTTGTGCTTTTCTGCCTAGTAAAACCAATAACTGTTATATTTTTTATAAAACGTTATTATATTGGGTATGCGCCTTAGCTGCTGTAGATATAATTCAGTTTTATAAAAATGAAAGATGTGTTTATTTGTACCTGTACAATTTTATCAAAAACAATATATTTACAAAACAATTTACGAACACTAAACTAACCTTGTAATAATTTTATAATGGTAGGAACACCGACGTACATTTTATAAAATTCTATAGTAGATAGGTGTACACTTTTCAATTTCTATCTGCGCCAACTTAGTGGTAGGACAAGCATCAAAACTGGGCAGCATGGAACTCCGCAGATACAGGTAGTTAGTCTATCGTCATAAAATTATTGCTCTTAATCCGCCTATGAGATTCCGCAGAATCCTTGCGCAGGTATAAGGTTTTATAGACTTATATTGGTTAAACAGCGCTAACACGGCATCTAATCCACCTTTTTGGTTCCAATTCGCCTTTTTCAAGTTCACCGGGGAATATTATTATTAATTGTTTGCCCCTTTTATAGACTTATATTGGTTAAACAGCGCTAACACGGCATCTAATCCACCTTTTTGGTTCAATTCGCCTTATTTAAGTTCACCGGCCAATTATTTACCATCCCTTTTTGAGTCGATCTACTTATAAAAAAAAATAAAAGAGGTATAAAAAACTAAAAAACACCAGGGCAGCAAGTTTCAAATGGCATTTATAATTTTAAATATCAATATGCGGAGTTTCAAGTATTACCAAGAGGGCAACATTTTATGGCCTGCGGAGACTCATACATTTTTAATCCTCTTACCTGTCGATCTGCGGAGTTCAGTATCGCCCTCAAAACTATGTGGAAGTCATTGGAATCAAACTTGGAGGAATGCTGCTAGGTGTAGATTTGTTTCGCTTGGATCTGTTTTAAAATACAAGCCATTGGTTACCCATCAACTGATTATGTAAAAGCCCGGTCACTGAATGATGTCCTAAAATAAGTTATAATAATTTGGCCCCTAATATGTTTAGCAATATTCTGTTTGGGCCTCTATAATGCTATCTATGACGCCGTTTTTATGGCGTAGAATATAAAAATATATTTACAATTGCATTTCTTGAAACATAACGTATATTAAAATTAATTAAAAAATAATAGCGGTAAAATAAAAAAGCTTCTGCCAAGACAAAAATAATTAAACGTATTTTCTTTGTATGAATAATAGATTATTTCAGACAAACTATTTAAAAGCAAGAACTTACCTTAAAAGAGTGTAATACCAGCACAATCCGTAGCACATTATTTTAATATATCCTTAATTTTGAGTACTTTTCCGAAGAATCATCCGCCCAGTACATGTCATTAGAGAGTCTGAAATGCAACTGACCCGTTGAAATGCGATTTTCATCGGCCATTTTGGATATGTAGCATAAAGGTTTCAAAACGTTTTATAAAGGCAATCATCATAATGTGTACAATAAATAAAACGTTTTATATTCGGTCATTATACAGTGACCGGCAGAAAGTGCGCAGCATATGGGAAAGTTTTTATCTTTAAGTTTATAAAATTAACTTTATTTTACATAGGTTCTGCATGTTCTCAAACCAAAATAACACCTATTAAATCCGGTAAAAGTCTTATGGTATACGAGGTAGGATCAAAAATTTGAAATTCCGCTAAGAGTAAAGTACCTCCATCTTTCATTTTAGAATATTTTTTTACTAAGAATTATTGTTTTAATTTCAAAGTTATACCCAAATTCCAAATTTCGCTTATTTTGGACAAAAAAATGGATTTAATCGTGTTTTCTGAATAACCCTGTATAAAAAATAAATGGCAACCGAACAGTACGAAAATAAGATTCTCTGCAGACTTTGTTAGAGATAACCGTCGATCATAAGTCTGATTAGTTTGTTTTCATAATAGTATGGCTTTTTAAAATAAAAACATAAAAATATTAAATATTTTTGCTGCACACCGTATTTTATTTTCTGAGGCAACAAGTTAATTTCACCTAACTGATATTTTTTGATTTACTTTGACTTAAAGCATCTCCTAAATAGTTTTTTATAGATTGAAGTATGCATAAAAAGTTTCCTTTTGATTTATAGAGAAAAAAATTTAAATTAAAAATATATTTTGAATGGATTTTATTTCTCACGCAAAATAAGGATCAATATTTTCATTTATTAAATACACTTTTAGGATAATCCAACTAATAGGTAATACATTCTTTAACTCAACAGGAAACAAAAAATGCTTATTAAGACTATTTACATTAACAATAATTATTATAACTTTATATTTCTACATGTCCTCCTCCATTTTCTATATATTGTATAGTTCTTTTGTTAAATTCTTTGGCTACGTTCCTTAAAAAAGCCGGATTGATTCTAGCGATACACTGTCTTATAACATTTTCCAGATGGTCCAAATTTCTGAAAGGCCGATACTTATACACCTGGTTTTTTACGTAACCCCAGAGAAAGAAGTCTAGAGGAGTAATATACGGCGATCTTGCAGGCCAGGGATTTTCTGAAAACCGTCCAATCCATTTGTTGTAAAATTGTTGATTTAACCATTCCCTTACTTGTAAGGTACTATGAATAGAAGCACCATCTTGTTGGAAATACAGATTTTCTCTTAAGTTTAAGGGCAGATCATCGAGAAAATCGCTTATTTCATTCTGCAAGAAGTTTAAATATCTAGCGCCATTTAAATTTTCTCTGAAGAAATATGGCCCCACTATTTGAGTATTTAATATACCACACCAAACGTTGGTCTTAAAAGAATATTGATCTTTACATTTAATTATAAAATGGGGGTTTTGATCAGCCCACCACCTGCAATTTTGGGAACTTACAGTGCCGTTGCTTGTGAAGGTTGCTTCGTCAGTAAATAATATACTATTTCCAAAATGTGGATCATCTTCTTTTTTGCCTTGAAACCAAAAGCAAAAGTCAAGCCTTGCATCTAGATCCCTATCTTGAAGGGTATGCAGAAATTTGGGTTTATATGGTAAATACTTGTGATTCTTAAATATTCTTCTAATAGACTTTTCTGAAATACCAACTTGTTCTTCTCTTTCGGACAACGGCATTGTAGGAACTTCATTTACTGATAACAAAACATTTAAAGCGTTTTCTTCCGTAGCTGCAGTTTTTCTATGGACAGTTTTATACTTATTTTCCACCGATCCACTTTGTTTAAATTTATTGACAATTCTAAATATAGTGGAATTGTGAACATTTTTATTGTATCTATCGTTAAAAATATTTGCTGTCTCGCGATAACTGTGATAATTGTCACCATGAATTAAAACTATTGCAATTTTCTCCTGTAAAGACAACTTTTTAACTTCCATTTTTATAGCAGAACTAACTAAATGTCAATAATTTAATTTCAATGTTTGACTTGTTTTCATGGCTGCTTTGATCTTAAATAGTATAGATTATGAGAAGGAAATTAATTTGTGTTATTATTTCTAGGCTTTAAGCTTGCCCTTGGGGCATACAAAATCAGTTTTTAAAGAAACATTATTTTAAAATTATTTAAAATGTGTACAAAATATATTATTGATCCTTATTTTGCGTGAGAAATAAAATCCGTTCAAAATATATTTTTAATTTAAATTTTTTTCTTTATAAATCAAAAGGCAACTTTCTATGCATACTTTAATGTGTAAAAAGCTATTTAGGAGATGCTTTAAGTCAAAGTAAATAAAAAAATATCAGTTAGATGAAATTAACTTGTTCCCTCAGAAAATTAAATACGGTGTGCAGCAAAAATATTTAATATTTTTATGTTTTTATTTTAAAAAGCCATAATATTATGAAAACAAACTAATCGGACTTATGATCGACGATTACCTCTAACAAAGTCTGCAGAAAATCTTATTTTCGGACTGTTCGGTTGCCATTTATTTTTTATACAGGGTTATTCAGAAAACACGATTAAATCCATTTTTTTGTCCAAAATAAGCGAAACTTGGAATTTGAGTATAACTTTGAAATTAAAACAATAATTCTTAGTAAAAAAATATTCTAAAATGAAAGATGGAGGTACTTTACTCTTAGCGGAATTTCAAATTTTTGATCCTACCTCGTATACCATAAGACTTTTACCGGATTTAATGGGTGTTATTTTGGTTTGAGAACATGCAGAACCTATCTAAAATAAAATTAATTTTCTAAACTTAAAGATAAAAAACTTTCCCATATGCTGCGCACTTTCTGCCGGTCACTGTATACAAAATCGTTTGTGTTCCCAATAAGACTATTTGTTTAAATTGCATTCTTTATGATAATCTTGTTATACTGATTACTGTCCTGGTTCATACCCAGTACGTCACGTGGTAACATTTCTGTATACGGTTCTTTAGAAAACAATTTTGTTTTAGCTATTGTTTTTTGTATATAAGTTATCAAAGATGGTATTACTGTTATGAAATGATTTCTAGCAATCCTGTTTTATTACTCTGTTTCGCTCTGTGCAGACGTCAAAATTAATATGCAAGGATTTTTCGATGCGTACTTTGCTAACATAAAAAGTAGATAATTCTCCCCACGCTCGACACATAGAAAAAAACATTGTACCTATAACTCGTTGTAAAAGTGTCTATTTTATTCTTATTCATAAAACAATAAAACATATAGTGTATGGAGACTCCTTAAAAATGGAAACTTCAAAAAAAATTCAAAAACTACAGAACAGCTGTATGAGATTTTCCTTTAACATACCATATAGGAATTACATAACGCCATATCTAAATGATAATTGCATTCTAAATATGAAAAATCGCAGACGATATCATATGTATCTTTTTATATACAAAACAATTAAAAGCGGCAAACCACCATACCTGTTAAACAACTTAATACAATTCACACACAACCACGCTACCAGAAACACGCATAATTTTCAACTACCACTACACCGAACGGCTCAGTTTCAAAAGTCGTTTTCTTTTGTTGCGCCCTCTCTATGGAACAACCTTTAAAACCACGTTAAGAACCCATCACCAAACAAATTTTCTAATTATATTAAAAGTATGTTATTGGAACAACAAAGAAATTGAAAAATCAAATAAGCCTACTATACTACTATCTCGTCTGCTCCTCGCGCCCTTCTGGGTTTTCGGCCGGCGGATGCCGTCGCATGGCATACATCTACTCCCCTGCTCTCATCTCATCTGCTCTCATCTGCCCACTATTGGTTATTGTGCCCAATTTTGTTTTCATATTTTTTAGTGCTTAGGATAAGTTAGCGTTTACCGTTAATTTCTATGAAAAACTTTCGTTTTAAAATGGGCTGTGCCATTCTGCACTCATGTTATGTGAGTGCAGAAATATCGGTTTTATATAATCGCGGTACAGTCCAATTTTCTCATAATAGTTATATATATTTAATAATTATAAACTGGAGATAACCAACTACAGACCTATTACCCTAATATCAGGTATTACAAAAATAATAGAAAAAATAATCAAAAACCGAATGACTACATTTTTAAATAAATATAAAATTATATCAGACCAACAATATGGATTTAGGGAAAAAAAAATCATCACAGGATGCTATGGTAGACCTGACAACAAAAATATACAAAGCCCTGGATAAACGACGACCTGCCATAGCTGTCTTTATAGATCTTGCAAAAGCCTTTGACACAGTCAACCATGAACAATTGCTTGAAGATTTATATAAAATTGGCTTTAGAGGAAATCCTCATAACCTATTTAAAGATTACCTAAATAGCAGACCACAAAGCGTAAAAATTAAAAATGAAACAAGTGAAACTAGACTGGTTAAATTTGGCGTACCTCAGGGGACCGTATTAGGACCTATACTTTTTAATATATATTTAAACAGCCTCTTTTCGCTAAACTTGGATGGACAGGTGGTGAGTTTTGCTGATGATACCGTAATATTTTTCGAAGCCGATAACTGGGATATATTAAGAACAACAGTAAAACGAGAAATGGCCAAAGTTTTTCATTTTTTTAATAGAAAATTGCTCACTGTTAACATTGCCAAAACGTACTACATACCATTTAGTTCATATAACACGAATCTACCAACCTATGAGTCGATATCTGTATTTGAGGATTGCAATTGCTCCGCAGCAAATATTGACATGACGCTTAATGGTAAGTATCTCGGAATCCTTATTGATGCACATCTAAGATGGGACCATCATGCTCTAGCGGTTACTAAAAAGGTTCGATCCCTTTAAATACCTAAAAAAATTCTTTTCTATACCACACCTTAAAATTTTATATCACGGTCTGGTAGAACCCCATCTTACCTATGGAATCTTGGCATGGGGTGGTATCACCAACAATTATTTATCTTCATTGGATAAAGTACAGAAATGGATGCTAAAAATCATATATGGTAAAACACGAAGTTTCCCAAGCAAAGAACTTTATAACCAGGGAGGATTCCTAGACATGCGTGAACATTTTTGCTTAATCATGTTAACCAAACAACATAAAAATAGGTTACAACTGAATCCCATAGAACACGGATATGAAGATATGAAACAAGAAATAAAGAACATACTACCAGAGTACCTATTGCAACAAAAACAGTTACTCAAAGAAACTTTTTCTTTTTAGGACCACACATATATAATAAAATACCAAATGAAATAAAAATTATAAAATCTGACAACTTATTTAAAAAAAGAATTAAAAAATGGATCCTCGATAAAAGCAGCAGTTACATACATAGTTTAATAGACATAAAAAATGTGTACTATACTGAATACTAAAATAAAAAAAAAATAAAAATATATTTACTAGCGTAAACAAAACAAAAACCCCAATTAATCCCAACACTAACCTAGACAGTAATAGGTATGATACTTCTAAAAAACAAACTTCCTACTTTGACGATTTTTTTCCCATTATAGATAGTTATAAAGATAATATGTTATCTATATTGGCGCTTCCTGGCTAATTTCGCCTTAACTAAATATGTGATAGATATTCTGCAAACATGCAACCACTGACCATGCCTTTTTTTTTATTACTATTCCCCTTGCTTTCTCTTGTTTAACTTGCTTGGATGTGTATTGTTTAATGTTCACTAATGCTTACATTTCTTTTCTCTTGGTAAGGGTGTTATTTCTATAATTTTAGGTATAATGATAATATATTGTTTTTTTTATATACTTACTTTATTCTTTTCATTTATATATAATATGAATTATAGTACATTCATGGACGATGGTGAAAGATATATTAGGTAAATACGCACAAGTTCAGATGAACTTTAGCCGTAACAAATAATATATTCACATTGTCATTCATGGCATCAAGTATCAATTATTGTAAAGTAAAGAATGAAACTGTGTAATATATTATATTATTATTATTATTATTATTATTTTATGTGACATGTTATTAATTTATTTTAGTAGACAAAATAAATGTTTTTTGATTTTGATTTGATTTGATAAACTTTTTTTTAACCCTTAAAAGGTTCCCTAAAATTATTCATTGTTGCTCGTCAGGATTTAAGGATATACCCTAGGAAGCTAAGCTGTTCTTTATATTTAGTTTAGATCACTAGACATCTTGTTTTAAATTAGATCCTTCAAAATTATTAACAATTTAATACAGTCCTGAACTTTTTATGGGAACACCCCAACAGCTGCAACAAGATGACTTCATTCAATGACGACTGCACGGGCTCATGCTGTAATTTTAAATTTTATAAAGATCTCTTTTTGATGGTCGGGCGAAAAGGCATTTTTAATAACACTTCATCTGATTTTAGTTTACCGGATTAAAAAAAAATCATAATTATAATGATTTGGTTTATCTTTGTGATTATCGTGCCCAAGTTTTAATCTTGGCTCTTCCTTATTAATTTGGTATTTTTTTTTCCTTCAAAATTGCTTTCCTTGCCCTTATCGTGGGATTATCATCAAGTTGTTTTATTTATCCAATTTATATGAAACCATGGCTACATTTAACAATTAAGAAATCAAAAATAGGGAAAGGAAAGAAAGTCAAATATTCAAAATTTGAAGAAATGACACTTTTTTAAAAACAGTGGAGTTAATATTATAGGGAAAGGAAATAAAGTCAAAAAGTCTTTCTCTACTAATTTAATAAAAGAGCAAACAAAGGCTCAATTTTTTCGTATTAATAAGTCTACATGTTTCGAAGGTAGTGAGTGACCTTCATTCTCAGAAGACAAAAAAAATGTTGTTAGTACAGTAAAACTTCTCAATAGCGGCCACTAAAAATTTCATTACAAATTGACCGTTTGAGGGGTGACCGTTTTTGAGGGGAAGGAAAAAAATAAATTACATATCTACATATAACATATGTGTCATGTGAATAAAATTCAACTTCATTAATTAATAAAAGGCTAATTACAAACACATACGTTATTATGTAATATGAACTGTAAATATATAGACATAACTATTTATTTCATAACTCCTACATAATATGTATACATAATAATGTTTAAAAATGTGCACTACATACGAAAAAAAATTATGCTTTGTGAAAAAAAGATTCAATGGAAGTCTGTTTTATATTTTTAATTTTATTTTTTGCTGCTTCATTTTCACATTTCATTAGGAAATTTGAAATATCAATGGCCAAATTGCCATTTTCTTTGCCTAATAAAAAATTTTGTACGTCTCTTATTTTTTCACAAACTTCACTCATGCTTTTTAAAGACGAACTAAAAACCTCCTGGTTTTCTTTACTTTCACAGTCTTCATTTTCGGTAGTTTCAGATTGGCTGGTAAACTCCTGAATTATTTCCTGCATCTCCATACTGGGATTTTCCGTTGAAATGTTTGAGTCGATTTGAAGATAATTTTCCAGGTTTGGATTTCCTGGGATACCGGAAAACAACTGACTTAGTGGAATATCGTCTTCTTCTTCAAAAATCTCATTCTCTTGGAGAGTTTCTATAAATCCAGCTTTTTGGAAACATTTTTTAATCGTTTTAGATGAAACATTTTTCCATGCTGCAACAATCCATACCATAGCACTTGACAAATTTATGGTCTTTTCTGCTTTTTCAAACGCATCCTCGGTAGCGGTGTTAGTAAAAGTTAAAAGTCTTTTTATCAAATATTTTCTGTATATCATTTTAAAATTTTGTATGATGCCTTGATCTAATGGCTGGCAGTAAGATGTAGTGTTTGGAGGCAGAAAAACAATTCGAACATTTTCCAGTTGTATTTTCGGGTGAGAACTTGCGTTATCCAAAAATAAAAGTACTTTTCTTCTTTGTTTTTTCATTTTGGTGTCAAATTTTTTTAGCTAGGAAATCATTATCTCTGTTGTCATCCAAGCTTTTTTATTGGAGACCCATTCTAATGGTAATTTGTCTACATGTGCTCCTTTGACACATCGCGGATTTTTGCTTTTTCCTATAACTAATGGGGTCTCCTTCTCACCATCCATGCTACTGCAAAAAAGAATTGTCACTCGTTGCTTAGCTGATTTTCTTCCAGCACATTTGTCACTCTTTAAGGCAAAAGTTTTGTTTGGCATTGCGAGATAATAAAGGCCTGTTTCGTCTGCATTAAAAATATCTTTATCATCATAATCCTTGATAATTAATTTTAACTTAGTGAACCAATCTTGAACACTCACTTCATCCACATCAGCAGACTCACCGAAATTGCTTTAAAATTGATGTCATGTCTTTTGCAGAATCTATCTAACCAGCCATTTGATGCCTTAAAATCACAATTTTTCAAATTTTCTGACACTTCCAGAGCTTTTTCCTTTAGTAGTGGTCCGGATATTGGAATGTTTTTGTTTCTTGCTTTGCAAAACCATTCATAAACCATTTGGTCAATCGCAAGTCCGTCTGTTTTTGAAAACTTCCGTTTTTGATCTGCATTAACTCCTCCTTCTTCATAAAGTTTTTTCAGTTCAATTTTACTTTTTAGAATATCATTTATTTGCGTTCTTCCAACACCAAACTTTTCCGCTATCTTTCGAGCACTGATACCATATTTTTCACTATCCGCGATGATTTCGAACTTTTGTTTAAAAGATAAACGTTTACGTTTCAGAGACATGATCGACTATTGTGCTGTTAAAATGCAACTGAATAAAATTTTACCTTTTATGAAAACATCTTAAGATTTAACAAATTATATTTGTACGTACTTAAAAACCCATTTACATAATTAGGTTTTATCATTCTCCGGTATTTCCAATAGTACCAGTAATAAAGTACCGGCTGGGTGCAAACATTCCCAGAAGGGTCGAGACGACCGCAATTAAGGGTAAAAATTCAAGGTAATTTTCTTAAAAGTTACGGATTCATGTGACCGTGGCCGTTTTAGAAGTGTTTCGGTATTCGAGGGGTCTTTTATTATTAAAAATGATATAAGATTTATTTTAAGAAGCCAAAACTGACCGTTCAGAGGGGTGACCGTTTTTAACGGGTGGCCGAAATGAGAAGTTTTACTGTATTAGCAGTAGAGAGAAAATTATAGGTGGAAGGTGACGTTGATGGAGCTTTAAAATTTGTAAAATGTATTAAAAATGAATGAAACTTGATGAACGCAATCAGCATATCGAAATGTTAGATAAAATTTAGTTCAAATGTATTTTTTACAAAGTTTGTCATATTTAGTAGGAAAATGATGTTCTTCCTATGAAGGTTTTTATGAAGGGATATAAAAAGAGGATTTGTGGGACATTCTAGTTCATATCAAAATATTTCTTTAGTAGAATGGAGAAAAGATGTTGTTAGACTTTAAGTACAATTTCCATTTTGTTAAAGTTACATTTATAAAGGTTTAAAAAAATACTTTTCAAAATTTGTATGGGCGTACTGGAGACCTAAGGCCCAGTGTTCTGTGTCAAGTCACTTGAAACAGAACACGTTTCTGGTCTTCATTTTAATTGTGTTTGTTTTTCTCTTTCTACATCTTTAAGGGTATATAAATCAAAGGTTTTATGTTTTTAACAATTTTTTTTTACTTATTAATTTCTCTACAAAATGAGGTTAACTTACTTACGGGTTACTGGGCCTTAGGTCTCCATAGGAAGAACATCATTTTCCTTCATAAGCTACTAAATATGACAAACCTTGTACCAATACATCTGAACTAAATTTTATCTAACATTTCGGTATGCTAATTGCGTTCATCAAGTTTCATTAGTTTCTTAATACATTTTACAAATTTTAAAGCTTCTTCAATGTCACCTTCCACCTATAAATAAATAATAATCTTTATTCAAAACAGCACAAGTTACAATTTACACAATAGGATTGAAATTAACTGTTACTATAGTTAGGTACTGTATTAAATAGGCGAAGTTCATCCCTTACCGCTAGAGGTAAAGGGGTCTTACACTTAACCTGAGAAAAAAAACCTAAACAGCACTTCTACTTATTTAAATACTCAAAATAAGAAAAAAAATATAGTAAAAACAAAAAAAAAACAATAAATAAAGAATAACAAAATATACAATCGGTACACCTGAAAAAGAGTTAATCACGGAAATAAATGTAGTAAGTATTGATATGACATAATAAAGAAAAACAGCAAAAAGTATGTAATAATAGTATATACCAGAATTAAAAGAGAAATAAAAGTTTAATACCTATTCTATAAGTAATATACCCTTAAGCTTCCTCTTAAATACAAATGGGGACAAGCTTTTCATACTATTCGGGTTAAGTAAAAGTTAAAAGTCTTTTTATCAAATATTTTCTGTATATCATTTTAAAATTTTGTATGATGCCTTGATCTAATGGCTGGCAGTAAGATGTAGTGTTTGGAGGCAGAAAAACAATTCGAACATTTTCCAGTTGTATTTTCGGGTGAGAACTTGCGTTATCCAAAAATAAAAGTACTTTTCTTCTTTGTTTTTTCATTTTGGTGTCAAATTTTTTTAGCTAGGAAATCATTATCTCTGTTGTCATCCAAGCTTTTTTATTGGAGACCCATTCTAATGGTAATTTGTCTACATGTGCTCCTTTGACACATCGCGGATTTTTGCTTTTTCCTATAACTAATGGGGTCTCCTTCTCACCATCCATGCTACTGCAAAAAAGAATTGTCACTCGTTGCTTAGCTGATTTTCTTCCAGCACATTTGTCACTCTTTAAGGCAAAAGTTTTGTTTGGCATTGCGAGATAATAAAGGCCTGTTTCGTCTGCATTAAAAATATCTTTATCATCATAATCCTTGATAATTAATTTTAACTTAGTGAACCAATCTTGAACACTCACTTCATCCACATCAGCAGACTCACCGAAATTGCTTTAAAATTGATGTCATGTCTTTTGCAGAATCTATCTAACCAGCCATTTGATGCCTTAAAATCACAATTTTTCAAATTTTCTGACACTTCCAGAGCTTTTTCCTTTAGTAGTGGTCCGGATATTGGAATGTTTTTGTTTCTTGCTTTGCAAAACCATTCATAAACCATTTGGTCAATCGCAAGTCCGTCTGTTTTTGAAAACTTCCGTTTTTGATCTGCATTAACTCCTCCTTCTTCATAAAGTTTTTTCAGTTCAATTTTACTTTTTAGAATATCATTTATTTGCGTTCTTCCAACACCAAACTTTTCCGCTATCTTTCGAGCACTGATACCATATTTTTCACTATCCGCGATGATTTCGAACTTTTGTTTAAAAGATAAACGTTTACGTTTCAGAGACATGATCGACTATTGTGCTGTTAAAATGCAACTGAATAAAATTTTACCTTTTATGAAAACATCTTAAGATTTAACAAATTATATTTGTACGTACTTAAAAACCCATTTACATAATTAGGTTTTATCATTCTCCGGTATTTCCAATAGTACCAGTAATAAAGTACCGGCTGGGTGCAAACATTCCCAGAAGGGTCGAGACGACCGCAATTAAGGGTAAAAATTCAAGGTAATTTTCTTAAAAGTTACGGATTTATGTGACCGTGGCCGTTTTAGAAGTGTTTCGGTATTCGAGGGGTCTTTTATTATTAAAAATGATATAAGATTTATTTTAAGAAGCCAAAACTGACCGTTCAGAGGGGTGACCGTTTTTAACGGGTGGCCGAAATGAGAAGTTTTACTGTATTAGCAGTAGAGAGAAAATTATAGGTGGAAGGTGACGTTGATGGAGCTTTAAAATTTGTAAAATGTATTAAAAATGAATGAAACTTGATGAACGCAATCAGCATATCGAAATGTTAGATAAAATTTAGTTCAAATGTATTTTTTACAAAGTTTGTCATATTTAGTAGGAAAATGATGTTCTTCCTATGAAGGTTTTTATGAAGGGATATAAGAAGAGGATTTGTGGGACATTCTAGTTCATATCAAAATATTTGTTTAGTAGAATGGAGAAAAGATTTTGTTAGACTTTAAGTACAATTTCCATTTTGTTAAAGTTACATTTATAAAGGTTTAAAAAAATACTTTTCAAAATTTGTATGGGCGTACTGGAGACCTAAGGCCCAGTGTTCTGTGTCAAGTCACTTGAAACAGAACACGTTTCTGGTCTTCATTTTAATTGTGTTTGTTTTTCTATTTCTACATCTTTAAGGGTATATAAATCAAAGGTTTTATGTTTTTAACAATTTTTTTTTACTGATTAATTTCTCTACAAAATGAGGTTAACTTACTTACGGGTTACTGGGCCTTAGGTCTCCATAGGAAGAACATCATTTTCCTTCATAAGCTACTAAATATGACAAACCTTGTACCAATACATCTGAACTAAATTTTATCTAACATTTCGGTATGCTAATTGCGTTCATCAAGTTTCATTAATTTCTTAATACATTTTACAAATTTTAAAGCTTCTTCAATGTCACCTTCCACCTATAAATAAATAATAATCTTTATTCAAAACAGCACAAGTTACAATTTACACAATAGGATTAAAATTAACTGTTACTATAGTTAGGTACTGTATTAAATAGGCGAAGTTCATCCCTTACCGCTAGAGGTAAAGGTTGGTCTTACACATAACCTGAGAAAAAAAACCTAAACAGCACTTCTACTTATTTAAATACTCAAAATAAGAAAAAAAAACAATAAATAAAGAATAACAAAATATACAATCGGTACACCTGAAAAAGAGTTAATCACGGAAATAAATGTAGTAAGTATTGATATGACATAATAAAGAAAAACAGCAAAAAGTATGTAATAATAGTATATACCAGAATTAAAAGAGAAATAAAAGTTTAATACCTATTCTATAAGTAATATACCCTTAAGCTTCCTCTTAAATACAAATGGGGACAAGCTTTTCATACTATTCGGGATTTCATTATACATTGCCGGAACGTTATATGTGAATGATCTTTCAAAAAATGTTGTTCTATGAAGAGGAGGTGTCAGGAGACCTCGAAATCGCAAATTCAAAGTGTGTACGTCAGATTTAAACATTAACCTTCTGTGAAGATATGATGGTGTTTTTGAAAGAATAACTTTATGATAGAAAGTTGCACAATGGATACGTCCTGTTTTTTTCATTGAGAGCCATCCCGCATCTTTTAATTTATGGGAAATGTGTTGATACTTCCGAATGCCATATATGAATCTTAAGCAGTAGTTTTAAATTTTTTGTATTCTTTGTATTCTTTGAGAGTCTAGGGCCGTAATGTTCTCTCTATTGCTAATACTAACAGCAACATTTCTTTTGTCTCCTGAGGATGAAGGTCACTACCTTCGAAACATGTAGACTTATTAATACGAAAAATTTGAGCCTTTGATTGCTCTTTTATTAAATTAGTGGAGAAAGACTTTTTGGCTTCTTTTCCTTTCCCTATAATTTCTTTAAGAATGGACTATTTTTTTAAATTAATTGAAAAATGTTTTTAAAAAAGTGTCATTTCTTCAAACTAAAATACAATTAAGTATGAAATGGCAGCACAAAAGATACAGATTTATAATTTATAGTAATCAGCTATTCTTTAGATCGAGAACATTAATTTTCTTCTTTTCACATCTACATGAATTTTATTGCTATTCTGTTATCAAATCTTCTTTAAGTGTATAATAAATTACCAACTAATAAAGCTATTAAAAATTTCAAATTAAGGGATGACGAAATCAAATAAAATTAACACGCCGTAAAATATTATTTGATAGATTTAAAAGCAATTTTAATTTACGTTTATTGTTTTATGAATAAGCAATCAAGTCTTTTCCTATGCGAAATATATGCTAATTTAAGATAAGAAATCCATAAAGAATTTAGTCCAAATGTAGTTAATTACGCGAGTTATACTCTACAACAAAGTTTCTTGTTTTATCTGCTTCAACTTATATTTTTTATAAAATAAAACAATGCAGTCTTCCTCCACAGTTTAATTGTTATCATAAAATGTTTTTAAGTTCCCGACATGTTTCGAGCACCTAAGTACTCATCTTCAGGGGATACGGAAAGGATAATATAAATTTGAGAATGAAAAAGTATAAGATAAAGTAGGACTCACCCAACATCGAGTTTAACATCGAAATAAGTTGTCTCAAATAAATGAGTACCTACAACAGAAATGCTGGAGACTTGGTGTATTAGATGGTTTATTATATGGAATGAGAAGTAAAGTTAAGATTGAGTTTTGTAATTTAGATAAGTGAAACATATTTAAGTAGGATAATCAAATATTATGACCTCTGAAGGAGAGAAGTTTTCTTTAATTTTGTTAAGCAGTTAAAGTATAGATTGTGTTTATTGAAATATAGGAAAAGTTTAAAGGAAGGTTTTTTTAAAATTAAGAATAATGAGCTTTTATGATTAAGTTTAGATGAGTAAAACATAAAATATGTTAAGTTCAAATAAAGAAAGATTGTGACATCTGGAGGAGAGAAGTTTTCTTTTAACTTGTTTTTAAATCATAGGTTTTATTTAATAAAAAATTTATGTATACTAAAATGTTGAAAAGTTTTTTTTTTTAATTTAGAGTGGGTTATCTTTATTTTTGTTAGCTTATGTGATGATATGGGGCTTTGCCCCATATTTTAGAAGAATTATAAAAATTAATCATTTTATTTTATATTTGGTATTAAAATTAATTTTGTTGATAAGTTTAAAAAATTTTATTTATTTAAAATTTTTTTATTTATTTAAAAAAGAAGATTCCATACAGCCTTTGTGCGAACACAAGCGGTACTTCCGCAAAACGTGGGAAATGAAATGGGGTTAAATATAAGAGAAAAAGTGACAACCAAGTAATACAATCCGGTACTACCATTAGAAATGTCAAAATTAAAATGTATTGTTAAAAATAGGAAAAGAAGATTCGAACTAGCTCGATGTTAGGTTTACAAAATCCATACAAAATTAAACGATCTCAATTGTTGTCATCACTAGATATACAAAGTATTTATTTTTTCAACTTTAATATTTTTTAATATAATAATAATTGCAGTTATAATTTCTCCTCAGTTAACTATTAAACGTACTAAATGATTTAGTTCAGTTTTACCGGGTAAGTTCTAAACTTAGCAATGCTAATGGAAATATAAGGTCGTGTTTAAGGCTTCATAACTTTAAAACTATTAGAATATATTCAAAACCCTAAAAGCAGATTTGGATGTGCGAATTAATTGAGTTAATAAAATTTGGTATACAAGGTTCTCTAACGCATTTAATGGTTATATAGGTGCTGTTGTCCAGTTTATGGTTTTCTCTAGATATCTTTTTTTCTCTAGATATCTATTTCCTTTTTAAAGTAGCGGGTGCTTAGCAGGGCCGTAACTAGGTGATATTTTACTATAAGCAAGGTTTATTTTTTGCGCCCCCTAGAGAAATGCGCTGCAGTAGGGAGGGGAGATACTTTAACATTTTTTTTAAAGAACACACAAAATTTATATGTATAACTTTTTATTAAACAAGTTATAAGTTTATTAATAATGTTTGGTTTAAAAAAATTTTTTTATTAGTTAATTATTAAGCTTACTTAATAATAAGAGAAGATTATATTATGTATTGTATAATTAAAAAAAAAAAAAATAAAATAAAAAATGTAAATATTGGAAATGTGTAGGTATTAATAAAATACTTACAAATATACTCTACGCTCTACCTAAATATTTGACTAGGAAGATAATTTTGCAAACAATATTTTCTGACTTTTTGTGTTGCGAAATCTAATATATTTATCAAAAGAAATGGATTCTGCAGTATTAGATAATCTTTCTTGGGACATGGTCGATCTTGAATAATTTTTTATAAGTTTCAATTTTAAAAAAGATCTTTCTCAAGAAGCACTGGTGACTGGAATTGTAAGAAACATTTGTAATGCTGTAGCAAAATTGGGATACTCTGCCAGTAGCTCAAATTTATGTAGGTTTTGTTACATTTCCAATGCAGATTGACACTGGAAATCAAAAAGTTCTTGTGCTTGAAATTAAAAACTTCCTGCTTCCTGAATAAATTCGTTTCAGTATAAGAAATACTCATTTTGGAAAGAATTGCTCCAATAAGAAAACTGAAATCACTGCAAATCTCATGTAAACCTTTGTATCTGTTACTTAACTGCGTTATTATTAAATCGATGACTTGAAATAATAGTAGTTTTTGTTTTGTTTTTGGGTCTAAATAAAGCTCACCGCTCTTTTTTTTAATTTTTCTTTTTCGAACTTCCGTGTATTTAACTCTTTTTTCCGAAGTAAGAGATTTACTTTATTAATTTTATCTAATAAAATGACCAAAAAACTTTACCCCAATTACTGTTTCACCAGAATATATTGAAATATCAGTCATCTCTTCTAAAAGATCCAAAACCAATTTAAATTGAGTGATAAGTGCGTTCAACGCTAATGCTTTGGATAACCACCTTGTATCACTAAAGCCTTTAAAGTAATATTTATTGTATTTTTTAATTTACTCCAGCGTACCGTGGAATGCGCAAAAAAATTAAATAAATTTTGAATAATTCCAAAAAAGGTTATTATTTCGGGGCTAACTGAAGCAGTGTGTAATGCCACTAAATTTAAACTATGTGCAGAGCATGAGATAAATCTTGCAGTAGGATTTTCTTGCAATATCCTAGCTTGTACGCCTTGACATTGACCTGCCAAATTAGAGCCATTGTCATAGGCCTGTCTCCTAATATTTTGCAACCCGAATTTCGTCAGCGAATAAAAATCAGACTAAGCATAATTCAATGACGAAGACAAACAGACAAACACATGTATGCACCTGGCGATAATCTTTAGGATTCTATAATTTACCCATATAGCATTGTTATGGTTGCAATTGTATTTATGATTTTTGCGTCCCTTGTGGCTTGCGCCCATAGGCATTGGCCTACTCTGCCTATACCTAGTTACGGCCCTGGTGCATGCGTCACTCATTACGTTGCAATTCCGCTCATTCCACTGCAATTCGTCCCGTTGCAATCTACCCTGTTGCAATTCATCCCATTACAATCCACCCCGTTGCAATTCATCCTGTTGCATTCATCCCGCTGCAATTCATCTTCGACATTTCGTATTTCGACCTAAAAGCAGTTTCACTGTTTAGGATTCCGATACCCAAAAACTTTATATGTGAATAGACAAACAGTGTATACAGGGTGGCCGCCGAGGTATGCGAGATACTTCGTATATGAATTCTATGACTGATTTTAAGCAACCATGATTCTATTCACTTTTCCCGAATTCCTAACAGTTCTTGGTGGTGATCCCATTGCTTGGCCACCGCGATCTCCGGATCTCAACCCAATTCTCCATGTGGGGACATGTGGAGACACTTACCTATTCAATGGGAAAGCCTAATAGCAGGGACCAACTCATCCAGAATATTCATGCATGGTCACATTGAGCAGCTTTAATATTTGCAATGTCATTACGTTTCTTGTTTGGGACACACGTTTTCTAATAAACAAAGTAATAAACATAAATTAAACTGTCAACGTCGCAGCGATGTCTGCGAATCGGCAACGCTGCAATAAAGGAAAAACGCCGCCTGTGTTCAAGAGTCCTTCAGTCTTCTAGCGTAGCGAAAGGATATTTTTATTCTATTTGAATGGTAAAACTGCCAAATGTCTAGCCTAGCGGTAAAAATCATTAGTGTCTATCCCGCATCAGTATTCTAATTCTCGGAAAACATCAAGTCTTCTGTAAACATAAAAACCTGCTATATTCTAGATTAAATAATAATAAATTCACGTCTACGAAAACTTTGCAATAGGTTTGCGGCTTCAAGAATATGTGAATAAGGTTCTGTGATGTTTTAACCAATAAGGGACAATATCATTTAATGCTTGAACGGTTTCTTCAATTTTCTTATTGACAGTAAACAAGTATGGCCGCTAACCTAGGCGGACGCGACCTTCGTTGGTTGGTCAAGAGTGTCCACATGACCACATGTGATTGGAGGACCTCCTCAGCGGCCACCCTGTATATATGGCTGTGTTCTGAAGGTGAACAGTGACAGACATTTTCACTAAAGAAAATTATATATTTTTTGAATAGGTTTAAATCCTGACAATTGTTCAAGTTTCTGCAAAAAATTATTTGAAATTGCACATTTTAAACTAGTGTAGTAATTACTACACAGATAAAAAGGATATCTTAATGTAAAGCAAAATTAATTTAAAACAAGGCCGCCATGTCTTTCGATATGTCCAAATGAATATTTCTTGTAAACATTCAGCTACATCCTTGGAATCAATTTTCGTAATTATCTTAGCGGAAAGAAAGCTCTACTTAAACTAAGATAACGGATTTAAAGCATTCCAAGCATAGCCTTACGCTAAGTTCATTCATTATCTTAAAATAGGGCTAGTTATTTTTTAGTACTTATCTTAAAGAATCAATCCTTTAAGTAAGACTTACATAATACCGGTCTAAGAGATGAATAGAAGCGTTTAAAACTGAATGTACTGTGTACAAGTATTAATATATTTATGTCAAGTATATGTGTCTTTGCTTCAAGGACACAATTCTTCGTTATTGCTTTGACCTTAAGACGGCATCCTCGAATCAAGACAAAGAAATTCATAATTCCTTTCGTTGAAAGTTCTAATGAAATTTTTCTAAGTTCATATGACTTGGTGCAAGCATCTATTTCTTTGCAGCAAACACACAAACACCTGAACGGCTTTAGAGGTTTGGTGTTCATTTATAAACACATGTTTTTAATATTTTTACAAGGACGTATTTGTCCTAGCTATACACACAGAAATTTTTTTTTAAACCCGCACATTACGCGCAAATATAGAAAAACGAAATTGCTGTCTTTAGCGAAAAGTTTAAACTTAAAAATCACTAAAAAAATTCGCACTCAACTGCATCCAATCCATCCATAATCCAAATCCACTAAGCCATAAAAATATTATTGGGATAACACTAAGCCGAAATGCTTATAGAAACCTCAAGTTCTTCGGTCACTGGAGTACTGATGTGACTCCGGGCAGATGCCGAATTGTATGTAAATACCTATACCATACTCTTGGGATAAGGGCCAATTACTTTGGCACAAGGAACTTTATCTTTGTTAAAGATACCATTTTAAAATGTTACAATTTCAAAGACGCAAGTTTTAAAACAAGAAATTTTACCGCCAAGAACATAACCAGAAATGACCAAAGACACAGAAAATCATATATTATGAGCATATTCACTCTAAATAAGATGATTACCTTCAGATTAAGTTATTTTAAGTCAAGATAATTTATTCTTTTGTGTGCTGCCTTTTATCAGTGTACAAATAGCTGAAGATTTTTATATTTCGATAGGTTTAAATCTTGACAATTGTTCAAGTTTCTGCCAAAAATTGTTTTAAATTGCACATTTTAAACTATTGTATTAAATACTACAAATAATTGAAGATTGTTATATTTCGATAGAGTTAAATCCTGTTAATAGTTGTAGTTTCTGCAGAAGATTGTTTAAAAATGCACGTTTTAAACTACTGGAGTCATTACTGCAAATTGTTAAAGATTGTTATATTTCGATAGGTTTAAATCCTGGCAAATATTCAAGTTTTTTGGTTGAAAAAAGTTTCTACGAGCCTTGACCGTCACGACGCTTCCACATATTAATAACCAAATTCATGCCCAATAAGTTAATTGATACAGTCAAGTGAATCGAGTGTCTCGCTATGAGTATATCTGGTTCTTTAACGTTAACTTTTGATATTCACCACATACCTATTTTAGCAAAATACCAAAAATGCAAAACCATTTTTATTTTCACTTAAGGATATCCGCTCCTTTGAAAAAAATACGTGGAATCTTGAATAATACAAACTACTAGCCTATATTTAAAGAGCCAAGGTCTGCTTAGTCCAAATTGCCACCGTAACCCTATAATTTTTTTTTGATGTCGATGCAGTAATACAATAGAAACCGTATAATAAAGGGCAATTACATTAAAATATTTATGGACTGAAATCTACCTACTAATAATTTACGAAAATGGTATCTATTAGTTAGCTAATTCTCTTTTACCGGGTGCTCCAAAAAATCAGCAGTCTTTGTAATACGATTTTATTACAATTTTATTTTAGATATTTAATATGAGTCTTTCAAAAGGTGTATATTATTATAATTGTTGTAAAATGTATACTGTCCAGCAAAATGTAAATTACAAATTACAGATTATAATCGCCATTATGAATCAAGATTACAAATTAACATCAATTTTACAAAACAATATTGCCACCTTTTAAGAAAGTATACAATTAATGACAACGTAGCTATCCATTAAGCTCAGCACGGGACGCGCCAATTCAAATTCGCTGCAACATCGTCTGTTTATTAACCTTGTACAGCGGCCTCTCGCGGTTTTAAGCCGGTCATAAAGATTCCACTTCTATTGCGTAGCTGTAAGTTTCTTTGGTAGTACTCAGTGAAGATTATCAGGATTAGATAAACGACTGAGATGAACAATTCTTTTCTTTATTTACATCCACTTGCAGCGACTTTTTATTAATTGTTATTTAACAAATGGACCTTTAATTTTAATTGTTACTTAAGTTGCAAATGATTTGCACGGAAACATTTCCTCAAAATTTTAACTAACTATGCTTTAATTTTTGTTACAATATGGCAACGTCGCAAGGACGCTGTAATTTTTGCGTTTTTCTGTTGGAGGGCCTTGATTTAAACTTCAAATTGACTTGTGCTTAAAATCCAAATATCTTTTTGGCATAAAAATTATTTTTGATTTTCTTTTTGTTTGTGTGTTATAGTGTTGAGTTTTTTAAAAAGTACCTATCTGTGGTACCTATTCATTTTCGCTACTATGTCGGCAGTATAGCGCCTGCCCACGTCTTGGCCCTTGTGACTTGCTTAATTTCGGCCTTTCCCACGTCGGTTGACTCGGCTTCTGTGGCGGCAGCTACAAAACTTCAATTTTGGGGTTCGGAGAGAATCTGTGTGCTAGTTTTTGTTTCAGGCAGGATGGTAGTGCCTTGTTGAGCTTGTTTGGTTATTTATTTATATTAGAATAGTCTCGAAAAGGATAGATCCTCGTACGCTGCGTAATTTCTTAAGTATTTATGTGAGATATTAGGTGTTGAAGCTCTTATTTGTTGTAAATAATGAACAAAGATTGCAATGGAACACGAAAGTTTTTTATTATTAAAAAATTCAAAAAAACATATATGGCACGTACACACTATTTACCCACACAGCGATTCTCTTAAAATACAATGCGTAATTTGTTTTAGCAAAATACAGAACAAAACTATGGCCCTTAACACTTACTTCCGATCCGGGTTCGTTGTTGAACCTTGGAAAAAAACCAAATTGGTCCATTTCTTCGTAATAATTATGGCGCTCATTGAGTCTTCGAGGGAAGCCAAATACAACAAAATCCAATGTTCCCAAATCATCTGCAACCCCATCCTCTACCAACCCATCTTCAATAACGTTTACATAATCCATCTTTTTTTCTGTCTGTTTTTGAGTTTTGTGTCAAAAATCAAAATTAAACTAGCACGCACAATTAACCTTAAAACAGCTTTAAGTGACCAAATTTGGCCAATTATCTAATGGTCCTTTAAAGAACGCTTTAAAAGACCATTAAAATCGGTGCAAGATACAAAATACTCTAATGGCACTTTAAAGGGCCTTTACCCTAAAGGTCCTTTAAAAAAAAGTCGCTGCAAGCGGCTGTTAATGTTAATATTTTATAACGTCATTAATACTGGCTCAAACTTTCTTTTCTTTTTTTCCTTGTACAGATTGATCTCTTCTTAAAACTTCTGTCACCTTCAAATCAGATTAACCTCTTCGGGTGACTTTGCCAACTCCTGTCAACTTCAAATAGGATTAACCTCTTTTGGTGATTTTGTCAACTTCAAATATGAATAAAACGTAAAATGTAATTTTTGACAAGTCTAGCCAATGATTTTGAATATAATATACCAACAAGAATCAAAATTCTCTATGATCCTACTATCAAGGAGAACTATGCTCGGGTCAGCTCACCGCGTATATTCTCTATAACTGGATTTATAGAAAAAGGGGGCTTCGCTGTTTTGTGGTACTACTCTCGCGTCAGGCCTTCGCGAGTAGACTCAACAGCAGGAATGGGGACAAATTTTAAATATTTATCACCCTTAACTTTAGTATTATGGCGAGTTATACTCATGTCGGATCACCGCGTATAATCTCTCTATAGCTAGGTTTATAGAAAATGGGGTTCCGCTGTTTTGGGGCACTACTCTCGTATCAGGTCGCCGCGAGTAGACTCAACAGCAGAAACGGGGACAAATTTTAGATATTTATCACCCTTAACCTAAAGGATCTCACCTATCAGGTTTCCAACTTCTTGCTTCCTTCTATGGAGGGCTTTAGGAAGGAGACCGATCGCAATACATCGATTCCGGTCCCACTTTTGCATTGCTTCAAAAACTGCCGCCAGGATCGCATTGTTCCATTAGCGCTGCAAATTTCATGGGTTCTTATGGGAGAATTAACTGTTTTATCGAAATTAGTTAATTTAAACAGTCTACAGCCGAGATATGTGTAAGCGGCGGGTGCGGGATACTCCCTAGATACATAATTCTAGCATGTAAAAGGGTGTATTGCATTCTAATACACTGTATTATTATTACTAGGAGGATTAATTTTTTCAAATACTTTTCTTTACTCTTTATAGACACTCAAACAACTTTTTATTTGGAAAGGAAACAACTACACAATCTGCACGTTACTAATATACATTTTTTATTTAAATTCAAACTAAAAATAAATTAACATATGTTCATTATAGGTAGTACGTACACCTTTTAACAGACCTGAAAAGAAGAAGATTCTTAACTTATTTATTTCCCAACTAACTTTACAAAAGATTATAAATGGGGATTTTAAAATAATTGAAAAGAAACGGAATAAAAATTATAGTACACTAACAACCAAAAAATTAAATTAATATATTTTTTTAACAATAAAATAATTAATATGTTAATAAGTTTCTAAAACTTTTTTTAAAAAGTATAACAAAAATAGAAATATCTTATATTTTCAATAAATGTTTTTTTAATAAATATTTAAAACTTTTTTATAGGTATTGATTGTATTTTTAATTGTTTTTTGGAATATTAATTATAAACTTTTATTATTCTATCATTTATAAACAATAGGTATATATCTATAATTTATTGTTTTCCAAAATTGTAGGTAGGTAATATAATTAGGCGCGGGGGGGCCTTGAATGCATTTTATGGTTTTATTTTGTAATTTTTTAAAGGATTTAATATTCGACGAATTGGCAAACTGATATTAAATATTGAAATTTTGAGTAGGTACCGACCTACCTATATTGTAAAGTAAATATTTCTTAAAAGTTTTAAGGGGACGTAAGTAGGTACCTATTATAATATCTTAATTTGTATAAAATACCAATTAAAGGAGAAATATTATTTCTTAAATTATTAATACCTTTTTAAAGTTAGTTTAACAGTTCGTAACAATGAATAAATTTTAATTAAATTTTGATTAACATTATCAAAAATTTGGTTAATAGAAATACGTCCATTGTCGAATAATCTATCTTTAAGATCTATGATGACAAAATCAAGGATAGACGACACAGCCAGACGAATAACGAAAGACCACTATTAATAAACAATATTGTGAACCTTTTGTGGTTTTTGCTTACCTTAGGGGCTTGAAAGAGACTAGGATTTTTCTCACCACGATTTTTCCTGAGCTTTCTATCAGACGAATATCCAGTTTTACATCCCGGCACGAAACAAACGCTACTTGTAAAACATTGTACGCCACTCATTGTTTATATTACTAACGCAAAAAAATGATTCCAAAGATTATTTTTCAAGATATTCGAACAAAATACCGCACTCGCCTATCAAAACCTCCAAAAAATAGCCGGTAAGCGTGCAGTGGGGCCCTCGACGGCCAACCAGCGAAGTAACGAAAAGCAGAGACGTAAATTTAAAATTCGGCCATATTCGATCGGCCTCCATCCTAAAGCCCTCCATACTTCCTTCGAAGCTCGATCACAAATCACCGAAAATTTCGGTGATTTGTGAGCTCGATCTCGAATGAAACAATCCGGGAATTTCGCGCGCTTTTTAAGTCGTCTTAAGGTGGATTTTCATGCATACGAAATACGACGGTCCGATGATCCGAAAGTGTTCCTATTGGTTGAATTGTTTTCGCGCCAATATTTGTCCGAATAATTTCAACTTTCATCCGACCGTCGAATGAGTTAAAACATTTTTAACTTTGTCCGACAATCGTATCAATTTTAACCTCACTATTTGACGTTTTTTTGTGCGTTTTGTTGTTTCTATTTTAATATTTTAACATAAAACTAATATTAACGAAATAAATCAGTGTCATTAATTATAATATTATAATATCTATCTGATTATATTAAAAATGAAAAATAAGCAAAAAAGAAAAGGATGGGGGGAAAATTAAGGCGCTTATCACAACCTGTTTCAAGAAATGAAATTAATAGATTCTGAAAAGTATTTAAATTGTAAGTCCAAGATTATTAAAAACAATAAACGTACGTGGACAAATATCAGAAAGTGAAAGACTTGCAATTACACTCAGGTCCTCAGCTCAGGTCACTAAACAACTTTTTGTTTTGTGCACTCGGGTAAAATTAGGAGTGAATTGGATGACATTAAGCTGATAATGCTCGTCATTGTCGCACATATATTGATTAAAAACGTAATGAAATCAAATGGGTAATTAAACGCTATAATTGAGAATACAAAAAGGACCAAAGCAAAATTATAACCTATAACTGAAGCGTCAAATGTATGTCCACTGACAAAATTCGGAACAACAGAAACGGAGCCATGAAAATTGGCAAGAATTTCGGACGAAATTAAACGTCATTTCGGATATCGGACCGTCGTGTTTCGTATGCATGAAAATCCACCTTAGTTGTTTGTTATACGAAGGGATCAAAAATATGAATCTGTCAATAATGACTTCACGTCAAATAAAAGGTTAACATAATAAATACGAGGAAAACAGGATTCCAAACAATGATAACTTAATGAAACAAATTATAAACTACCGTTACAATATATATGGGTTACAGGTCTTCTAACGAAGATTCACTTCAACCCCCAGCATGTGGCCAAAAGAAATACGTAGAATGTAAAACGTTGTTACGTATACAACAGAAATCTTTAAAACACATTCTTGATCAGCTACCTTAAAGTAGATGTATTAAAAAAAATAGCGAAAAATTCGCTGTTCGACTAATCGAAAACAATTACCAAAAGGAAACCGAAAGAAAACACCCTAAAATCGAAACAGCGAATTAGATATTTCATTCCATTAACTTTAGTATATATGTATCCTACCTCATTGGCTGCCCATTGCTACCATTTCAAAAAGGAGGTTAAAGTCCTCATGTGCAAATCTAAAAATTTAGCATATGTTGAAAAAATGGAGCGGGCCAAAGAAAATAAATCGTCTTCGTTTCCACTTTATATTTGGTCTTTCTCAATGCTGTCCGTGGAGCAGCAATTTTATCTCCATTTACTAAAACCATCTCATCCAGAACACACAACACACCAATAACATTTACGGTGGTCGCTTTGACGACACAATCGAAGTAACCACGTCCGGAAAAAGACCAAATAAAGAGTTCAACCATCGGCAATTTTCTAAATTTTTCGAATCGTTTTATACATTGTCCATCGACCGCTACAATAACTCCTAAAGTAACAAACTAGGAAGCTAATAACTTAATCAGTTGTTTTAAATTTTAAAGAAATTCTTATTCCAGAATTTCAAGTGTCGTTCTGTATTAATACTTTAAAGAAGGCAATTTATTCTTTGCTCTAAAGACAGCGACCTTCTTATTTTGACAAATTCATTACAGCTGTCAAAGGTCAAATTAAATAAAAAAGGTGAGAATGTGAATTGAAAAACTTTGGTTTTAAAATCCTAAATTAGGAGTTATAAATTTTTACTTGAAAATCTGGAATAAGAATTCTTTTAAAATTTAAAACAACGTTTCGCATTAAAACTTTAAAGAATGGCCTTTGTTCGTATCTGTGACTTTTTATTCCATTTATCCTCTTGTCTACCCCATCCCTGGGCATACTAGAATATAACCGTTAAAACCTGCAACAGTAAACTTAAAATTGACACATGGGTGGGAAAAGGAGGATAAGTGGAAATTTAACAGTTGTGAGAAAACAAGGAAAATAGTCAGATTGGTCGCAATTAAATACAAATTAAAATAGCAAAAATATTTTCTGTGAAAGTGACATGTTTTTATAAGATAAGTGTTTATGTTATAGTTTTTAACAACGATAGGAATTCCCAGAACTAAGAAAAAAAACATCGACTTGTATCCTTTCACCAAAGAGAAATAACGAAGATAGGAACTTATATCTCTTTTCCCACTGGAAGAAATAAATATAAAAATACTGCGTATTTGTTCTTTTTATCAAAAATGTTTATTTTACAGGGTGAGTCGGGAGGAATGGGCCTAACTCTAAGGGTGTAATGTAATGTAAAGGAGTCAAATGTTGTTATCCAATGTTCATTTGTTTTCAAGTTATAAGGCAAAAACCAAATATTGCATTAATTTAGCTTTCCTGTAGTAAATGTTATTATTGTTTGCTTTTGATTGTTGTGCTGTCACTATCCTATTAGTGTCAGTATAAAATGCTACATTGATTTACCGTTAACTTTCGGATTTGTATCATTTTAATTTTATAAAATGCCACACATTTATTCACATCTCGAATACGCCAATATGGTTTTTATTTATGGTTTGTGTAATGGGAATGCTACAGCGGCTGCTGAAGAATATCGTGAACGATTTTCACATGAAAGAACACCGAACAGAAAGGCCTTTATTACAGTTTTCAACCAACTCTGCGAGACCGGAACGCTTCCAATTGCTAATGTAACAACCGAACGATCCATTTAACAGGATTTAGAAGAAATAGAAAATGTTCTAGCTTTAGTAGAAGAAGATGCGATGACCAGCTCACGAAGAATTGGAATTTAGTTGGAGATTCCCCAAAAAAGAGTGATCAATACGCTTCGTGAGCAAAGCTTATACCCGTACCATGTACAGTGTGTACAGAATCTTCAACCTGGAGACTACGCCAAGCGTATGCAATTTTGTGGGTGGATAATTAATAATCGTCATCTTTTACCGCACATACTTTTTACTGACGAAGCTACATTTACCCGTGACGGCATCAATAATAATCGAAACTCCCATGTATGGTCGGACGAAAATCCTCACGCAATAATAGAAAGTAATTTTCATTACAGGTTTCCAGTAAACGTGTGGTGCGGCATGACCGATAATAATTTAATGGGCCCTTTTCTTTTGGAAAATCGCCTTACAGGGGATCACTACTTAAGTTTTTTATAAAATTAATTGCAGGGACTACTGAAGAAGATTCCTTTAAATATCAGAATTGAAATGTATTATCAACACGACGGAGCGCCTGCCCATTTCGATCGTCGGGTCAAGCAATATTTAGACCCAAGGTTTTCAGGGGTTTGGATTGGTCGCGATGGTCCTATTAGTTGGCCTCCTAGATCGCCAGACCTAACGCCGTTGGACTACAATTTATGGGGTTGGTTAAAAACTGAGGTTTACAAAGTAAAAGTAGATACTAGGGATGCATTAATTAGACGCATAAGAAATGCTGTACTCAATATTAAAGAAAGACACAAATCAATTAAAAGATCCACGCGCGCCCTTTGTAAACGAAGCAGGAAATGTTTGGAAGTCAATGGCGGTATTTTTGAAAATTTACTAAACCAATGATTTATTTAAAACAATGTTAATGTTGGATTTTGGTTTAACAATATTATTATTTTATTTAACGCTTAACTTGAAAACAAATGAATATTGGATAACAAAATTTGAGTTTTTTCTTATTATTTTAATGAATAGATTACACCCTTAGAGTTAGGCCCACTGCTCCCGACCCACCCTGTATTTAGGGATTTAAAAGTTACCAAACGTCACGTGACCTAAATTAAACAAAATATCTATTAGCAATATTTTTAAAGAAATAAACCGATGCTCAATCAGATTCGTAGTCGCTTAATGGTATAGTGTTAGAAACATCATCCTGCGTAGTAATGCTCTGCTAAATCTGATAAAAATTTTATTGATATACGGCAGAAGTTCAAGTAAATTCTCTTTCTTTTTAGTATTTATTGGAGCGGGTCCCTTGTAGCTTAGAAGGAGGCTTTACGTTAGTTGGGATTGAGATCTTCGCCTTACGCCTAAAATCAAATTTCTTGAAGGTGCCTTCCAGCACTAAAGAATTTCTGTATTGGACTATTCCAAAATGATCAGAGGAATATCGAATCCATTTTATTTCCCTCCATACTACCTGCTCGCCTGCTTCGTTGGTCTTTTTTTTTAAGTAGTGCCGAAAAGTCAAAAAAATCCTTTCTTTTCATCTCAATCACGTTAAACGGTTTTGTCTTAACACACAAACGCACCAGTTGCATTCAGTCTTGCATGGGGATTCGATGGCAGCCTCATATATGTTTGTTTTTTCAATGATAGAATGATCTGTGTCATATTCCACATGCGTATGCCCTAGCTATAGAAACTTGTGATCAATTGTTGTAGATTTGGATTTTTTTGCGATAGTAACATGAACATAACTGGCAAATAAGACTTTTTATTTTGCCCAGCACAGGTGACGGAATACAATGTTAACGTTTTGGTTTCTGGATCTACATTATATTGCAAATTTTTGTATAGGCATGAAGCTATTTGGTTGGCTTCTCTTGCAGCTGTCGTTTCGTCCCACATAATAAAAAAATGCTTGCTTGTCCTCACATATATGAACTGTTAGGTTAAACGTTCATAACTGACGTTTATAAAAGACTATTAATGTTTGTATTACAGGTGTGGATAAGCATTGCTGAAGACCAAATGTAAGAACCGATTTGAAGTTTTCATGACAGTTTTTTTTATATCAAGTCTTTTTGATTCGAATGCATCCTCAGCATCTTTTTGATGCTTGCTCAAATAATTTTCAAAGATTTGCTTGGCATCGAGATCTGATGTATTTTTAATCTGCATCGTTAACTTAAATCTTAATTTTTGCACTGTGGAACGTTGATTCATACATTCTTCGACTGACTGGTTTCACTATTTCGGGAGTCAAATTTTTATACTCTTCGTATATTCTGGAAAGTGTGTGGTGGTGGGGAAGAAACTTATTTTCTGTCTGTTTCCTACAGTAGTGACTTCCATATGAAGGTAACGAAGATATGTGTTTTCGAGCTAAGTCTAAAGCTTCCATAGACAATTTGTGGCAAGACGCGCCTTTTCCTCTTCCATCCTCTGCTGTTATATTAACTATTCTAACCGTTCTGCATTTTGCATATTAATGTGCGTTAGTCATAATGTTTACATACTAAGTTTGAGTTAATAGGTTGTGAAAAGGGGTACAAGTATACCTATATTACATATTATAGGTGGGTAGTGTTTTGTAGAAAGAGTTATGTCTCTTATACCTCTTTTCGCAGGATTTTATAGTATTGGATTTTTTGTGTAAAGGGTGAAAATATACATATATCTGTTTCCGCTATTCGTCTTAATCTTCTTTAACGTGAATATGGGACTATATGTCAACTTATACTTTTTCGCCAACTTATTGACAACATACCAAAAGGCACAAGTGTTATTATACCCCTTTTCACACTAAAGATCATCTGGATTGTGTTCGAAAATAAACATAATGAGACATAAGTCCCTTTACACCACCAACTTAAGATGTTTTGCAAATATACCTTTTTCACAATAGATAGTGCGCACTTTGTAAGGAATCTTCAGTTATATTCCTTTTCACAAAGATACATAATGACCAGAAGAAGCTTGGAGACGACTTAACTCTATTTAATGAATTTTCGACCTATACCCCGTATATTCCACCCATGTGCCAATTGTTCCCAGTTCCCCTTGCTTAAATCACAAATGACAGTTTGGGTCATCAGAGATAGTCTCGTCGACTTACAGGTAGCTTTCAGACAGCGAAGAAGTGCGGTATTCCAGGGGGCTATGCGCTTGCGGTATCCCGTTTTGTTACGCCTCGTGTTTTAGAAAAAAAAATAACTTTGTTTAACTAAACATGGATCTTATTGAATTAAAAGAGATGTTACATCATCTATCTAGAGGGGCTGCGTCACTTATCAATTTCGGAATAAATTTGGGCACGAAACAACGGAGGTAGCTGTGTGGTTTCTAGTGCATTAAATAACGGTATATGCCACGAAACTACGAGAAATTGTACTATGAAGAGCAGTTTCTTGGGGAGCGACTCCAGCGGTCATGAAAATGTTGGTTAATTTTTAGCGGTGGTCGCAAATACTACCGTGAACAATCAAGTCCGCTCAGCATTCTCTTCTGGCATTCAGCCATTCGGACTTTCGACAAAATGGTCATCGCTACGATGATGGGGTAAGAACGCACCAAAAAGCCCTGGCTATTGAGTTGGGGTTGTCACCCCCGCTTGACTGCACTATGCGTAAAACCACAATATTGCGGCCAGTCAGTGGTTAATCCCCAGTACATTCACTCTTCGGCTCATTCCCTTACTGACACCAGTGCGGGAAGCGGATACAATGAGCGTGAGAACACTTCAAAGTAGCGGGTCTTTGGAACGGGGTTTTGCCTCAAACAAGTTGCGTATTCAGTGTGAGAACACTTGACTACCCACTTGATAGTCTGTAACGTTGTTACTTTCAGGTCGTTCTGTTTATGTTTTATCTTGCGTCGTAGAACCGCAATTCCGTAGATCTACCTCCGTGCGCAAAAACGCTTTTCATTTTAAGGCTATGTTCTCTCGGATCTGGTTGATTCTCTGTGATCTTTTCGGTGGGTTCTTGGGTTTGACGGAAAACTGTCATCGGTGTCATTCGGTCAAACGAAATTCTGATAACTGGTCAGACCATTAGCCTTGTGGGAAAATTCGGGAAATCCTTCCCCATCTCTGTATTTTCCACACCAAATCTTGTCTGAGGCACATATGGTGCCAGAATTATTCGTCCTTCTACCACATCGTAGTCCCTCTACGATATTGTTCTTGCCTTTTGCCACTTTTCCGTATTAGCTGTTCCGCCAGTTTACCGTTAGTTAGGATTTTTCCGGCCAAACCAAGCTTTGACTTGTGAGTTTCTGGTCCATTTTAATGAGGTATTTGTGAGGCATATTCGAAGGCAACATTGCTAGGCAGCAACCAGCCACCTCTACGAGGACCCTCATAAGTACCCTTCATTTTAAATTACACATATCGTAGTGAATTTGTTTTTATGGTATAAACCCAGCCAAATGTGATTTTCTTTTGCCGTACCTAAACTAGTAATTTCCTTTTGTTTGTTTTAATCAGAGTCATAAGCTATTGTGCATTTTTTATGGCATAATTTAACAGTAAAGATTCAATATTAATTCAACACAATAAATAAGTGATCGTACTACACGTACTACGTACAATAACTTTACCTTACTCATCCTCATAACTGACAAGTTATACCTGATACCCTATGATCGCTGACAGTTAAATGAAAAGTACAGGTCACAATGAGGGTTTAGGACTTGTTTCCCAGTCGTTGAATATCTTGTTTTAAAGTATTTTAAAATTTTAATATAGAATATTTTATAGAACCTTTCTTTAAAATTTTATGTTTTAAATTAGAACATAACCATTTTAATGATAATACAGTATTTTATACAGAGTGGTAAAAAAGTAGCGCGCATAATACCTGTAACTTTTGAATTACCTCGTATACGAAAAACTGACCTTTATGAAAGTTGTTCGGTAAATTATTCTCCACATTTCTACCTGCATGAATTCCTCTGTCATTTCTGGTTTGGTTGCCATAGAGACATATATTATAGGTATACGGTATACAATTGTCTCGTTGCACTGATAAATAATTTTTTTTTAGGTAAGCTGAACCACTCTATATGCCAGTTCGTTAGACATTTAACGCCCAGGGTAAGTAGAAAGAAGGGCGTGTAGCTTTGGCTTAGGAACAAATTTTCCTCCTAGTTCAATGCAGGTAACTAGTAATAACTAATTCATCAAAAAAAAATTTATTCAGGTCGGTATCTTGCCCGATCTTGACAAATATACCAAACAAAAATTGCTATAAATTTACTTTTAAAACGGTTTAAAACTTTTAATTTTATAATTAAAAAAATAGTCCATACTTTCAGTGGAGTCAATGTAATGTAACTTATCCCCTTCTAAAATCAAGTTCAATTTTTCTAGACGTGCATCAACAAATAAACATAATTTTTACCAAGATACGAACACTAAATCTTTACATTTTTGTAACAAAAGCAATAAATTAGACCTTCTGAAAATAATGGAAATAAACAAAATAATTAAAAATCCAAACATAGATCGTATTCACGACCAAATCATTCATAGCAGCAAGCACCACCAATTTTTTCAATGCTTTGAATGGGCAGATTATAATCACAATATAGTCTCTCTTGCACAACACATACCTCTTTCTATCTCTGCTTAATTAATACCTTTTAGCTCCCCTTATACCTTTCAATTGTAGCTAACCATTGTTTAAAGTTTGAGACGTTTTCATCATTTTTCAACATTTTTGTTAAAATATTTTTAAAAATTCTAGATTTCCTATAGGTATTTACTGTGTGTTAGTGTCGTCACCAGCTCTAGCAAGGGTATTTTCTAGTGCAAAGTTTTATTTCCCTCCAATAGACGTTTATAACCCCTTTTGTAACCTAACCATATAACTTGGTCATTCGTTGATAGATGTCTGTTTCTGCCAATTCTCAAGTATTTTATACGTCCAGTGATGATAATAACTAAAGATTAATCGATTCTGTATGGATTTTATAAACCTAATATCGAGATATTTAAATCTTTTCATTTGATTTCAACCATTACTTTTGATTTTAATAATTTCTAATAATGGTACCTGGTCTTTAATGTCACGATTCTCTTTGAATTAACCTCACTTCAACTTCCACGTTGCGGGAGATACCACGGTTGTGATTAAGCACAGGTTATATTTAACTACTTTATAACCACTTTTTAAATTTCTTTTTTTTTTTAAATCTCATCATTTTCCAACATGATAGTTTTTTACAAGTTTTCTAAAATATGGGACATAGCCCCCATATCACCATGTTAGCAGCAAAGGCAGGGAATTGCTTCTTTCCACACACACAGATAGTAGCCTTCTTCGATTATTACCTGCGAAAGGTTTACTATATTCCTGATGACATTGTTTGGCGGATTGTGCAATGCAGCATTTTTAATACCATCGAAACCCGGGGCCTTTTTGACATTTCAGTTTGCAATAATGCCTTTTACCTGATCTGTCCTAACGTTTGAGATGTTTTGAGCAGGATGACTCGCACCATGATATATCTGTACTGTCCTGAAAACCCTTTCGTTGGGTCGGCGGATAGGTTTTCACTGCAATGTTCGCAGAGCCTTTTCGCGAACTTGAACCATTTGCTTGCAATCTCATTGCCCTGGTTTCTGACGAATGACACTTTGGTGGTCTACATAGCGTATTAAAATATCATGAAGTTATAGGTTAGGTTAGGTTAGAGTGGCAGACTTCTAGTATGTCCAGGCAGTCTCACGTAGTCCTATAATGACCGTTGTGTTACCAAACATGTTCTGCGGAAGCTATCAGAATCAGCTCCCTGATGGCTAATGCGAAAAGTACGGCGTAAAAGAATCTTGGCAGCTCACTTGAACCAGCCACTACTGTTAATAAACTTAGTAAGTCGACCCAGTTGTTTAAGCTGCTTACTTCCTCCGGATTAATGAAGAATGGTTCGCTCAAGGCATTTAACCTTCTTCTTGTAAGACCAGGGCATTCACCCAAGAATTGTTGAATACCTTCCTCCTCTTCTTCGCCTCTGCAACTTCTGCAGAAGTCGTTAGCCTTCAGCTGGTATTTGCATCAGTGGCGGCTCGTGGGTGTATAATGGAGTGAGGCTAGAAAATAGCACCGCAGGCGAAAATTTTTCGCGATTTCAAGGTCATTGGCTTAAAATGAGTAGTTAGGAATTCAACCAGCAATATAATTATTTTGAAATACTAGGTTTCACGAGAAAAATATTCAATTTGCAAGGTCAGGGTCAATTTCTCTCAGTGCATCCGCTATTGTGTCTCCATTTTGCTCTACTCTCGTAAGCGCCACAGAATTCTTTGGAACTTTCGTGTGATTTTACCGCCCGTGAAAATTTTTTTAAATCAGAATACCCACCCCCTGAACTCCAATTGTTTTTTTACGCTGCCTAATAAAATACACGGCCAGCAATACAAACTTTGTTTATATGAACTCCCGCAAAGCCATTTGTAACTATCCTATTATGAAGTTTGAAATGATCGCGAACTTTCCCGACCCACCCTCTTTTCGCTAAAAACTGCCGTTATTTTTGGTGTTGGTCGACTCTCCAAAATTTGCCGTTTTTCTATCTCAGGTCGTCGCGAGAATGGGGTTTCAAGCAAAGACAAAACAATATGGTTAGAGGGATTCATAATTTAAATTAAAATAGGCACAAAGCACAAAAAAAATAATTTTATGTAACGAAACCTCGGTGTCAGTGTTTTAACCCGCAGACCTGCCTCGAAAATCTAAAATCACGATAGGCTAACAATCATAAACGAATGGCACAAATTAAATCTAATAACCCGACACCTGATCCTACGAGAAGAAAAGATATATGAGCCTGTTAACAATAAAACATTGCCAAGTTTCAAATAGGCACTAGGCACCCACCTATAATCTTTAATTTTTATCTGTTTTTTGTTATTGGGATTTAATTGCATATTTATTAATAATATCTTATAGAACAATGAAAACATGTATCAATCATTTCTAACTTATTTCTTTATGTTTTTAAAAATAAAACATTTAAATAATAAGTAAATAAGTCAATAAGTGTCCTTGTTCAATAAACATTTGGCAACATGCAAGCCATTGCAAGCTACTGTAAAAATAATACGATATATAGGCCCAAATAAGTGGGCCTCACTCGCCTACAAAATTTGCCTATTCTTCCTGTTTTGCGCAATTAATGCGGTGGAGGTGCCGGGTTGGAGAGCATAGCGTTTGTGACGTAAAGGAAGCTCAAGTTTTTGGGATTACATTTTTCTTTTTATGCGGTCAGGCAACGATTTCAGTTTTTAAAATTAATGTTGGATGGGGTGCGCGCTAAATTTAAAAGATAACATGTTGAACTTTGATGGTAATTCAATGTTCTATTGTTTTGATACTTTTAATGATTGGAAATTAGTTAAAAAACGTTTTATATTTAAATAAATAATTTATTAATTTTACATGTGAGGCCCGGCCTCAGTTGCTTTATACGACGAGCCGCCACTGATTTGCATACTACCAAAAAGACAGTGTCCGGTAACCACGGCAGTGACATTTCTCAGGTCCTTCACAGTGGCGTAGCCACAGGGGGGTGAAGGGGGGTAATCGCCCCCCCCCGCACCGCCCTGGCCTGGCGCCCCTTTACTACTTAAAAAATAATTCTTAAAAAACAAGATCGGTCTTATTTTATTTTTAGTAAAGAAGAGCGATGGGAATAAACTTAATACAACCGGTTTTGAGAGCGTCCCATCACATTAAATTTATTTTTTTTTATATGGTAGCGGATTTTAACTTCATGTGGAGCCAGACCCCTGTTCCCTAGGGAGCATGAAGAAGGCGAATTCCTACGTAATTTGGGCGTGGTCTCAAAAAATTTTCCCCTGGGGCGCTTTAGCTCCGCAGTCTGCACCCCTCGGATAGTTCGCCCCCCCCCCCCCCGCCTAAAATGCTGGCTACGCCACTGGTCCTTCCGACTGTGTTGTAATAACGCTGCGGTTTTCCTGTTATCAAGTAGGAGTCACAATTGCGTGGAGATCCTACAGGCAGTTACCTCTGTCCATCTCCTTTTTGCAAGTTGTTTGGCTGTACGATCTATCTCCTCTTTAACCGATCCCAGTGGTCTAGCCACGGTATTCTCTGCTAGATCGGCGGACATGCCCGCGCCCTCCTTGGTGAACACATCAGCAGATTCATTGCCATCTATGCTGTGATGACCAGGAACCCAACACAGAGTGACTCGATGCCGGGCACTAAGTATGCGAAGATTGTTGCGACATCGCCTTACTAGTTTTGATTTATTGTTGTTGGAACGAATTACCTTTATCGCTGCTTAACTACCTATATAGATAACTATTAACGCAGCTGCTCTCAGGTCTTGACGTTCCGTAGGATTTTTACTGCTTTATCTACTGCCACCACTTCTGCGTGAAAAATGCTGCAGTAGTCCTGAAGTCTATATGACATTTTCATGCTCTCAGAGAAGATACCAGCTCCCACTCCGACGTCCATTTTTGAACCGTTGTGAAAATTAAGTGATGTTAACTGACTGCCCTCCCACTCTTCCCTAGTCGGAATGAGCACAGAAAACTCCTCTTCGAAGTCTGTTGGTGAGACGATGTAATTAGTCGGCTCTTGCAAGTTTTGGACTGGATATGTCCTTAGTATACTGCTGTGTCCGTAGTTGTTTTCGTTCCAGCATTTCGACCCTTTTAGTCGTAAAGCACTTTTTGCAGCTATACTTTTTTCATAAATGTCCACTATCATGAAGTTATACATGTCGGTTCAAAAATTAGAGCGGAAAAGGTAAGTCGCCGAGGGGTACCTATTTGGGGCTCGGTATCTCTGTTAAGGGACACTTTGGAATCTTTTTTTTATGACAATTAAGGTTATTTTGACCTCCCCTATATGGTCCCGAGAGTATGCCATAGAGTGGCGTATTTAGCCCCGTGTCACAATCCTAAATACGCCACTGATGCCATATACTTACTTGACACCCGGTATACAACATGGTATTTTTTATTATTTTTTTTTATTTATTATTAAATTTTTGGGGAAATGTTAAAGGACATGTTTGGCAAGTCTTCTAGTGTTTGAGATAGTTGTACTTTTAACAATTATTTGGCAAATGCATGAAGATGAAATAAATAATCCCTTGACATTTTTTACTTTAGCTCTAAATTTTTTTAGCTGTGATTGGAACCCGCATATTCCAGGTTCATTACCCAACAAACCAAACATTAAATACTTTTTTATTTTAAATTAAAAAGTTGCGTGACTTCCGGTGAATCCCGAAGTGAGGTTAAATTGTTTCCTATTTAAAGATTAAGATCCACTCAAGCAAAGCAGTAACTTAAATTTGAACAAGATATATTTTAACCTAACACTCTGGTGCTCTGTGCAGGGTGGCCAACTAAGCGAGGTAAGCGGCTGTATCTCAGGAACCGTTAATCGTACAGCTTTCGGAAAAAAGTATTGCTAGTAAATACGGCCAAGAGAAATTCCTGGAAATGATTATCGAGTTCGCTAAATGGCCGCTAGGGGGCGTAAAACTAAAGGCAAATTGAAAAAAGGGGGTTTCTTTATAATTTGCTTAGATAAAGTATACTAAAAATATGTGCAAAGAAAGTTCTCGTCTTTTATCTACAATTTTTTTTTACACTTTTTTCTCTAACTCTTCAGATAAAGTGGTGGGGTAAGCCAAAGGTTTATTTGAAAAATATTCAATATCTCGGGAATGCCTTATCGGAAAATACTATGCTTATCGGCATTTGAAAGAGTTTTTTATGCCCTATCAGCTACATTACAAGACATGTTTTCATTTCGTTCACTATAGTCGCCAGATGGCGCTTTCTAAATTCTTTTAAATTTTATGATTTTTTTCAACAAACCCAAATGCAATGATAGGTATATTATCACGCCGATTTGAAGAGGACTAAAGTCCAAAGCAAACGGTAAAAACCGGAAGTTTGTATCTTTTTTCTAACCGTAGATATCAATGAAAGTGATGATATAATCTGAAACAACAAATTTATATAAAAGAAAATAAAACAGGTAAGTGGGCATTTAAATAACGACTGCATTTTAGTGCTTCCTCAAATGCTCAAAGTGCCTGCCATCATGTTCTACACATTCTTTCAGCCTTCGTTGGCTAGAGAAAGCAGCAGTTTCCACTTCCGCTGTTGGCAGGTGATCAACTGCATTTTGGATTATATTCGTCATATCTTCCCGAGTAATAGGCCTAGTTTAAAAAACAAGATCTTTTAAGCGGCCCCACAAATTAAAATCTAAACAGGTCAAGTCTGGTTACCTGGCTGGCCAGGGAACAAGGCTTCCTCTTCCTATCCATCGGCCTGCATATTCTTGATTTAAATGTTCTCGCACATATAATGAGAAATGTGCTGGATAACCGTCGAGCTGTAAAAACATATTTTGCCTAGTTTCAAGAGGAACGTCTTCCAATAAAACCGGTAAATCGTTCCTCAGAAACTCCAAAAAACGGTTATCAGTTAATGCCTGGTCAAAGAAATAGGGTCCAATAATTCTACCTCCAATGATCCCACACCACACATTAATACTCCAGCGTCCTTGATGTTGAACCTAATAGGGTCCAATAATTCTACCTCCAATGATCCCACACCACACATTAATACTCCAGCGTCCTTGATGTTGAACTTCTCGCATCTAGTGGGGGTTTTGAGCGGACCAGAAATGCATATTGTGCAAATTTACCGTGCCACGCTACTAAAAGTAGCCTCATCAGTCCAAGGAATTTGGGAGATATATTGAGGGTTTTCATGCCTAAAAGCCAATGGCAATGATGTAGCCTTCGATTAAAATCCTCTTCATTTAAGGCTTGATGCAAAACTATATGTTAAGGGTGCAGTCTAAAAATATAAAACAATTTATATGAGTAATAATATAAAAAAATAAATTTTGGAGAATATTCTAGCAAGGAAAACGTTTTTTATTTGATTTTTTTTAAGATTATATCAACTTACCTGTGCTCTTGTAAAATATTCTGAACGGTAGTGAGGTAGTGCGTGATATTCCCAAGTCGAAGGACAATATTTTAGTACCTTTAGTGTTACGCCCCTAGCGGCCATTTAGCGAACTCGATAATTATTTCAAGCAATTTCTCTTGGCCGTATTTACTAGCAATATTTTTTTCCGAAAGCTGGACGATTAACGGTTCCTGAGATACAGCCGCTTACCTCGCCTTGTTGGCCACCCTGTACAATGATTTCGTTTACACTCAGTATGTGGACATGACAATTTTTAAGTGGAAAGATTTTGTATTGGCAGCATAAATATTTCGAAATAAATAACTATTTGACAGTTGTTAGCTAAAATCATGTATAAACTAAATGATCTACATTGGTTTACGGACATTTTCATGCGATTGCTCTCTATTTTATTGTTTAATTTATCATGTCGCCCGTGGATGATTTTTTCTCAAAACCTCAGAAAACAAAACGATAAATTAGTCTGGTGTGTCAAGCCCGCTAATGCTTATAAATTAAATAGTAATGTATGTTCGACTTGGTTCGCTATTTTACATGTAGTTTGACATATTAGAGAATTACGGCCCAAAGATACGTATATTATGTAGACGCAATTTTCGCAACATAGTAAGTCATATACAATGATAGTAGTTAAGAGACCAGAACTCGTAAAATAAGTCTCGTCGGACAATACCACCCTTCTTTCAAAATTTGCGTTTCCTACAACATTTGTAGGTACCAGTTGCAAAATCTATCCTACGTTCTGCGTCACCGGGATGCAAATGTTGGACGAGATGGTATTTGTATGGCTTAAATTTATATTTTTTTAGTATTAACTGCGTTATTGATTTTTTAATCCCAACTTCATCATACACTTTTCTGCATGATATGGATGGTTGTACCGTGTTAGAGACCAGAACATTTATTTCTTCATCTCCTTTATTCCTTGTTGTAAAAATTGGGCCGTGGTTTCTTAAAAGATCCTTGCTCAATGAGATTGGCTTGGATTTTTTGAAATATTCTTTTATCAGGTTGTTGTATTTCTGGATATCTACGAAACAATTAAATATGTAACAAGAAACTAATAATAGACGACAATAATGAGTAAAACTATTTATTTTTATTATGAATATTAATGGTACCTAACAAATGATTTTAAAACTTACTTATTAAAATACAGCTGCGTGGCTGCGTTCGCGTCTTCATTAGCTTGAAAAAAACAAACATACAATACAGGTCTCACACTTTTCAACAATTTTCCGTAATACATTTTCTTTTTGAGGTATACTAATATCATTAATAGCCCCAATAATTCGAGTTCTTAAAATGTCCAAATTTTCAGGTGGAGTTAAATAGACTTTTTCTTTGATATGACCCCAGAAGAAAAAATCTAGGGGCGTCAAATCTGGCGAACGTGCTGGCCACCTTACAGGGCCATTTTTCCCTATCCATCGGTCCCCAAACCTGTCATTTAAATAATTTACACAAATCCTAGCATTATGAGCCGACGCACCATCTTGTTGAAAGTAAATGTTGGGAATTTGTGCAAGAGGTAAATTGTCCAGAAAATCGTTGACTGTTGTTTCCAAAAAGTTTAAATAAGTTTGCGCTCTAAGGTGCTCATTAAAAAATATTGGACCCACAACTGTCGTTCCTAAAACACCTAGCCACACATTAACACCGAAGCGTTCTTGAAATGATCCTTCTCTAAATAGATGGTGATTTTCATTTGCCCAATATCTTACATTGTTCCTGTTGAACATTCCCAGATTTGTGAAGCGAGACTCATCAGATATTAATATCAATCTATGAAAGTTATTATTATGGTTATGATTTTCCATAAACCATCGGTAATATTGAACTCGCCGAGCAAAGTCGTTAACACCCAAGTGTTGGTGGATTTGGTATTTGTAAGGCTTGTACTTATGTTTCTTCAAAATTTTTCTTGCACTTTCTCTGTTAACTCCAACTTCATTTTCAATTTGGCGAGTAGAAATATTTGGATCAGCATTCACACATGCCAGAACGTTTATTTCTGCTTCTTCGCTAATAATAAAATTTTCTTCATTTTTATTTTGGGGAACTGTTTTCAAATGTTGTACCAGCCACGGAAAATAAGCATAGCAGTTTTGGTTTCTGGCGGGGTATCGTTCTGCGTGGAGTGTTTGAGCCTGCCTTTTATTTTGCAAGCACTCGCCATAAACGAGAAGCATATCTATTTGTTCGGCTCTTGTAAAAATTACCATTTGAAACAGATTACAAAGTACTACGCCAAACAAATCACGAAATAAAAAACGATAATTTGCAAGAATTTCCAACAATCTGCAAAACACACTAGGTGATAAAAAATAACTGACATAGGTAATATAATTGTTTCTAGAAACCATAGCAACCTGTGTTATGGCTAATATGATTATTTTAATTTTAGTAAAAAGAGCATAAAAATTCCAGCTGGTTCAAAAATAATATCCGTTGTTTGAAAATGAAAACTGAGAATATAAATGGATAGAAGATAAAAAAGTAAGATTGGGTAGTGAAAGTCCTATGGTTGTAAGTTAAACCGTTTTCATACAAAAATGGATCAAAAACTGAAAAACGTCTTGTCGAAAATATCGATTTTTCAAAATTGCTAGCATCAGTTTTCTTATTCTACTATCCTAGAGTGCCTTTAATGAAGTACGATTTGCACCGTTTGTTTTGGTCGTAGCGCTCTTCGTTTTTTTGGAAAAATGAATTAAATGTTAAAATAGTTCAAACTTTAAAGCCCCATAAGTCAAAATCTGTTAAGTTTAGGTATAGGACATGCTACATAAAAAATATTTAGAATATTTCGCAGCATTGAAATATGCAAAAATATACGGGGGTTGCAATTTAAAATATCAAACTTTTAATCGTTTCCGGTGAAACCGGAAGTGATTGTCATTTGTTTTTTTGCTTAAAATATGCACATTACTTAACCCAGACGTCGACCAAAATTTCAAATTTTTATCTAAAGTCGTTTTGAAGCGCCAGCCTGGGTAGTAGTTCCATTGTCACCCGGTATATGGACTATTATACATTTTTGAAATGCTCTCAAAAAGAGAGATAAGACCAAGAAATAATATACAGGGTATCCCATTTAAAGAAACACAAGTTTGGGTCATAACTCAAAAACAGAACTTGTTAGAAAACTGAATTCTACATAACAAAAGAAACTCTACAATACCTCATTTTTACTTTATATTGATTTGTTTTCGTTTGCGGCAATAAAAGTTTCATAAAATAATAGAATAGTAAGCCGCAAGCCCCATATCTTTCTATCTTTTATGATAAGGAAGCTGATCTATGAAAACACACAAAAACTGAACACCCTGTACAACGCTCGATGAATATAAATAGCGGTTTAAAACGCATCTCTGTACAACCAGGCATAGAATGATTTACCTTACAAAACTCCAGCTTTAAACCCGTTTTCTTCCCAAACGGCAGCTTTCAGCGACAAATAGTGAAAGTACCTCTTGTATTTAAAATTAAATGGAGGATAGGTCTGTCTAGTTAAAAATGACACTCAGTGTAACCCAAAAAAGTTATAGGTATTTAAATCCAAGTACAACACTGTATGTGGCGCCATCTAACATTATTCAAGAAACTAAGTAAATAACGTTTTCATCATCAATACTCCCAGTATCCCGAATTTCATCAAATTGCCATGTTACTTAACAAAAATAAAATCAAAAAACCAAATAAAGAATTTTTTTGAACTTCATGTATCTCAAGAACCAAGCTGTTGCGGACCCACGTACATAATAAACACTCTGTGTACAGTGTGGTCGATTAAGTGTGCAACAAATGGGAAACTTCTTTTTTATAGATACGTATGCGAGATGTTGCACGTGGCGACTTCTCGTGGTAATCGGGCTATCCACCCAACCAGACCAGCAAGGTCTTAGAGAAGACCAAACGCTGGAATGGAGCCCGCATAAGCAGATATGCGAACCGAAAACGCGATATAAAAGAAAGAAGTTTGTCCCTTTTCTTTCCTGTAAAACCTCGCTGGTCTGGTTGTGTGGATATCTCGATTGCCACAAGATGTCGCTACGTGCAATATCTCGCATATGTATATATACATTATGTGTTAAAGTGCACCCTCTCCTTTTCGTCAGACTCTATAGCCTTGCCGAAGAGCCTTAATACGGCGAAAAACGCGTCCAAGGATTGAGTCTGACGGAAAGAAAAGGGACAAACTTCTTTCTTTCTTTTTCTTTTTTATTGGTTTCTCAGAAAATTTTATTCTTGATAATAGTTGGTGCTTGTCCGATAACCATTTCAGGTGCACTTAGAAGAAAAACCTTCTTCTACGTACAAAGTCATAGCCTTGTATCCAAAAAAGGAGATTTTTTTTTGAAGACTTTAAATTAATATTTGTATTTTTTTATTGTTTTACACGGATCTACTTCTATGGTCTTTTCTTTACTATGTAGGCAAAATAATATTATTCACTTAATGCAAAATAAAAACCGATGCACGTCATACCCTTCGAGTGACGTTAGATATCGACAGTGTTGCCAGCTTGTAACCAAAATATCCGAGTAAGGGAATTACAGTTTTTTTTTTATAAAAACAAGATAAAAATACTAAAATTTCCTATAGTTTATATATTTGTTTACTGCATAATACCTTTTACCATCAACTTTAGGTCACTTAAGAATCTGCTGATGACACCCGTTTTCTATAGTCTGCAGGAATTTTATGAATTTAACTTTCTGCTGTAGTTTGCTCATAATTACTGCGGTGTTTTGTATATATATTTTTTTTTGTTTGTGATTATATCGCTTGGCAATGGTTCATAATATGTAATGTATAATGTAATATAGACACATTCCATAGTTTAAATTATAATAACTTATTTAAGATGAATTATTGTTCTAATCTAAACCTTTTTAATATTATTTGCAATATTGTAATATTTAAATACCTGCTCATGTAAAATGTAAAATGTATTAATTTTAATGATGAGGCACTATAATAAATTGTTTTCTTCTTTTCTCCACAGCCTATCTAGGCTTTTCACATTGTATTTACTTGTGAGTTGAGAAATAAATTTGTGAGTTTGAGTTTTGAGTTTTTTTAGTAGATCCAACGCTTCTTTTATTTTCATCTTGCCAAGATCGACCAATGGTACCATTCTGAAAAATTCATGTTTCATCCAAGAAAACCAATTGGTACAAGAATGCTACTTTTTCTTTAATATATTCTTTCAAAAATACCAGTCGTTTGAAAGCTACATGAGAAAGTTCCATAAGCCCTCGCCTCAGTTCATCCTTTTGCCATCAGAAGCCTATTTTTTTGAAGAGGCTTCTTAATAAAATAATAATACAAAGATGGATCTTCAATCATCCTCCAAATCGCTTGAATCATTCGCTTCATTTAATTCAATAATAATGGGTTCATTGTTTAGTCTATCTAATACATGTTCTCTTTCATACCATTTTAATATCTCGCTTTCTGTGTGCCGAATTAAATTTTTCCAAACAGCAGAAGTAGCAGTACGCAATGATTCTTTCCACATATTCATACAGTCAGTTTCTGTACTGCCATCTCGACCAATATGTCTATTATAATAAGTTTTGTTATCCCCCAAATATGTTCAATCGGATTGAACAGACAGTGGTATGAAGGAAGCCGTAAAACTTTATATATTTATTTATTTTTTTATTTATACATACACTGTTTAACAGTTACCCAATTACAAAACAGGTAGGTACGAACAAAACTTACAAACTACCTAATTTACTTACATAACTAAACAAATATGATTTATTACACAATATTACACAAAAGATTTATGTCCATATCGCTCAGCCAGGTCATCAACTAAATATTTTTTTGGTGGCTTATGTCTGAAAACAATTTACGTTTAATATTTAAGAATATGTTTAAAAAAAAAGGGCATACAAAAATGTCTTATACCAACCATTAATGATTTGTAAAAGTTGGACTTTGAACATAGTATCTTCAAATTTAATTTTATTAGTAGTTAACCATTCTTGAACTACAGCTTTATTCCATGATGTGTTAGGTATGGGGCGTTGTCTATTACAATTACAGATGGCTTTGCTAAATTTTTCAATATTTGTTTTTTGAACCATTGTAAAAATTCACAAGTTTTCATAAAAAAAAATTTTGCTTCGATAGAAGGCTTTAACTTTGTTTTTATACATATTTTTTTAATCTCATCAACTTTTCTTTATAACGTTTCTTTCTATTTTTCGACATAAGGGTGCTTGAACGATTTTCATATTTTTTGCCCTATATAGCCTGTATCCTATTTGACTTGAAGCCATTCTAAGTGCACCTGAATTGGTTATCGGTGATGCATTAAGTTTTATCAAGAATAAAATTTTCTGCGAAGTCAATAATTAATTTGAGTTTTCGATTTGTTGCATACTTAATCGACCACACTGTATAGGTGTAACGCTGTAACCAATGATGTACACCTTAACTATAAAATATCCAATTATCCTTCTCGTCCAGTAAAATAGCACTTTCAAAACTGATTACGTAAATTGTTATTGCTTTAAATTATTTCGGTTCTTTGTAGCAGCCAAGGATAAGAATGACTTCTAGTAGTAAACATTAGTTGGTTATGACACCAAAACAGCCGGAACACGCATATCAAATTTGTACGGTAATATCTCAAAAGGTCTTTTCCTAGCCAATCAAGTCTTACGTTAAATTGCGTAAATCTCGTGTCTCTGCCGTCAACTGTCGAATAAAGAGACGAGGCATCATTCTGAGCTTACTATTGTGTTATATTATTACGTGAGCGCATATCACTAAAATTCTTTCTCACTTGTTGTTGGCGAAAACTCTTTCTAATACCTGTCCAATCTATTATATTAAATTAATAAAATAACGCGGACATTACGGGGTGACTGATGGTGTGGGCGTATTAGTTAATGTCAACTGCAAATGTTTTTGTTGTAAAATATTATTTGTCCCATACGTTACGTTTGCTATGAGCACGTAACATTACTTCCATTAATAAAAATGTTTATATTATATTAATTTATTCAATAGGTTTGTCGATAGTTGCCGTTTTGTAATTAGAGACAGTAAATCAAAGTACCTTTAGTAATATTGTCGGTAATTTCACCAAGTGTCGTATCTCATTTTTTGTAATGTTTCAGGATGGATGTTTAAGGATTTTTGTCATCTTTGACTGTCCAGAAAAGTAAAAAAGCATTTTCTAAATTATATCTATTTGGTTTTGCTTTATCGTTTCAGAACTTTATTTTGTAGTTTCATGATACATTATGTTATACAGGGTGTTTCCTAACCTCTCTGAGAAAATGAAGGAGGTGAATCCCCACATTATTTTAAGACGAAAATGTGGTATAAAAGCTTTTCGCATGACGCTTCTTTTTCGAAATGCAGGGTGTTAAAAAAAAATTAGTAAAGCAATAACAATAATTTTAATAATTGATTTAAAAACTTTCAATAATGAACTCACATGAACAAAAGTCAAATAAATTGCTGAGAATGTCCTCCATGAGCCAGTAAACACCCATGTACACGACGTGCTAAATTCTCTCTTACGTGTTGGAAAATTTCGGGACTAGCTCGAATCGTATTAAAACCATCAATAATACGCAGTCGAAGGTATTTTTCAGTTTCAATAGAAGTAGTATAAACGAGTTGTTTAAGGTGACCCCAGAAATAAAAATCCAATGGATTCAGATCCGGCGAACGGGGTGGTTATGGGTGAGGTCCTCCTCTACCTATCCAACGAGCAGGATATTGTTGATCTAAATAGTTTCTAACACGTACTGCAAAGTAAGGGGGAGCGCCGTCATGCATGAACCACATTAAAGTTCTCGTTCTTAATGGCACTGCTTCCATCAATTCTGGCGATTCATCTCTAAAGAAGTTGTAATAGACATCACCAGTAAGTCGATTTGGAAAACAAGACGGTCCAACTAAGCTATCTCCAATAATCCCTGCCCAAATATTAAAAGAAAATGTATACTGGTGATGTCCTTCGATGATAGCATGAGGATTATCTTTCGCCCAAATATGGTTGTTGTGAAAATTTATGATGCTTTGTCTGGAAAAATTCGCTTCATCTGTAAATAGTATTTTTGCCGAAAAATGTGGGACCCTTAAAGAATTTTCTTGAAACCAGTTACAAAAATTAACTCGAGCTGGAAAGTCTCCAGGCAACAAAGCTTGCACTCTTTGTACGTGATAAGGATAAACTAAATAGTCTTTTAAGATACTCCATACTGTTTTGTCACTCAAATTCAACTCCTCTTTCTCAAGTTGTACGGTTGTAACTGTAAGTGGACGGCCGCCTATTTTGCTTTCTGCAAAGCTTTCTGTTTCCTCTACCCTGAAGTGCAATCTTGTAAGTGTTTCCGAACACGGTACTCGTCTATAAGGAAAACGTTCTGCATATAAACATCTCGCCTCGCCATTTGCCAAACCGTACATAAAATAAATTTGAGCCATTTCTTGATTGGTAAACTCAGCCATTATGAAAAGTATGTAATGTAGTACAAATAAATTCAACAACAATTCAAAAGGATATTATTTGAATGATGTTAAACAGGAGACAAATGTTACGGAAAAAACAAATGTGGTTGCCATGGAACGAAGCAAAGCCTGCTCGTATCATTTGAGGCAACATAATGATAAATATACAAAAAATAACTAAAAAACTAAGGCACTCTTTTACCCAGATCCCCGCCAATGAACTAATTGTAAAATTTAAAATTGACCCAAAGTAAAGTACTCTAATCCCTTATGTTTAACAAATATCATTAGAATATCGTTTGGCATTAATTAATAATTTAAAGAAATATTCCATTCTCGAAGTGGAGTTGAAATATAGGGAAAAGGGAAAAGAAAGTCAAAAAGTCTTTCTCCACTAATTTAATAGTGAGCTATCAAAGGCTCAATTTTAAAATTAAAACGTCTCTACATGTTTCGAAGGTAGTAACCTTCATCTTCAGGAGACAAAAGTAGGGCTGCAGTTATTATTAGCAGTAGAGAGAAAACTGTTGGTGGAAAGTGACGCTGATGGAGCTTTTTTTAAAAAATATTTTGACAAGATATTAAAAAATTGAATGCAATTAGTATACTGAATTTGTAAATGAAAAATGAAATGTCATATTTGATTTAAAACTTCTGTAAAGGCTCTGTCAATTTGTGGTCGAATTTAAAAAGGGAAGATATTCGTGATTTGAAAGTCATAAGTTAAGATATATAAAAAGAATCCTTTGGACATTCTAGGTCATGTTATAAAAGTTTTTTATTTTATTTTGTAGAAGAAAAGAGAAAGATTTTTGTTAGCGTTTTATGAGAAATTATAATGTTGAAATTTCACTTGTAATAGTATATTATTAACCAACGTTTAGACAGCCATCATTATTGCCCGAGCGGCGAGTTTAAATCACGAGGAGCGAAGCGACGAGGGATTTAAGACGCGAGGGCTATAATAAGCTTTTTCTAATTTTGTCTCGAAAAATAGATATTTCGAACGCGCTAGCGGACCTTAACAGTTTAGACTATTTTCTGGGGGCATCTGAAAAGCTTAGTGTACCAAGTGCCGATTCATACCGAAGAAGAGTTACGAAATCGTATATTAGTATGCTGCCAAACCATAAGAAACACCCCGGAAATCTTCGAAAATGTGCGTCAGTCTATGGGAAGAAGAGTCCATGCTTGCATACGTGTGGGTGGACGACACTTCGAACAACTACTGTAAACAATGTGGGTTCTTTATTCTGTTTATCTTCTCTTGTCATTTCGCTTTCGATTTAAGGTTTGGAATTTTTCCTTTTAAATTAATCGCGATTTTTGAAATAAAATTTTTTATTTTTTTTTGTTTTTATTTTTTACGCGAAAACGGTGCGTCGTACAAAAGTAAGTCCATAAACGAAATTTGCTTTAAAATAAATGGGAATTTCAAAAGTAAGTTTCGTTTTTAGAAAAAGCAGTGGCGTATCCATTTTCACTGGTAAAAATTTTTATAAATCTGTTAGGTCAAAAAATGCTCCTTATTGATTAAAAGGTATGTACAAAATTTCATAAAAATATCTAAGAGTGATTTATATAAAAATGTTATATTTTTCTTAAAATGTTAACACCCTGTAGCTCAAAAATGAAGAGGTTTAGGACATATGTCCATATGAACTTTTTATCTTAGAATCATTCATAGATTATCACCCTTAAGTATCGGCACTCAATTAAATTACACCCTGTATAATAATTTAGTTAAAATGAAATTTTAACTGTGTCCGTCTCCCTATTTAGTCTTTGAGGGTATATAAAATATAAGATCTGTGTTTTTTACTAACTTTATTTTAAATCTAATTCTATTATTTTCCCTACATAATTTCAACATTATAATTTCTCATAAAACGCTAACAAAAATCTTTCTCTTTTCCTCTACAAAATAAAATAAAAAACTTTTATAACATGACCTAGAGTCCTAGAATGTCCAAAGGATTCTTTTAATATATCTTAACTTATGACTTTCAAATGACGAATATCTTCCCTTTTTAAATTCGACCACAAATTGACAGAGTCTTCACAGAAGTTTTGAATCAAATAAAACATTTCATTTTTCATTTACAATTTCAGTATGCTGATTGCATTCAATTTTTTAATATCTTGTCAAAATATTTTTTAAAAAAAGTTTCATCAGCGTCACTTTCCACCAATAGTTTTCTCTCTACTGCTAATAATAACTGCAGCCCTAGTTTTGTCTCCTGAAGATGAAGGTTACTACCTTCGAAACATGTAGAGACGTTTTAATTTTAAAATTGAGCCTTTGATAGCTCACTATTAAATTAGTGGAGAAAGACTTTTTGACTTTCTTTTCCCTTTTCCCTATTAATTAATAAAATGAAAAAAAAATACAATTTTTTTTTATCCCACTGTATTTCGAAAACGAAGCGACATGCGAAAAACTTTTATATCACATTTTCGTCTTAAATTAAGGTGAGGATTCACTTTCTTTATTTTTTCAGAGAGGTTCGGAAACACCCTGTATAATTTTTTTACCCTGAGTAAAAAAAAAACTAGATAATATATGGAGAATATAAGTTTATCTGTATGTTGAGATATGTTTTTGTGATTTATGATTAAATGTGTTATTTATGAAAAATAATTCAAATTTGATTTCAAATATCTTAGCTAAAACACAAATGCTGCTTTCAGAGCTAAAGTAATAATTAGCAAAAAACACAAAAAAGAAATATGAAAACATAAAAATAGGTAGAAAAATTTATAAACATTGAATATATTATTTTTTTAATGTTGTTGTGAACGATAAAATGTCTTATGTTCTTTGAGACGGGTGACTGTAGTTTCTCCCATACACATGGATTGTAAATTTTAATATTTTTCTGCAGAAATTTTATTTGGTTGGTTATTCAAATGATTTGGAACCGCATCTCTGAGCCATTCGAAAAATGGCTAGTCATGAAAAATCTGTTGTGGGTGATTTTTTTAAACATCTAATTTAATAATTTCAGTCCATTTCATTGGAGCTCTACTTTTGGTTTTCTTCACTGTCAGAACTGTTAACTCTTTCGCCAGTGTCTTGAAATTTAAGAAGTCGTTCTATTGTAAGGGACAAACATTGTAGGTACAGATGTTGTCTTCTGGCTGGTTTGAAGACTGGATGCATATGGACAGAATCTCCTTAATTCTGTCCATGAAAGGTCTTCAGGAATTTCATCAATGTATGTCCCATGTATTAAAGTATATAACAACATTGTGGCCATTGCATTTTTAAGCAAAGGCGTCCTACTTTTATGCAAGTATCTTTCTTGCATCTCAGCATGGTAGAAATACACAACGAGCCACTACAACCCGCCTATACGTGGTTCAGTGTCAGTGTTAGTATCTCTCGAACGACACTGTTTCAAAATTCTTTCATCTGGAGAGTGTCATAACTTTAGAACGACCTTACTGAGGCCCCAACAATTATAATCGCGAAAGATTTAAGATCAACGTGAATCGATTCCTGCGCACACTCATCGCTCGCAGAAGTTGCAGAGCATTCTAAAGGTGCTGTGTCTGATAAAAATAAAACATGCATGCTTACGAAAATAATTTTTTAATAAAAATAGGTGATAAATAAAAATATAGTCGTAAAAAACAAGCTTCAAATTCCATATTTTTTATGTTTACTTTTTTGCAACAGTATTGATCATGGTCCATTTCCTAAAAACATATTCAACTAGAACTAAAAGACTTACTGTGTTTTATTCGATTTATAATAATAATTACTGTGCGACTCATGTTTGTAACAATGAGGTACACAAAACTTTAACCTGTATCTCCACAAGTCGACTGGTTCAAACTTGTTAAAAAATTGGAAAATAAAATCCTTTTTGAATTTTACTGCATTATTTCTTTATTAAAAGACTAATAATATTCCTCCTCTCTTCACCCTAGCATGGGCTACAACATTACTAACAAGACATGTTAGTTAAAACACTTTTGAAAACAATTAACCACTTTTTAACGTGATGGCTTTTTTCCCTCACGGAGCGATGACTTATCTCTTTAGATTTCTACCTGACACTGATTTGTTTACACTTTAAATATCATAATAACCCTATTCAAACACTTTGACCAATCAAATATTGACACGTCGAACCCAAGCGCAACGTCTCTACATTAGCCTACTATTGATCGGCCAATCAAATAGCTTCCTTTTTTCCTAATTTCGAAAGGTTTTACGGTGTTACCAAATTTATCAATACAAAAACATACATTTAAGTTTTAAGACAAACCATATGACTTTTAGGGTGAAATAATTTATAAACTTTATACTATACTACAATATTACAACCACAATTAAAATATTTATTAAAAGCATAAAACAGGCTACTTATCAAAAACTTCCTTATCCTATCTTTAAATTGCTTTCGTGGTAAAGGGCCCGCACAGCAATGGGTAATTCATTAAAAGCTTAGCGGGCTAGTATCTGGGGCTATCTAGCCACCTTTTTTCCTTTTTAGCATGACTAATAAGGTCGTCTTAACCACAGTAGTATCATAAGAGTGGGCCTCACCTTTTATTCTATATTGGTTGAAGTTTTCCCCTACATACAGCATGCATCCTCCAGAACATGAAGAAAGCTGCATAAACTGTTTAAATCAGTTGGAAAAGTAACATAGCTATAAAAAATCTAAGCATGGCTAATAATAGTTGGTTGATTAGACTATACAGGGTGTCTGTAAAAGGTCTGTACAAAATCTGAGCACATATTCCTGAGGCCAAAATAAAGCGATTTAAAGCAACTTACCTTAGTCCGAAATTGTAATAAGTAAAAAAAAGTTTGTCCTTGATGAACAGAAGCTTTATACAGCCGTTGGATCTAAAATTTCCATGTCATCCTCGAAAATGTCCTCTTCCTCTTCTATCTACCCGTTGCACATTTTGAATATTCAGACAGCTGACTTCCGGTTTAACCTGAAGTCATATCAACTTTTTTATTTTTAATAGAACACCCTGTATATTTCCCTAAAATTGGATTCTACGCAGAATTTTACATAAAAAACACGTATTACGTTCCTATCTATGATAGTTTCCGAGAAAATGGCGATTGAAAATGTCAAATTGGTCATAAATTAAACTGTTTTGACAAGAAACAAATGAATGTAGGAAACATACTGCTTACTATTTATTAAGTTTTGAAATGAGCTGTCACTCATTACCTACAAATTATTTGCGGTTTAGGTTTGAATGTTTCCGTTTCAAAAGGTTCCGTGACAGATATTACTTGGAATTCTTATGTAGCACCATATCATCAAGTTATTTGACGGAAAAAAATGCTAAATGAACCAAAAAATTAAATTAATTAAAAACGAAACATGACAGCCGACAAAACTGCAATAAAAACGGCTATAGGAATGCAAAAGTGTAAAATTATTCAAATTAAACTCGATACTTCTGGAAAAGTTGATACACATTCCTAAAAACTTAGGAATCCTAAAGGGCCTGTAAAGGTCAATGTAACAATGTAATCCTTAATACTGAATATCTAAAAAAAAATGTTTAACAGTTAAGTTTTTATTCGATCATTTTATATGCGTATTCTATGGGAAGACACTACGATTTAGATCAGCTAGCAGCAAAAAAGTAGTACAGAAGTTTAAAGAAAAATACTTAAAATATCTTGTGAAATTTAAAATTATAATAAAACAGGCTGTTACTTAATAATATGTACTTATTTTAATGGTTGATTCCTATCCCAAGTAAGTTCATAAAAACCTATTAAAATGCCAAATTATTGCAAAAATCTCGGAAACAGTTTGAGATATTATACTAAATTGTTGCATAGATTGATATGCTATGGAAATACACATTTTGACCTTATAATTCTTTTTAACCAGTAGTGTTGGTATGCGATACTTGTGGGATGCTGATGTTGTTTAATGGGATGTCCGCCCTAATGCCATTACACGTCAGGGCTGTTGACGCGGGGTTGTTGGTTGGCAAGTTTGGTTGAATCCACTTGAGTTCTGTGCTCTTCGGGAGGGGTTAATGTAGTTGGTTACTTTCTCCTGAGGTCTGGTGCTCTACGGGAAGGGTTAATTTTATTATTTGCTGCCACTTGAGGTCTTGTGCTCTCGAGAATGTATTAATTGAAGTGTAAAAAAAGATGTTGGTTAAACATTCGGTCCAGTAACTATAATTTTCCCGACATCCCAGCACACAACAGGAACACGGGATTTTAAGTATACCGGTACAACCAGTAAAACACACCACAACATAAGAATATGTGTTTATTGCTAAATAACTGAATATTGTAAGCTATAAAGTCGGTACATACCTATTTTAATAATATAATCAAATGAAATATGCATCCTAATAAGAAAAATGCTATGTACATGTATGTAGTAGAAATATGTACATATGTACATTGTACATATGTATGTATTTAGTTGAAATATGTACGTATGTACATTGTACAGATGTATATATTATATAGAATAGAACGTAAAATGAAATTATTTCGTTGGGTGAAAAAAATCTGTTAATTTACTTTGCTCTCTTGGGATAGTGTGACTTTTTTAAATCAATTTAGCTCTCAGGTCTTGGGGAGTAAACTACACTAGAATATTCCAGTTCATTCAAATTTTCTTCAGCCCATAAAACAGTATTTAAAGATTTCAATGCTTCACCAGTGGAAATAAACTTATCTATTACAATGGGTGTTGCAGCAACCTCACTGTCTTCATCCTCAATTTCAATTTCTTGATTTTGCTCGTGTTCCGGCTATAGCGGTCCTCATTTCAAACCTCAACATCATTCCGATCCCATACCTATAAATTGTCATTTTAAGAACATACAGATACCTATCTACATTGATTTTTTCTTTTTTAACTTACAATGATGTTCATGACCTTTAGGGTGTTCATAATTTCATTTTCTGCATATTCTGGATCTGCGTCATTTAATCGTAATTTTAAAATACTTAGAGGGATGTTTTCTTCTTCCTTATGAGAATCGTTTGTTTCGAGCGATTTTACGTTTTTTATTTGTACACAGTAAAAAAGTGAGTGGTAAATTTAACACTCGATGGTGGTACATGTACATATAGGACCACACTCATTAGGGTATATAAACCAATCAGTATATCTGGTAAAAAAGATATTTTTGAATGGTTTTTTTACTTTTTGATGAGCGTTAATTCTTCTAATTTATGGGTAGGTACATTTACACAATCGTGTGTAAATTAAACTCACAGATTGTAAACCTATCCTTCTAGAGTGTAAAAGAAATAATGAGAGGTGTAAGTAAACCATTTATTTGTGATTATTTAGTGTAAATATCATATTACTGTAGTGTAAATTTTATTTTATTTGGGTGTGACTTTACTATAGTGAGTGTAATAAAATAATCTACCCAGGGCTAGAATACTTTCCACTTTGATTAAGTCATTTAGTCCCGTATCAAACTAACCGGGCGTTTATAATTAAAATGTAAAAAATTATGCATTCAAGATGTTTTACATTAATAACCTCTGCTTAGTTTGATACATGATTGAATGACTTAATCAAAGCCGAAAGTCGTAGCCCCTAATATATATAAATATTCAGATCGCTTGGAAAAGGTTTGTTAAATGAATGAAAATGTTGAGTATTATTTATCGTTTATTTATAAACAAAATGATGGTTGCAACAGAACTGGAAAACTCTGTGATTTTTTTTACACTTATTATTATAACTAGTTGAACAAAATTGCACACCTATTATATAGGTAGTTTAATAATTTAGTAAATTAAACATATATATCTACGTTTAATGTACCTCAATGTTAAGCTTAAGAAAACAAATAACATAATAAATATAATAAGTATACTTAGAACCCTAAACAACTAAATAAAAGTATGCTTTGGAACAATATAAGAGAATAAAAATGACGAGTATTATATTAATCGTATATTTATTTAGAGATCTTTGAAGTAAAATATGTAGGTAGGTACCTAAGTATTTATATAAAAAAGGAATACATTTATATTATAAGCTTATATCAGAATAATTTAAAAGCTAAAAGGAAAACTGTAACGATGTAAATACCTACTTAGTTTCTTAAAAATGGCGTACTTATTAGTAAGGTTTCTCTTAAATTTTGTTAATATGCTTACCCAATTTAACAGGATCCTCATAAGAGGCACTTTCATTTGGCACTTTACAGAACTTTGTATTTCGTTCAAAGAGCACAATTAGACTGACTTGAAAGTTGAATTTGCACGTAGCGTCGGCGTCATGTGTCAATTCCTAGAATTTCACACCAGTTGTTGCCGCCTGTCTTTTCGGTAACACTGGTTTCGGTATTTTTACCCGGGGCCGTGTAAAAAAAACTATTAAAGAATAAGTTTTACACTCAATGTGTCAAAATAACCTTCTGGCGGGGTTTATTTACACGCTAATGTAGTGTAATTAACTGTCATTGTATTATTTAGTTTTCCTGATAGAGTGTAAAATAGAATAAATAACACCCATTCAACAGAATTAGCTTTTTAGAGAGTTAAATTCATAGGCAAATTTAATACAAAAACTTTGGTCCCATATGAGTGTAAAAATGTGGTAAATTATGTTGATCCGGGTGTTAACATTAACACTACTTTTTCTTACCACTCCTGAAATGATTTTTACCAGGTGGATATTTTGTACTGTGTAAGTGTGCAATTTCGCTCTAGCGAAGTATTATTTGTTCGCACTGTTCAGAGGTTGATGTTATTATTTGTGTATTCACTGGAGTGGATAGTTCATTATATGGTATGTTCACTATAACGAGACTTTACGGTATTTTGCTATTATCATAATTCAATTATAATCAAAAAGTATTACTCATTTGCGTTGTAAAGTTTACCAGTTAGAAGAAAATAATAATTATTTTTTATTTCCATTTACACATTCACATTATACACAACCCTAAATATGAAAATAATAATGTTCTTTTAATGAACGCTTATTGGCGTTACAAATCGTAAAAAATAATAACGCTGCACCCTGCAGTATATCGAAAACCAAGCATTTTAGGGCATACGTTTTTCGACTTAAAACTGATCAAGGAATCACCCATTAATACAATACATAGCAATACACAACACCCTTTATATAGGGTCTTCTACTGTTCCTTAATTAGTTACAGCCATCCCGTGGACATGATAATATAATATAAAAATTCATTAACAATCAATTAATTCTTCCGAAGAACATTTTTTCATATCTTACAATTTCCAAAATAAGTTACAGAATCATTTTACGTGGGCCACCCTGTACCTATACCATATTTTATTAAAATAATTTAACCAAATTTGTATTGTATCAAGTTTTTCAGTCAATAAAAACTTTGACAAACATTATTTAAGTGCTACTCGTAGTAATAATCCCACACAATGTATTAATACAGTTATTTAAGTGGTAATAAACAGAAATAAAAATACAGTTAAACATTCATAAATGACAATTACAAACGCATGTATATTATTACGATTTAATACAGAATTATACGTTCGGGGAATGCAAAGAGCCTTAATACTTAGTAAACATTTTATTCGTCGTTTTATTTACTCAAAAACGAAATAAAAAAAGTTAAATTACTGTAATTAAATTTGGGAATACATTAACGACCGAGAGCCGCAATCGCACGACTGCTTTATTACAGGTGCAAACAGTATTTTGTTTGGGAAGGACTATACAGGTATTACACGCACTTGATGCTAACTTAGGGCATTACGCACACACAAAACGCTCAGTAGCGTAGGGTAACCCAAGTAGCAAAATAAATTTTATAAAGGTAGTATATACTGTTATACAATAAATTTTATAAAAGCTTAAAATTCCTATAACGTGATTAAATACCCTTATATGATATTTATAGGATCAAAAGGGCCCACTTTTATAAAACATTTTGATATTATAAGAGCTCTATAGAAGTTTTAAAGCAATTTAATGCAACAATTATAAAATTGTTTTGTAGTGTGTATTTGGTGATATTTATACAACAATATTTTATCGACACTTAACAACTCTTACACAAATATTATATAGTGATTGTATAATGCAGTCTAATAATATCTCAATTTAAAGAAATATTTATTTTTTAGTGCATAATTTTAAAACCAAATTATTTTAACAGGGGTGTATAACAACCGAGATTATAAATATGTACCTACTTATTTAAAAATTGATCAGCCGATCAGTGAAAAATGATATTATATCACCCTTATCTTTAACGATCTCGGATTAGCGGTAATTAATCAAAGTTCATTGCGCCGGAAATTTTATTGATAAACTATGTATATATTCGTGGCAAAAAAAAAGATGCGCTTTAGTTTTGGCCACGTTTGCTTTAAATTTAAAAAAAAAATATATATTATATATATTTTTTTTTATTATTTTAGATAATAGTTTTCCAAAACTAGTAAAATAACGTGAAGACAACATTTTTACGTCTTTGACTTAACTTTACATGATGGCGGCAGTCGCGGATTCTACAAATAAATATTTAACCATGGCGCATTATAATACAACCATTTTATATCAAATAAAAACGTTTAATAATATTCTATTGTAAATTAAAACTGTATACGATAAAATGGTTTTATAGTGTTACATATTATGGCGTTTTAAATTTTTTTGTAACGTGAAAGCAACGTGTTGCAACGCTTTAGAAGTTGCCAGATTTAGTAAAGCCAAGACTTGAAATAGAACAATCGTTATAATATTCTTATTAATATGTTTCCCTACATACAACGGAGTCCTAAGTGACCAAACATGCCAGTAAAGAGCAAAATCGCGCCTCTAGGCACTCACAATACTTCGTGTATTATCACATTATTAACTATGTAGTTTGTGAGACTGTTCATGACAAAGGAAGCCAAACCACTTGCTTCCATTTTGGGAGGGTTATTTTATTTATTTTCTTATTGTGATGAGATTATACTTCAAAAATTCGACTTCGATAAATACTAGATTACAACATCAGAGCTTCAGATGAAGTGAGAAATTTCTTTGGTACCTACTTAAAATTTAATTTCATTCAAGGTACTTTTTTACATTAAAACTTCGGATTAACTTTAATTCAAAGATTAATTAGTTCTCTTTGCATAAATCTTATACTTATATAATACTTTACTTGTACCATTGTATTTTCAATTAATCTGGCAACACTGTCTTTAAAACTTCGATACAACTGTATAACGCATACCTAATTAAACTTTGTTATAGAAAATGGCTGTCCTATTCGAAGTTTCAGGCTTGGTTTTAGATAATTTTAAAATTCGAAAGATGGACTTAATTGCTATGTCGAGTAATATTTCACCCTGATAATCCAACAACATCTAAACATAGAAATAAGCCGCTGTTTTATTTCATATTTTATCTTATTTCGAATTACAAAGCCAAAAAGAAAAACAGCAAATTTTTTGAAAAAACAATTTTTAAAAATTTTCTTTAAGGGAACGTAGAAACAAATGAAAATTAGTAAAGAAAATCCAAGTACTTCCAAGCAGTACATGTTAAAATGTCGTATCCAACACTATATATAAAATAACACATTAGTTTCAATTATTCGTACAATTACAAAATGTGTTGCTCTTAGGACAAGTGCCAACTTAATTGTGAAAAAGTGATTATTTTAAAATAAGAGACGTTTATCATCTCAAAAATGCCATCGATATGCAGGCTATCTAAAATCTAAAAATCATATTTTTTATAACAATTTCGATTAAGTTTCATTCGATTTCGATTCGACAAGTTCGATTAAGATTAAGAATTAGGGCCGGCCTCGGTAGCTCGGTGGGTAGAGAGCTTGCCTGGCAACCGATAGGTCCCTGGTTCGAATACGGGCAAGGGTATGGATGTTGGTGTGAATGTGAATATATGTAGACAAGTTTTAAAAATAATAACTAACAAAGAGAGATGCTGGCCAATTGGTACAAACCAGAGCCCTAAAAAAAAAAGATTAAGAATTAAGGTTAAGAACCTAAACAAATTGAAAAATTCTGCTTATTTTTTAAATGATAAATTAGATAAATATAACTCCCCCATTGTCTTGTTACTTCAAGTCCAAGATTTTTGTTAGTGACTCATCACTAGCATATAGAGAGCTCCGGGTTGTGTGACGTGAGGATAATTAATCCCAGTGACGTGTGCATTTCAAAAAATAATAAATGATGAAATTTCGTCGGAACTTCATTTTCCTAATTTTTTTATAAATTAAATTTATTTCATTAACCCTTTAAACTTGATTCTATAAGACGACGGCCTTTTCCACTAGGATTTCTTAGTCCTTGCGGAAATTCATCCATAAGTGCCTGCCTTGAACTCTTAATATTTAGATCTTGCCATACCTTCTTAACTGTGTGCCCTTCATTGAGCCATGTTTTGTAGGTGTAATACAGTTTTTTCCCTTTTTCCCGAAACTACCGTATTTTTTCGAAATATTCTCTCCGCCATACAATAATTTAATTTTTTTCAATTATGTAGTTGACTTTTTCGGTTTCGTTTAATATACCTAAAATTTCTTTCTTTTAACGTTCCTTGGAAAACTCTTATTGATGTATAAGGTAAAGATGCGTCTTTCTTAATTTCAGCCATCATTTCTTCATCATGGAAAAAATCCATGGATTTTGCGACAAATGGCGTATTTTGAGGCATTATCCCGGATTCTTTTTTCTGTCCTCTTGTCTGTGCTCCTGGACTATTTTCTTTTTCATTTCCTTGATGAAGGCATCTGAAATTACTGTATTTACTTGTACAATATTTTTACTCTGCCGCTTCCTATGTTTAGTTATTGGTATTAAATGAGTCACTGACAGAGTTTGTGGAGTTTGTGTATAATTATATATATTTACCATTAATTTGTCTAACACTATTAAAATAATCTACCTGATGACTTTCGTTACGAAGAGCAAACAGATATTTATGCGTGCCTTCTTTTTTGTCTGGAAGCAAGCAAACAGTGTTGTTCTCTTTCATAATTTAGTGTAAAGGTCTAGAGACAATATTCGTATTGGTAAAAGAACTAAAAAAGTCGGTATAGCAGATAAATAAACGTCGTTTCTGGGCCAGACTGGGATTCTTTAGCGGGTATACTTGGGTTAGTTCTGGTTAGTTAACCCTTAACTGGTATCGTGATGGGGTCATGGCTGTAACTCAGCTTATTAAATTGGTCAAAAAATAGTTATTAACAACACCGCGACGACCGTTTTGGAAGCCTCATAAAATATACTAATTTAGGTGGTGGCTAACGCGCATACTTATTTTGTCGTTTGTTTTGAAATTATAGGCCCGGGGCCAGGCGCAAAAACGTCATTTCGTCGTTAATTCTTTTAATAGAGGCTAATAATTGCTATATCAGGGGGTCTAATAAAGACAAGACATAATAAAAATCTGTAAAAATCATGGAAGATCCGGATCGGTTTGGTTTGAGCCTCATTTTATGAAGAATACTATTTTGTTTCTTGTTTTTGTAGAATTATTTTATTTGCTAACGAATACCAAAAATTTGTATGGAAAAATACTATACATTTTTCACTAACAACAAATAATTTACTCTGTTACTATGAAAACAAAAGAACCTAGGCCAGAAAATTAAATGAGCCCTGTAAAGGCTTTTTTACCGGCCAGAAAATTGCACTTTCCAGCCGATTTGTAGGCCAGAAAATTTCATGGCAGAAAGTAAGCAAAATAATCCTTCTTAAAGCTTTTTTGTACTAGCGAATATAGTTACGTTCCGCACTCATATGTGTGCTGAATATTGCACTTTTACGCACTAACCTGGAAAACACTACATTCGCGTCAGTCTGTTAGTCAAATTTCCTCCCCCCTATACCTACGCTAAGGTTACCGGATTTGTAACTGAGATTGTTCGTTTTGGCTGATTTATGAGTCAACTGTCAATTTGGCATAAAGTCGCAAAATGGTCGTTATATTTGCAATTCAGTCAAGCTTAGACAAGTGGCCAAATAATAAGCGACTAATGTATTTAAATTTGTAGTCTTAAGCATAATTTTAATAATATTATAATTTGTAAATGTATAGTGTGTCCGGAACTAACCTAAACCACCAACATAATTTTTCGAGCTTTATTTGTTTTTAAGCAAGGGTGATTTTGTTAAAGCTTTCACTTTTTAAGCACCCCTTGTATCTCGGCTATGTGGCAACATATCCAAATGGTAGAAACTGGATCTTGTGGAGAATTTTGTGTAGAAATCACTGACGTGGGTATTTGTTTTTTTCTAAATACTAATAATTTTGACAAATAAAATAAAGTTGTGGGGCATCCTCTATATTTATACGTCGTTGTATTCCGCTCATCGACGGCTTTTAGTATAGGATATGATATTTATATTAAATTTTGTGTTTTCTTTTTATATATTCTTTTACTTTCGAAGACGCTGCCTTAACTTAACGGCACAAAACAGGTCGCTCTTTTGTTCCTTTTTATGTCTACCATAGCACTTACCGGCTGATGAGCTAGCCTCCTGAGCCCTAAAAGACGGTGTCCCAGTTCTGTGCTGAGCCACCAGACATGCAGAAACAGTTATTCATTTCACTCTAAATTTCCATATGCACTTCAATCCATAATAATAAACATTTCTCACTATCTTCAGTAAATTAGTTGTAGCACCGAAATAACTGTTTGTTGGACCAACCCTTACATAACAGTTTTTTCTCTTCTAGAATGCGTTTCGTCTGTTTAATTACGGATCCCTTATATATCAATTATTGCCAACTAACTTCTTCCAAGAGGGGTATTGTTCTTACTAATTTTAGTTCATTTATAGGGTGACATTCTATCAAGATCCTTTTACCCTCTCCTTCTTTTTCTTACCCATCATTTTATGTCGTCTGTTTGGCACCAGTCGCACATGTCTGAGCGCCTTTGTTTACCCTTTAATGTATCCCGTTATAGTTCTAACAGTCTTTATTTCTGTTGCTCTTAATGTCTTAAAAGTAGCTTGGTTACTGTTGTTTAGGCTCTTATCTCCGCGCCGTACGTCATTATTGGTAACACACATAATTTATAGTTTAGATTTACATCGTATACTAAGGTATTTGTCTTTCTATATTGGTTGTCCTAACCGTCTCGCTATTATTGTAGCTGCTTTGTTTATTTGATGATATTACACCTAACCTGCCACATCTTGAGCAGAAAATTACGGTCATTCCTACACAGTTGCTGCGTTTATGTCCAGTTTTCCCACAGTGCCAGCAGGTAGTAGATGAAGAGTCGGGCGGGTTCCTTGTTTAGTGTCGTCTTATCGTTTTCCAATTCTTGTAATAGAATTTTGTATTTCCTTACGACTTTGGAGAACGATAGTATATCCTGGAATCCGGTTCTTCGTATATTTTGATTGTATTCCGGAAGTAAATTAAGGTACAGCCATGGTAGTTCTTTTCCTGTGGAATTTTGCCGTGTCTACGCTTTATTTATTTGTAAAGACACTCCGAGCTCGTGACCTTACGCCCTAGGTACTCAAACGACACGACTTGTTCAATACTTGTGTCACGTATCGCTAGCTGGCAGCGCAGAGGGTCATTAATTGATGTTATTCATTTTATTACCAGGATGTCTCTAAAAGGTTTCTGCAAAATGCTAGCACGAACTCCCAGGGCTAAAATATGACTATCCAGCCCAACTTACCTTAATCCACAAATTGACAGTCGCCAAAATACGAGGGGCGTCAAAGTTATGGTTTTCTTACACTTTTCCCAATAATTATCTTTAATAATACCAGAATTGGCATGAAATTTGGTAGAAAGAGTTTTTTTTGAGATGCGAACTCTAGATCTGATAACAGTTTTGATGTACCTTGCTAAAAGCGCCACCACCAGCACTTCGTATACATGTAAAGCGCCATAACTTCTTTGTGCCTTGTGGTGTATTCAATTTTTATTCCAAGGCGTCTCTTGTTTTTGAGATAATTGAATTTAAATGTTTTATTGCGTACTGAATCTCGTCGCTGCCTTCCTCCATACTTGTTCCAGGCTTACGAGAGGACTCAACTATTTTGTTGCAAAAAGTTTCATACAGGGTCTACCGAAAAAAAAGTAAAAAAAGCATTACTTTGACGATCTGCAGGTATTTCGGCAATCAATTTTTGGGCTAATGTAAGTTGGACAAGAAAGGGTTCGGAAAAACAATTTATAGATGCACAACCTACACTCGGGAGTCCCACGGTGCACAGTACGAGATGTCATAAAACGATGAACAAGAAATGAACACAAAATCTACTGGAGCAACAGACGGGGATTAAACTATGGAATTAAACTATAGCAAATCTTTTAAACTAACGAGAGAGCTCTTCTGATGAGCAGATCACAGCTAAGAACTACCACAGGAATTCTTATGGCCGTTAAGAATCATTACTGTACAATGAAAAACGATAACCTAAGCTGCAGGTTATGCGGAGAAGAAGGAGAAAAATGGTACAGCACATAATCAGCCTCTGCGAGATCGGAGAAGGCAACAAATGCTCGGACAACCGAGATTAGAACCAGAGGATGTCCCGATAATCTTCCCGGTGGTTAACCTACACAAACTAGTGCAAGGAACAGGGAACAGTGAGTGGGTGTAGACCAAACTAGAGTGAGTACGATGGTCCAACCCTGGGCGAAGTGCATGCGGCACCTAGACGAACCCTTAGAAAAAAAAATTTAATTTGGGCTAGATCGTCATTTTTTTAGTCTCATAGGAATTTGTATATTTAGATACTTGCATACTCATCTTCTCTGCTTGTCTACGAAAAGCGTGTATCATTCTTTGAGAGTCGCCTTCTGTCTCCGATAAAAGCATAGCATAACCGTAACCGCGCCACGCATAAGATGTCTTAATTTTTGTTCCCATGCGGTATCCTAGGTGTTTATTCTGTACGGTAATATGTAAATAACACGCTAATATAAAATGACGTAAGCTTGCGAAGGTGTGTTTGAATATTCTCATATAACTCCTGATTGGCCATTGGCCGCATCGACAGTCGACCGAAAATCCGCCATTGTTCCGCCGCCCATGGTCCGCAGATCGAGAATCATATAAAATGGTATTAAATTATTGTCCTGCCCCTGCCCCAGAGAAGAATTAAGGTTTCATTAGCATAATTGTGGCATAAATAATGACGGCTTAGGCCCGCGAGTTGTTCCTTTTTTAATAAAGAGAAATTGTTAATTTGTGAGCAGCGCACGAAAAACGTTTCCAGCTTTCGATAACTCATACTTACGGTCCGTTTATTACGTTTATGGGATCCGGCGTAGTTAGATCCGGACGGAGAGGAGGACGCTCTTTGAAAATCGAGAAATAAAGTGCGGACTTTATTTTCAACGTTGTGTCGCCCTATTGGTTGGTCAAGAATGAACGGAATTTTTACTTGTTCCTGCATGCTTCCTACTTATATTCGTATATAAAAAATTTAAATATGAAAAAAAAAATGGACCAAGCGTTGTGTGTTGGTGAATTTTATACAGTGTGTTTAAGAAGGTCCGGACCACACCGATACTTCGAAAACGACGCCTCTGATAAAAAATATATTTAATATAAAGTGTATAGGTCTTTTTTTAGTCTATATTAAAAAAAATATTGTTGAAAGTACAGAATAATGTACCTATCATTTTTTAAGATTTGATATTTATTATGTTATATTTATAACTTATGAGGGAATGTAAATGAAACAATCCAGTCTTCCTCCACAGTATAATGATTAACGTAAATTGTAAGTTCCCGACGTGTTTCAAGTGCTTAAGCACTCATCTTCAGGGGATACTTACATCGAGTTTAACATAATTGTAAGTTGTCTCAAATTAATGAGTACAACTCTTAGGATAATACATGTAAAGGTTGAAGACTTGGTGTACGAACTGGTTAATTGTATTGAAATTGAGATATAAATGAAGTTTTGATTAAATTGTGAAAATTGATTTATAACATCTGAATGAAAAAGGTTTTTTTTTTTTAATTCTACGTTTAGCTGTTAAAGTTTAATTGTTAAAAATTAAAAATAAAGAATCAAAAATTAAAAATAATTTTGTGATAATGTCATTACTAGCTGACATGGTGATATGGGTCTGTGCCCCATATTTTAGAAAAATTGTAATAGATTAACATTTATTTTTGAAAGATTGAAAATTTCTTTCTTTGGAAAATTATTTAAAAAATGGTTATAAAGAAATTAAATATAACCTGTGCTCAAACACAACCGCGGTACCCGTCGCAACGTGGAAGTTGAAGTGAGGTTAAATATATAAGGGAATATTACTTTTTAATTGTTATACCGTTTACATTTACAACATTTTTGTGACATTATTGTTTGATTGTTGATCAAATTTGGTTTTATTGTTGGAATTAATATTTAGTATTTTTCAAAAACTCTTAATGATTCAATTTTCAACACAGTTTTAACTTTAAATTCGTTTTTTTCCAAAGCGCTTTCAGCGACAAATAGTAAAGCTGGATTTATAAACCCGAAAAGTTGGTGAGGTTGAAGTTATGATCAAGTTTGTGAGGTTATATTCCGAACTCCGAGCATAAAAATTGGTTATCTCGAACTACCCGGGAAGTTTTCGAACCTTACATGAGCTTTACATCAACAACATGAACGAGTGTATAAATGGAACTCCTATTTCCAACACCAGCTGAACCTTAACCTCGCCAACTTTTCGAGTTTATAAATCCAGCTTAAGAGTACGTTTTGTATGTAAAATTGAATGGAGAGTAGGCCTGTCTATAGTTAAAAATGACATACCGTGTGACACAAAAAAAGTTATGATTATTTAAATCATATATGTATTAGTACTATATGGCTATTACAGAGATAGAAGATCCAGGGTCATTTCGACTTGTGCGCATGCATCGTAAGGGTATTGCCAAATATAGTTTTATTTTTTTAAAACAGCGCAGAAGAGTGAGCCTTAGAAAATTAGAGCAATGATAAAATTACCGAAAATATTGCTAAAAAATTGTAAAATAAGCATTAAGTCTGTACTTCCAAGTGCTTTCAAACTATTTGTTTCCATTTCTAAACTAAAACGCGTTAAATAACAATTTCATATTACTGGAAGGTGACAACGTGACAACGTCTCATTTGTACTCGACATAACCTCGAAATCTTTAGCAAATGTTAATTTGTTTGACAGTTCGCTTCATCGAGTTGATTTTGTATTATTAACGGCTTTTGTGTACTGTTTATCTTTACTTTTCTGCAAATTTTGATTGTGTGTGTGAAGTGTGATAATTTTGTGACGATGCCGAGGCAAAACAGAATATTTTACATTATTACATTATTTTAAACAGGCGTAAAAGCGTAAACAAAGATTTATCGTTCTACAGGTATGTACCTAGACCGGATGTTTCTTCCTTTTAACTTACCTACGTTAATTTCATGAGGGAACAATAACTAGGTAGTCCATTTCCTAAAGATTATTTTCCTTTGCTGCTGTTGATATACTTAGGTACCTACCTATTTTTACCGAAAATTGCATGTACTTACTTGAAAGAATCCTACAAAAACCTATTACCTATTTTACTTGTTAAAATCTAAGAATAATTGTAAAATATCTAATAAAAGTTTTATTAATATGTTTACCTGCGTTCTTTTTCTTTTCTCAATCGAAATAATATACAAAATCTTAAACAAATCAAGAACTTTAATGTTTGATTACAAATTTCGGTCCAGTTTTCAAAGTCAAATGTGATAACATGATTTTTTTTCCGTTAAAAAGTATATTTTCTTTTTCTCGCGCATGCGCACTGCGCGAAATGACCCTGACGGAACAAGGAACCTCGGCTTCACTACGTTTACATTGGTTAAATGGGCAAGGCGCCATATAGTACTAATACATAAATGATTTAAATCCAGGTACAACACTGTATGTGGCGCCATCAAACATTTAACAAAAAACTAAGTAAATAATTGTGTTTCTTATCATCAATACTCCCAGTATCCCGAATCAAATTATTATCAAATTGCCATGTTACTGAACAAAAATATAATCAAAGAACCAAATAAAGATTTTTTTTGGACGCCCTGTATCTCAAGAACCAAGCCGTTGCGGACCCATGTTCATATGAATTTTTAATCCTAAAATTAGTCAAAGATTCACCCCTTAAAGTTTGTACCAGTACTTAATCAACACCTTGTATAGTAAGAATACACGGTGTTTCAGAAGTACGGTACGTAACTTAAGGGGGCGACTTCTCCCGATATTTCAAGAGAAGAAGTTCATATGCACATGTATCCGGCGTTGCTCCGTTTTTGACATACAGGTTGTTAAAAATACTAAAGCTGTTTTGTTCCGTGAATTGTTTTCGTATCTTCTTTCGTTTTCGAGAGAAAAAAAAAACACTTTATAGCATGTACAGAAAAAATACCTATGTATTTTAAAGTTAATTAAAACATTTAAATTAAAAATAAAATTCTTTTTTTTAAATAATGATACAAAAAAAAATGCAAGTTAGTCAAAGCAAATGTTGAAAGTGGCCAACTTCTGGTAAAATGCACGATTTCAATCGTCTCATCATTGCATTGATTTCCTTGCACTTTCAAAAATGCCCGAATTATTTCGTATCGCATCGCAACTTTCAATAACTCGAATTCTTAAGTCGTTTTCATCTAGTACAGGCGGCTTGAATACAAGAGACTTGTGGTGACCCCATAAAATTATCATAGTCTTGCTGAAAACGACCCTTTCTAATTTTATGAGGACTATAGTCCGCCCAAAAATGTTCGTTATGAAAATTCATAATGGCTTCTCTTAAAAAAGAGGCCTCATCAGTAAATAAAATGTTCGGTAAGATATGGTTATGTGCTACTGTGTGCAGCAACCACCTACTAAAATCAAACCTTGGCTGGAAATTACTGGTTTGCAAACGTTGAATATGGTATAGGTATAGTTGATAAAGATGCAAAACCCTCGAAACAGTTGATGCTCTAGTTTGAAATTGCACTGCTACCTTCCTGGCACTAGTTGAAGGATCATCTTCTATCTCTCAAAGTATAGCCTCTTCTAACTCAGGTGTGGTTACTGTTTTACTGTTGCTTGTCTGCCAGGAAGTTCCGTACTTCATTTAAAACTCCCAGTCTCACTCAAACTTGCATAGAGTTGTGTAAATGTTTTGGCACATATCATTACTCTGTTTGGAAACGTTTCTGATAAATTCGCCGAGGTTCTTCAGCATTTCCATTTGCTAGGCCATAATTTACATGCATCTCAGTCATTTCAGCGTTAGTAAAGTTACTCGTTTTTCACTTGTTATTGACAAAACAGGTAAATTAGACATCAAAACTTACCTTTACCTCATATTTTAATTAACTATAAAGTCATAGGTATTTTTTTGTACAATCAATAAAGTTGATTTTGTTTTCTCTCGAAAACGAAGCAAGATACGAAACAATTCAACGAACAAAAAAGTTGTATTATTAGTTGGTAAATGCGAAAAAAAAATATAAAAATAAGAAAATGATCAGTGGCGTACATTTTTTTTGCCAATAATATTCGTTAAGGTGCTCCCCGGGAGGACTTTATACATTTAATCTAGTTAGTGCCAATTAAGCCCCTTGTCATTATAAAAAACGGTACCAAATTTTATTAAAATCAGGAAAAGGATATTAAAAAAAAATTATAAAAAAATAATTTTTTTTTTAGCTTTAACACCCTGTATATCAAAAACGGGGCAACACCGGACACATGTTCGTATGAACTTTTTCTCTTAGAATATCATAATTAATCACACCTTTAAGTTACGTACCGTACTTCTGAAACACCCTGTTTATTTTATATGTGAGCTGATATAGCTATTTGTATATTAAGAGCGCAAATTTATACATTGCCGTTCTGAGCGAAAAGTTTGACCGCGAGAGTGGCAATGTCACTTCGCGCTCGAATTACTCACATGTTTTTGTAAATATGTTTGTTAAAATACACTGCTCAAAAAAATTAAAGGAACACTTTTGTATAACCCTATAACTTCTTGGCTTGCTGTTATTAACAAATGAAAATTATATTTTCATAATCGATTTGCATCTTATTTTAGTGATGTGTTAAAAAATAAACGTGATTATGCTCATTTATTCGAGATAAGTTTAATTTTCCACAGCAAGTACAAAAAATAAAGTGATTATGAAAATATTCACATTTAGGTTTTATGTTGAGGCAGGCTTAGAGAGCTTCACCGGGCAACGGCATGACAGTTTGTAGTTGTTGAATTCATTATCTATCAAAATGAGAGATCTTAGCGAGATAGAAGTCGCTCGTGCCATAGCTTTAATTGAAAATGGTGTAAAAATTCGACAAGTAGCAAGAAATGTTAATCGCAGTCCGTCAGTCATCAAACGTGTGTATGATCGCTATAGAGAGACTGGACGATATAAAAGACGAACCGGACAAGGTCGAAAGCGAAAAACTACACAAATTCAGGACCGATATTTAGTAGTTTCTTCTTTGCGAAAACGAATAGCGACAGCAAAGGACCTTCAAAGTACACTTTTGATGGCTCATCAGGTAACCATTTCTGACCAGATTGTTAGAAACAGGTTACGAGAAGCAGATTTAAAACCTAGAAGACCGGTACGAAAACCTGTTTTAACTCGACATCATAAAACTATGCGATTAAACTTTGCTCGTGATCATTTGGGATGGCAACTTCGACAATGGAAACCAGTACTTTTTACAGACGAATCAAGATTTCGTCTCACTCGTTGTGATGGTCGGGTGCGTGTATACAGACGTCCCAATGAACGATACTCCGCTGCTACTGTACAAGAGGTATCCAGATTTGGAGATGGTTCGGTAATGGTCTGGGGTGGAATAAGTTTGGAGGAAAAAACCGATCTTGTAGTGATACCAGGAAGTCTTACAGCTGCAAGATATATTGATATCATTCTGTCAGATCACGTTATTCCTGCAGCATATGGTATAGGTCCTGATTTTCTTTTCATGCAGGATAATGCAAGGCCTCATACTGCTGCGATTTCTATAGATTTTCTTAACGAGCATGAAATTCGTAAAATGGATTGGCCAGCGATAAGCCCTGACCTTAATCCAATTGAACACTTATGGGATATATTGGACAGACGTATTCGACGTCGTCCAAATCCACCTCAAACCCTTCAGCAACTAACAGAAGCCCTAGTCGAAGAGTGGGACAGTATACCACAGGAAGACATTCGAAGGCTCGTGAGAAGTATGCCAAGAAGATGCCAAGAAGTAATTCGTGCTGCTGGAGGGCATACGCGATACTAAAACACATTGGTTTTCAGATAGCGGAACATTGCCTTTAAAAAATTTTTTCTTTTCATTTTGTTATTCGCACTTTTTTTATAATTGTTAATCTTAGTTTACGAATAAAGGATTAGTTTAAAGTTCTATTAATCGATTTATTAGAAGAACGTATGTGTCTTTCAGAATATAAATGTTCATCTGTATATAACTATCACTTATTAAGTTACAGGGTTATCCAAAAGTGTTCCTTTAATTTTTTTGAGCAGTGTATATTCACTGCAAAATAAAAATTACAAATTGCATAAGTACATATTATTTATTTAAATACCGTCTTACTGCTCACAGAATTGTTGACATGTGTGAAACACCCCTCGACGCCTACTTTCAAAATTAGGTCAAACATGAGGAACATCAGATGATTTATGATGGTTGTCAAGGTAATCAGGCCCGCGAGTGTTTTGGTTACTTTGACACTCGGCGATGTACTTTGGGCTTGATTGTAGAATTTTTTTTCTTTCTTTTTGATTGCCACCCCCCAGTATAGTTTAACCAAGGAAAGAATACTATACTTAATGCAAATTTAAAACCGTTGCACGTCATACCCTTTGAGTGACGTCAGATATCGACAGTGTTGCCAGCTTGTAACCAAAATATCCGAGTGAGGGAATTACAGTTTTTTTTTCATAAAAACAAGATATATATAAAAAAAATTCCTATAGTTTATATATTTGTTTACTGCATAATATCTTTTACCATCAACTTTAGTAGATCCAACACTTCTTTTATTTACATCTTGCCAAGATCGATCAATGGTACCATTCTGGAAAATCCATGTTTCATCCAAGAAAACGAATTGGTACAAGAATGCTAATTTTTCTTTAATATATTCTTTCAAAAATACTAGTCGTTTGAAGGCTACATGGGAAAGTTCCATAAGCCCTCGCCTCAGTTCATCTTTTTACCATCTGAAGCCTATTATCTTGAAGAGGCTTCTTAATAAAATAATAACACAAAGATAGATCTTCAACCATCCTCCAAATCACTTGAATCACTTGCTTCATTTACTTAAATAATAATGGGTTGAATGTTCAGTCTATCTAATACATGTTCTCTTCCATACCATTTTAATATCTCGCTTTCCGTGTGCCGAATTGAATTTTTTCAAACATCAGGAGTAGCAATACCCAATGATTATTTTCACATATTCATATTAATAATAATAATAATATCCTTTATTGCCTACAAAATCTAACAAAAGACATGGCAACGTCACACAATTGATGTAGCAATAGCCCTTATTGAAATTGTCTGACTCTAAAAGTCTACCTACTGACAGAAGTATGAACTATATTAATTATCACAATGAAATATAAAAATAATAATAAAATAAAAAAAAAACACCAATAAAATTTATACGTACTTGCACATACGTTTTGACTACAAATTAAAACCAATGATAAAAGCCATTCACTCAATCATTCTGTTGATTCTTATTATTTTTTTTTGTTTTTAAAAATCAAATGAATAAAAACAACTCTCTTGCAGATATGAAACTACTGCCCATAAGGACCCCTTTCGTAAAAAGTAGAATTGTGCAAGGGTATTTTAAGATCAGACCTCCTCCTCATCACGATTGACATGGTATCAGAATGTAGCTGTTGATTTGTTACAAACAGCTCTGAGTGCTTTTTCACAAACATCACCAAACCCAGAAAGTACAAGGACGGAACCGTCAGAAAACCCAACTCCCTGAATCTTTCACGACAAGAGGCTCTCGGAGAAAGACGCAAAATACATCTGATGATGCGCTTTTGTACCTTAAATATCTTACTGGCGTCTCTTGACGAGCCCCAAAATATAATGCCATAATTTATAATGGACTGGATGCATCCAACGTAAAACAATCTGATATATTCAAATTTAGGGCAGCAGCTACACGCTAAAAATTAGTAAAGTAGATATAAAATATATAGACCTTAACACACTCTTTAAATTTACTTTTCTAACTGCTGTCAAGGGTAACAATGGGCCATTGTTGTTAAGTTCTTCCTGAAAATAACTTATTAGACAAGCGATTATCTCTTTGCACCGACTATTTAAATGCTTCGGCATGTTTCGCAAATAGTAAACAACGTAATCGACAGAGATATGTTTACCGGGTGTTGCATCGTCGAGCGGGACATAGGAAATCCCATGTAATTTTAAATGGGGTCAATTATTGGCTTCCCTAATTATTTTAGAGAAAAATTCTATTTAGGTTTATTAAAGAGCACTAAAACCCACATTCAAAAGAATAACTTTAGATATTTTTGATGAGCCCGTTTACGGGTTATCGCCGATTTCTTTTTAACTATTTCTCCTTTTTATGGCCCCGTATTTGCGGGCACCAGTCAAGGTAAAAGATGACTGTCAAATAAAGTTGTCATTTTGAGGAATATTTTAACATCTTCTTAAATCCTAAAGTTCTAACAATTTAATAGTACCTACCTATTAATTAGTAAAATATTGAAACATGTAAAATGTCATAATTAACCTTGTAATTGGATACTTTATTTTAGTTTTATTCAGATTAATTTGTACTCATAAATACACCTTTAATATTTTCGATGTACTAGTTTTTATAACAATAAAGCACACATTTCAAAATGACAACTTTATTTGACAGTCATCTTTTACCTTGACTGGTGCCCGCAAATACGGGGCCATAAAAAGGAGAAATAGTTAAAAAGAAATCGGCGATAACCCGTAAACGGGCTCATCAAAAATATCTAAAGTTATTCTTTTGAATGTGGGTTTTAGTGCTCTTTAATAAACCTAAATAGAATTTTTCTCTAAAATAATTAGGGAAGCCAATAATTGACCCCATTTAAAATTACATGGGATTTCCTATGTCCCGCTCGACGATGCAACACCCGGTATGCACTTTTGTTGTTCTTAAAAGAACAGTTTTTTAATGCTATTTATGAAAATATCTGGAGTTTTTGTTAAAAAATAGACGGCGCAGCAACACGGAATCACAAAACAATAATTACGGTTAGTTTTGCATAAACGTTAAACAAAGCTAACGAACGAGCTGGCGCCATCGCACCGTTTACAGTTGTGTTGCCAACTATCGGCCAATAAGATTCAAATTATATTAATTTTTACAATCTTAAGTAAACAAAATATTTGCTTTAAGTGGGTTCGTATCAAAAAAGAATACTTTAAGTTTGTAGTAAATTTAATATGGCATAAAGTTTTAATACTTTTGCCCAAATTTAATTTCCTCGTGTTTTCCTACGGATTGATAATTATCAGCTGATTGATGACGTGCATCGGTTTTAAATTTAAATGAACCGATCGAAAAATGGGGACTTTTGTCAGTTTATCAATGTTAGTTTCAAATCACATTAAGTTATGGCAACCTTTCCTTAGAAGAAGCTGTCACATAGTACGCACGGCAGCTCTCAATTGCGGAGGCACTAGGTCATGGTCCAAAATACTTACTTCCTTCCCTTTGTCGTTTATCTGCCTTGGAAAATATACCGAATCCCTGTATTCATTCGAAAACCATACAATAAACAAAAGTTAGATAGATTTCTTACGGGTTCTTCAATGTATTTTTACCTCAGGATTTGACATTTGATAGTTTGTATGTCGCGTTTTATCAAATTCTCGTATGCGAATCTGTAATTAGTGGGTTTGTCGATACGTCTGTGCGTCCGTAATAGTCTTTAATAATTTTCAAGAACAACTTGTTTATCATCTGCATTTGAAAGATTGAAAGTCACGGTGAAGTACTCGGTTCAGTGTGTATTTAGGTACGTTCGCGTTAGTTTTTAACTCCCTGTTTTGAATTACCTAGAACTTAGTAACCTTCGTTCTGCTTATGTTGCATGACGAAGCTGCACCATAAGTAAGAACCGGCCTGACCAATACCTTGTAGAGGTTGACCTTAGTCCTATGTGAAAGTTTACTCCGCTTGTGAAGCAGGAGGTAAATAGAGAGAAAATTGACGCAATGCAAGCTTTACTCTATTAATTGAATTGAGTCTCTAGTTATAGTTAGAGCCGCGGTAACAAAAATGCCTTGGAACTCCCAAACGGATGAAAAGCACGTTTTTGTATAGTTCGAGTGTCGTTCTCGAAATCCGTGTTGTCGAGTAGGGGTCTGGCGCTCGGCGGTGAGCGGCTATAATATTTTTTCCAAATTTTGACCAGCGGTTTAAAAAACATTTCCCAAACGGATGAAAATTACTGGAGGGCATCTAGGCAACCCCCCCAATTACCGGAAAAATATTTTCATCCGATTTGATCTTTGCAAAGAGCTCTTCCAGGAGTTTAAAAAAAAAATAGAAAAAAGGGGGGAAAAAAATTTGCTCATTTAAACTTGAAATTTGGCAGGGAGCTAGAGTTCGTGTCTGAGAATATGTAGAAACATTTTTTTTGCTCCATGTGTCGCCATCGCTTTATAACAGTTTTTCAAAATTTAAATGGGCAAAATTTGATAAAGTAATTCCCATCATGGATGAAAATTTGCACACAGGTTCTTTGACACCTACAGAACATTGAAAAAATTATTTTCATCCAAATTTATTGCGGCCAAGACCAGATCTTCCAGAACATGCATGAAAATTTTTACTTACCATTGAATAGTCACTCAACATTTACCGCCTCTCGGGAGCATATCATTTTTTTTTATATTTTTAAACCAGAGACAAATAAGTTTACGAAACTTCCATCTAAATCTCGCAAAAAATTTACGGAGAACTCCGGGATCAAAATCACGCGTGCTGGCGAGGTTTTTTGCTATTTGGCATAGTTTAGCCAGGCTCATTTTGGATGAAAACTTTTTTTTTAATAACATAATTATTAACGATTTATTTTAGTCCGGTTGTATGCATGCAGCTGATTTTTTTTTTAATTTCGGAGTTTGGGTCCATTTAATTATACTGGAGGTTACGACAAGGATCAAATCGGATGAAAATATTTTTCCGGTAATTTGGGGGTTGCCTAGATGCCCTCCAGTAATTTTCATCCGTTTGGGAAATGTTTTTTTAAACCGCTGGTCAAAATTTGAAAAAAATATTATAGCCGCTCACCGCCGAGCGCCAGACCCCTACTACTTGACAACACGGATTTCGAGAACGAGACTCGAACTATACAAAAACGTGCTTTTCATCCGTTTGGGAGTTCCAAGGCATTTTTGTCACCGCGGCTCTAACTAAAGCCTTCGGTCAAATATAAGTCCCAGGTATTTCACCTTCTGGCACCAGTTCACTTGGACTCCATTGACCCGAAGCCTTGTTTCAGGCCTGCGTAGTGCTTTAAAAAAAAAAGATGGCCTTCGTCTTGGAGGCATTCAGGCGAATCTTCCAAACCATTACGTGACTCTGCATCCGGCTATCGACAATGCGCGGTAATTTAGAAGTCGAAGTAGTTGCTGTATCAACAGCGAGAGCTTTGTAAATCTATCTCACGGAATATCATGAGTATAAATGTTGTATAACATCGAAGAGAGAGGTGAGCATTGCGGCACTCCCGCCCTGATGGGTTTATTTAAAGAAAGTGCGTACTCTGACGAGACCGCTATTCACCAAAAAGGAAGCTACCACCTTGATTAAGTAGTTCGGAGGTCCGAGTTATTTACCGTATGGCGTAAAGAAAGGAAATTTTGAAGGTTTATATACTTAAGAATTTATGCTTAAAAATGTGTATCATCTAGGGACCATTCTAGCACCTTTTATCTTCTTTATGTTTGGGGCTACGAAAATTGTGACCTACTGTCAAGATAGCCTTACACTAAATAATTTAAATTGATTTAAATGGTAAAAGAAAAAAGGTTATAACTGTGTTTAAGGGTAAATGAAGTTAAATAAATAATAAAAAAATATATCCAGATAACCTTATACAAGCCTGCAAGTCCACGAGTCATAAGAGAGATTTGGGTTCTTCTCCTTAGGGCCGAGTGGTCTCGAGATTTATCATTATGTCAAAAGTTTCTTCAGTTCAAAACATTTTGTATTTTTTTTAAAGCCGGTTTTGAAATATAAGACCGTTTTTATACAATCCTGTATAATATCTGTAGCTCATATTATATTAGGAACTTAATTGGAGACACTGTATAAATAATCTTAACTTTTAATAAGGTACATTATACATGCTATAAGTAACTGGACTTTGACAGGCTAAGTCTGACTCAGCGTTTGTAATTATTACTGTAACTCATTATTAGAAATAATTCTAGGAAATGCAGTTTAAACGTCTGTTAACGAAACCAATTATTTATGTCAATCAATAAGACACCAACACAGTAAGTTGGTACATATCTAGAATGACCAATCCCGTTTATTTTCTTAGCGTTACGTGAACGAAATTTTTTTAGCTTCCACCCGCGACCGGTATATGTTGCCTTTGTAGAGAACTTTACAATGTATACGGCCTGCAATACAGCTGAGGTCATAAATAATAATAATACTGGTGGTAATCGGTGCAATATTAACATAACTGTTAAACTATTTATTATACCGAGATATCAAAAATTATCTCGGTCTTAGCTCATATCATATTTTTAAAATAACCGAGTTTAGGCTAGTTTGGATGCTATACTACTATCATCAATAGCGCGTCAATGTATTATTAATTCTAGAGGTAAAATGCTGAACTAGAACTTTAAAAATCAAAATGAAAGACTAATAACTGAAGGACAGAATATATGCACTTAAATTCAGCCAAAATATGCGCATATATATGCCTTGTTTTACAGTTACATCCAATTTGTTCTTTACTTGACCTCCTACATTACCAGGAATGTTGTTACATTCAGCGGTAAAAGTTTCAACAATACTAATTGAGTCTCTTAAACCAAGATTTCTACTCTCTAACGAGGATATTATGTCCGGTATAAAACTGAAATTACCCTTAATAAAAACAAGGTCTTTAACTATACTTAACAGTTCTTTACTTTGCACATCACACTGCGAATCGTCATCTAAATTCAAAATTAGTTCTTTAATAGCTTCAAAATGTTCTGCGTAGAATATTGCGGCCTTAATCCATGTTCCCCACCGGGTAATTACAGGTTCTGGAGGTAAACTAACTCCTGGTAATCTCTCCTTATACATCAGCACTCTTAGAGGTGCGTTTAGAAACACTTTTTTACATTTAAAATTAATTTATTTACTAAGGGATATTCAGTTCTGACGGTTTCTGCGACTCAGTTTATTCCATGTAAAAGACAAGTCACATGTCCCATATTGAGGTAAAAGATTCTTATGTTTTGGCCTCTTTTACCATACACTGTGCTGCATCAGACAAAAGCACTAAAAGCTTCTCATCTGGGACTAGATTTGGTAAGAAAAAGCTCGATAGGGACTGCTGAATAAATCTTCTTTCTAAGCGTGGACTCGTCAGGAATGGCTTGTTGACAATATTTTTGCAAAAATCCTCTAAATTGCGGATTTTGCAATTTTTTAAGGGTTTGTGCGACCAAGGCCTTGCATAAGTCTTCTTGAAAAATTTCCTTTTCAGATTTCGATTTTTATCCAACATTTTGAAATGCGTTTTTTACACTCAGCTGAACTGGCTTATTTTTTGTAACTTTGATTTATGCAGCGGTGTTTTCAAATGTTGATAGATTTGGAACTTCTTTTCACTAACAATAATTTTTGCACAAGCTTTACAGAAGACTTTTTCTCCACTAAACTCTAACTCTGGGAAAATTTTAATCCACGACGACGTTTTCGCCACTTTAGACATTTTGAACACAAATTTGAAATCATTAGTTTCACACTGAAAATACTGAAATCTTTCGAAAAACTAAAACAGAGGTACGTATTTCAACCCGATATTAATACAGTTTGTTAAGCAGGTAATAATAAGGCATTATTAAATGACAATAAATAACCCCTAACTATATACCTGAAAACCCCGGAAACCCCAATAAATACCTTGTGTATAACCAAAATGGAAATATTAATTATTATATAATTATCTACAGATTGGAAAATCCCTGAAACAAGTGCCGGACTGGGCATTAAACCTATGAGTCTACGAGTTTTCATAACCGGGCGTTTTTAATTTTTTGATAACGCCGAAAACATAAAAATATGTTCCTAAAATAATAATTTGAGAAAAATATGCACTTTATTATAAAATTGATAAAATATGCAAAAAATGCATAATATGCACTTTGCTTATATTCCGCCCTTTACTAATAACGTTTTTAACTCGGTATTCGGTATACAGAGTGAGTCGGGAGGAACGGAGGAAACTCCAACAGTGTATTAGACACGCGAAAATAATGTGAAAAAGCCCATATGCTCTTTTTCGATTTGATTTGTTCTCAATATTTCCATATGCCATCCATATTTTTGATACCAATTTTCTCAAAATTTTCTATTACTCCCCTATCCTCCAGTGTTAGTTAAATTCAACATTTTAGGGGTTGTCGGATACCATCATTCTTTTATATTTTACTTTGTTGAATGTCAGAGAAAACGAATATACCTACACATTTTAAACTTAAAATATATTGAGTAAGATCGCTTATTACCTCAGTTTTAACTTAATTTAAAACAATATATTTTATTTGAATTTTAAAACACCCCTAAGGTCCTTATCCTAAGCAAACCTACAAACCAAACCGAAAGTTTTGTTTTACAACAGCCAACATTCACTCTGACTTATTTTACACTAATTAAGTCCTTTTCTTTCAAGAATAGTAGCAAACAACCGATAATTCATGAGTATACTAACTAGCTAACTAACCTCACTTTAAAGTTTTGTTCCAACCCGACCAAAAACCGTACCTCGCACTGTCCACGAACCGAAACTAACCTAGAATATTTAAGTTCTTTGTTATGGCAGGGTAGGCTTGCCGGACCTGGTTCTGATTACCAGGCGACTTGAAAATGAAAACAATTCATTTGATGGCTGCGTAAATACGAGCAATCCATATGACGTCCGGGGTTACAAGAGTGGAACGGTTATTAATTGGCAGTTTGCGAGTCATTAAAATGCTAATTGATATGGATAAATAATATATACTGTCTGCTGCCTGTTTGACACTGGATCGGCACTGCCGAACCACTATAGATTCCAAAACTCGTCCTTGTCTGTATAACTTATAGTAGTAGACCTAGTTAACTTCGATAATAACCAATCGGACAGAAAATGAAAGCTGGTTATTAAAATTAATGTGAGTTTCAATATATCGGTAAACCACAACTTGTGAAAACATTCTAAATATTTAGCTTAGGATAAAAATGGGATTGTTTCCAATATTTTTATCGTCTTGCCGCAACTTCTTTTTATCTAACTCGAAACGAATACAAATAAAATGTAAAAGCTTGTTACGAAAACAAAAAACTTAACCTAATTTATGGTTTAATGATTTTTTATTAATTCATAAATAAATGTAATTATTTACGTTGAAAATAATTTAATTTGAATGAAAACAAAATTATTTAGATCTGGAAAAAACGATACGACAGGAAGCTTATTAAATTTAAAATTATGTAAATATGAAATTGGGTACTTAACACCTTCGCTGTCCTGGGGATTACCGGCCATTCTCACGAACTGTTTACAGAAGTGTCATAAGAAGTTAATATTTATGTATATTTCGTTTAATATACTAAAAATTGTGGGTTGCTTGAATAGTTTAATAATTGGTTACTGGTCCAGTACAAAAATCTTAAATTATTCAGCTATGAAAAGAGCACCAGAAAATTGTTGCCGCCTTTCCAAATGATTTGTCACTTTTCTTAAGGCGGACGTAACACCACATAAAATATTATTTTCAGTCCTTAAACTATTAAGCAAGGATGTTCGCATATGAAAATGAAGCTAGTGCGTAGTGCGTATTGATTTGATTATTTGATTTGGTCAAATTTTGGAAAGTCTTTAATTACTGTTTCAATATATCATATCATGAACAAACCTGAACAAACCGAAACGGGATAGATAAACAACCAGAGGACAAAATATTTATTGGAAACTACTACCTTAAAAATAATAAATTATGATATTATTGGAAAGAGAATTAAACGACCTTGATAATGATGTGCCACTTGAACCCCCTCTCAGAGGGTTGAACCACGAAGGCTACAGATATTCTTTAAAAGTACCCCCCGTGGAAATAATATTTATTCCTGACCGGTATATTATTAGCTTATAACGTATTAGTTACGCGGGAATTATAAGAGTCATAACTCCCTTGGGATATTAAGAAAAATTTGACATAAAATCAAACGATTGACATCTAATGTCAATTTGATTGTCATCTATTGAAACATTTATTCCACTTTAAAAATGAACAAAATGTTACTAAAATCGGTCAGAAATAAAATTATCTATATATCACTGGAATTATAATGGTCTTAATTACCGAGGGCAAAGTTTACGTCCCGGGGGCCTTTGGCCCGAGGGACAGCAATTGCCCGAGAAACACACAAATACAAATACATAAATAACTATTACGTTATTACGATGCTATAAATGACGCTTTCGAAACGGATATTGCTCCTTCTTCTTTAAAAGTGACCACAGTGGTTCCCTCACATAAAGGAGGGGACTGCGATTCACCGGCAAACTTTAGGCCTATCTCCTTACTACAGACACTAGCTAAGGTGGTTAGAAAACTAATTGGGGAACGTGTTTTGGCATAACTTGCTGTGTTAAAAACAATTCGGGTTTTAGAAGTCAAAGAACACTAGCGATACGATCCTTTCGCTTTCAGAGGAGTGAGGCTAAATGATGGAGACTCGACCGCGGCAGTGTTCTGTGATCAATCAAAAGCTTTTAATTGTGTGAATTACAGAATATTGCTGAGAAAACTCGAGATATATGGGTTTAGGGGTTTGACGCTGGATTGGTTTTAGTCGTACCTAACGGGGTGATATTTGGGGGGGGGGGGGGGTCATCTTCTAAATCTCTGAGAGTTAAATCGGCCGTGCCTAAGGGTTCTATGCTGAGGCCGTTGCTTTTTGATTCTTAAAAAAACCTTTACAATGGCAACTTGAAAATAAAATAATAATGTTTCATAATTATTATTATTGTTGTTGATATCTCCGGATTGAAAATAATAATAATAATAATAATAATAATAATAATAATAATAATAATAGTATATATTACGTACTTTTTCATACAAAAAAATAAAGAATTTCTATAAAAATATAAAAATATATTATACCAATAGCACGCAAATATACTCGAGATAGGTCTAAAGTCTTGATAGACTTGTGCCAAATTATCCTTCATATATTGAGCGTTCAATATTTACTCAAAATTATATTGTTAGTAGAAATTTAAACAAAAACAGAAAAAAATAAAATAAAATAATAATGCTATTCATATCCAATATACAATATACAGACAATGCAAAGATAATACATCAACATCCAACACATATACCTACTAGGTACCAAACGTATGCCCATTTAGAAAAAATTAAGACTGCAAATGCGACAACAGACGACGTAAACCATGAATTCCTACCTATTTATTCGTTAATTATAATAGTTTTTAATATCTATTATACTATGTATATAATTCCTACTTTCACTAAGTATCCATTTGCGGGCTTTCTTTTTAAATAAAAAACTAGAATTCAATATTCTTAGTTCCGCTGGAATAACATTATATATTTTAGGTGCCAGGAAATAGTAACTTCTTTGTGTTATAGTTTTTGTTGTTTTGGGTACTCTCAGTGTATCAGTCCTTTGTCGCGTGTTATAGATATGGTTTACAGGAAGGGAAGAATTCTTACTGGCATGCTGTCGTACTAAAGAAGACAGACAGAAATGTTGCCTAATATCAAGCATTCCAGAATCTTTATAGAGTGTTTCTGTCGGGTACGTTAACTCTTTAGCAAAAATAATTTTCAAAATCCATTTTTGAGTTTTTTCAAGTAGCCCCAAATAATTATTAGTTACTCCTCCCCATGCAAGTATACCATACGTTAGGTGAGGCTCTATCAGAGCAAAATAGAGTATCTTAAGGTGTAATACTGAGAAAATGTTTTTAAAGTATTTAAACTTGCTTAAAAGAGATCTAATCTTTTTAGTAACAAACTTTATATGATGATCCCATTTTAAGTGGGCATCAATAATAATACCAAGATACTTGCCCTGCAGTGCCTGTTCAATTCGAGATGTGGGACAGGGACAATGGTCAGAAAGTGTTAAAAAGTTATAGTCAGGGAGGTTTGTACTGTATGATGTAAAAGGTATGTAGTAAGTCTTAGATACGTTCACCGTTAAGAGTCTGTAGTTAAAATAATGAATTAATTTGGACATTTCTGTTTCGATTTTTTGTTTGAGGTCGTTCCAGTTATTATCTTCAAAAAAGATAACTGTATCATCTGCAAAACTCATCACATCCCCCTCCACATCTAGTGAAAATAAGCCGTTGATGTAAATATTGAACAGCAGCGGACCCAGGACTGTTCCTTGAGGAACACCGTATTTAACAGTTTTTTCATCGCTAAAGTCTTGCTGAATTTGTACCCTTTGTGGTCTGTCTCTGAGATAATCCCGCATAAGATCATGTGCCGGTCCGCGAAATCCGACACCGTCAAGTACACTCATTAGCTGAGTATGATCAACAGTGTCAAAAGCCTTGGCAAGATCAACGAAAACCGCAATGGCAGGCTTCCTTGCATCCAGAGCCCGGTATATTTTTGTAGTCAAACATAGCATTGCATCTGTTGTAGACCTACCCTCCCTGAATCCGAACTGGTTATCCGATAGTAAGTTGTATTTATTTATAAATTGTGTAATGCGTTCCTTAATAATCCTTTCAAACACCTTAGCCAGTCCGGTAATTAATGAGATCGGTCTATAATTTGTAACGTTCAATTTATCGCCGGATTTAAAAATCGGTTTTACTACAGTTATTTTAAGAATATTAGGGAATATACCACCCAAAAATGACTTATTTATTATATGAGACAAAGGGTCAGCTATGTAGACAGCTATGTCTTTAAGCAAATCGTTGGATATACCATCGTAGCCAGGGGATTTAAAACTCTTTAGGGTACTGATCATTTTTATAACCTCATTTTTATCGGTCGGTTTTAGATATAAAGAATTTACCACGCTCGAAGTTGGTTTTTTCAAAAGGGTACTTTGATCACATGTTTTTATTATACTCGCCATGGTTTCGCCCACATTTGTAAAAAAGTCTCCAAAAGTATTTGCTATGTCTTTACCGTTTGTAGTAAGTTGTCCTTGAGATGTTTTAATTTCTTTAATATCACATTTTTTGTTGGAAGTATACAGTTCATTGACACATGCCCATATTTCTTTTGAGTTGTTTTTATTTAGCGTAATTTTTGATTTAAAATATTTAATTTTCGTTGACTTAATTAGGCTAGTTAATTTATTTCTGTATACTTTATATTTGTTTACGTTTTCATCGGAAGGATTTTTTATTTTAATTTTAAAGAGCGCATTTTTTGTTGCAATGGACTTTAAAAGGCCGTTAGTAATCCAAGGCGATTTTTTAGTTTGTCTGTAAGTAATTTTTGTTTTTGTCGTACAGTCGGTTATATATGAGGTTATCTTGTTCGAGAATTGTTCCATGCATACGTTTGTTTTGCTTTCTGTATATATGCTATTCCAGCTTTCGTTCGATAATAGTTCTTTTAATTTATTTTTATTTATATAACTTTTAAAAATATTAGCAGCTTTATTTGCATTGTTCTTTTTATGTTCAGGATAGATAATTTGGAGTATTTGTGAATAATGATCCGTTATATCAGTTTTAAGAATTATGGGTTTATAGGAAACATTGGGTGCTTTGTTACATTTTATAAACGCATGGTCAATACAAGTCACTGACTGGCCATGTATCCTTGTACCTGCATTAATAGCGGAAATAAAACCCTCCTCACTAAGAATATTTAAGTAATCACTACATAAATCATTTTCGCTCAATATATTTATATTAATATCTCCCATGAAGAGTTGTATATCATATTTGTTTTGGCATTCGCGCAAGTAAATCGATAAATCTATGTTAAAACTATCTATGCTTGTACTTGGAGGTCTGTATACTCCCGTTACCAGAACAGCCTTTCCATTAAAATCCAACTCCACCTGCAAGGCCCTGATGACACCTAAATTAACAATTTTATGAGTATATGGTAAAGAGTCCCTGACATAAATTACCAGCCCATCACTCTTATTTATCGTACCTTTATTATATAAAATATCATAACCATTCATTTTAAATATATCCTCACTATTTAGTGACCATGTCTCAGATAAGATTATACAGTGAAAATCCTCATCTAGTTCATGCAGAAGAGTCGAAAGTTCATCCATGTTTTTATTAAGGCTTCGAATATTTTTATGAAAAACCTTGATATCCAACTTCTCACCACTGTATAAAAGACCCTTACACTCATCAGGGGTACTTGCTATAAGTGTGTTCAAAGATTGAATTTGAAAGTTTTGTACATATGCGTACATAGTGAGGACAATAAATCTAAGATTACTACTAAGAAATCAGAATAAGTTATTAACAGCACAATTTAATTACTTTGCATTATTACTCTTTTGGGAGTATAGCCTCGTGATTCTAGGAGGCCCGTCCCGAGGTGAGCCGTCATCCTTAGCACCGCCAGTTGATTTAGTTTTGGAATCGCTTCGAGGACGCAGAACCTTGTCGTGGAGAGTATTAGGTTTTACCGGCAGCGTGTTGTCGTTATTAATGATAACCGATGAAGACGAAGCCAGTCCCACCACTTCAACAGATTTTGCAGTAGATTCTGTCTTTGTCTGTGTCGGGCACGAAAACGCGGTTGTTGTGGGGTTCGTCGGTACGAAGATATACGATTCCTTATCACTATCCGTATCATATACTCTGGGCGTAGGGGTACCTGGTGCGCTAATAGACGGTCTTGGTGGTGGCGGATTGAAGACCTCGTCCAAGTTAGATTCTACTGTAGGTTCAGCATCTTCTTTACCCAGAAGCTGTTCGTATGTGAAAGCCTCATCACCGACGTAAAGTTTATTTAATTTAATGCGGGCAACCAGTTTTTTACTTCTGGCCTCCCTAAGATGCGACACTAATACTTTATTTATTTCACGATCCTTTTTGCTGAGATCATGCGCAACGAAAATATTTTTATTCTTAAGCTTATACACGTTTCTAAAAATGCTCACCTTTGTTAGATATGACGTCAGTTCAATCATTAAGGGCCGTTTTGGTCTTTGACTATCGCCAATATAGTACACATTGTTTATATCTCCAACTTTCAGACTCAGTCCCAGCAGATCATTCAAGAGTGATACAACCCACTCAGGCAAGTTATGCTGGTCTTTCGTGGTTTGGATTCCATACACGACAATGTTGTTCTTCCTCAAATGCTTTTCCAATTTCTGCACTCTTTCTTCGAGAGCGGCATTTTGAGTTTTTATGGTATTGATATCAGCTGTTGCTTGGTTTATCCTTTCAGTTATTTCCAAGGATAGGTTCTGGATAAGGCATTTAAGTTCAGCCCTGTTTGTGTCCAATAGTACCTTTATTTTTTCAAGCTGAATGTTGTTGGTTATGTCATTTTGACTTGTCATGCTATGGTCGTAATTATACCGAACGGCGAGAGTACAAGTTAAGCCAAATTTGCCTATCTACCACACATTCCCCTACTAAATTCAGAGAGTAGAGTTCGTAAATTCTGCGATATACAAAACAACTTGGCAACAAATGTTGTTTTGGCGCGAAAACGAAAGATAGGTGACGTTTGAAGGTACACTATTGAGTGGGAAAAATCAACTGTTTCGATGTTACTTAACACAAACACGTATTCACAATCAAAACTGATCAAGCCATATACCCAGAAATCACATTTGATATTATTTAATCACTGCTAGAACATCACTTTTATAACGAACATCAGATGTAAGCAATACGCGATGTTGCCGCAATGCAATGCAAATTATACTTAATAAATATTAACTTGCGGTTTTCGCTGACTTCTTAGACTTTTAATCATCCTTGTAATCAGGTTAAATTGAATATACTATTATATTTACAATTATGGAAAAAACGCGCAATTCTTGTGAAGTTGTAAGACAGCGCCCCCTAGCGCCTAGTGTAAAACACATATTGCCGTAGTTCATATGATGATATATAGAGTGAGAAAAGCCCTTTTTAACAAAACTAAGTTTACTAAATTATGTTGAGCCAGACTGGAGTTATCAGCATTTATTACAAATAATGTTCAACCGTCCCCCACCACTTTATTTGAAAGTGGCGAACACGTTCTATAGGTGAATTTTAATAATAAATCTTCGAAATATACAAAAATGTTATTTTCGGGATACCTTAACTAGGCGACTTTTGAGGAAACTTCGTAATTCATATTTACCGTTACTGTTGCGCCCTCTAGCGCCAGTCTGAGAAACTTGAAAATAATTTCCAGCAATTTCTCATGACCACTTTACCTAATATATTTTTTTCCGCAAGCCATACAACTAACACTTTCTGAGATACGGCCGACAGCCATTCTTAGTGGGACACCCGGTACATAATACACCATGTATCGAAATTAAAACTCATGCAGGCTTCGCAACGTCTAACTTGCCGCTAAATTTAAAGTGAAGTTATGGTTATATCTAATCCTTATTATCGAGAGGAAATATTTTGTTTGAATCTGTTGTTTTTTAAATTTTTAGAATCAGTCTTAGAAGAAAAGAACTAATTTCGTAGCAGGACTTTTGAGCGCAGGCGTTTAGGCTTAGGCTTTTGGGCGCCGGCGGTTGGGCGCGGTACATTTGGGCGTAGGTTTTTTTGGCGCCGGGACTTTTGGGCGCCTATCGTTAGGTTATGACTTTTATAGAAAATAGCATTGAAAAAAAGCATCTGTGAATTGTTCTTTATAAATAATAAACCAAATTTACCTAAAAGTTAGGTATTTAATTTCATTTGCCATTATTATTAATACAAATTATACCAAGAATTTACTTAACCATAAGCTTTAATTCATGTGTTTATAGCATAAGCTCCTAAATAATATTTTATTTTTTACCCTTAATAAAAGTCATAATGAATGAATAAATAATAATAATGAAATAAATATAATAAAAAATAATACATTCTGGTTTTAATTCACTTAGTTCGACAGTGACAAATTCATGGGCGCCTAAATTTCCTTACGCCCAAATAGACGTCGCCCGAATGCCTTGCGCCAATGCCGACGCCAAAACGCCTGCGTCCAAAAGTCACTTACCGAACTAATTTAGTGTAAAATAAGTAACAGTAAGTGTTATCTGTTGAAAAACAAACCTTTCGATTTGGTTTATTTAGGATTAGGACCTCAGGTAAGTGTTTTAAGAGGAGGGTGGAATAATAATTAAATTGTAGAGGTTCACGAAATAGGATTCATTTAAAAAACTACTAATTTTCAAACCACTTTGATGGCACACATTGAAACATAAAACATGAGGCTCAGACTGCTCCTGTTTCTTATTACAAAAGTATAACTCTATTTTTATTTTATTCGTAGTTGTGTTATCTAAAGAAATAAAAATAATATACAGAACCGGGCGTGAATCCAGTAGGAGCCATAGGGGATCATGACCAAAAAAAATATAATACTATATCTTTATCATGAGTCAAGAATGTTATTTACATTTCCTTAAACTTTCCTTTTTGCATAGATATAAGAACAAATGGACGTGGTATTAAATAATTTATCATACGTCCATTCAATGCAAATATTAGAGTAGAAGACAAAAACAAAATTTGGGCGTGGTCTATAAAAATTTTTGCCTACAGCGCTACTTCTACGCCTTCGGCGCTCTTGCCCCTAGCTAACGACCCTCGAGCCGCCACTGCTTAGTTAACGTCATTTCTGAGGGCCTTTCTATACTTTTCTGCAATTTTGAAGTGTATTTTTTAATAGACAAACGCCATAACCCAGAAAATGTGCAGTTGCAGTAAAAGAACCTGATGCTTTTATATACATTATTACTTCAATTTGTTTAAAAATATGGGTAGCTAACTTCCATCTAATAAATATTTAGGTAAAAAAACCCAGTTCCGTGAAAAAAAATATTTACGACACGATTTTTTTCTCATATTCTGCCATGCTTAAAGAAATTTATGCCTGCCTTTTTTAAAACGAGGCCACTTATTTCTTGTTTTTCCAGTTGTAATGTTGTAAATTTTACCACCATCGCGTTTTTCCGAATTTTCCTCGCAAATAGGCTTTTTATGTGCTTTTGCCGCGTCGAGTCTATTTCCCTTTTTTCTCTAAATCCGTTTAGTATGCCTGAAGAATTTCAAAATAAAATTTAGCATCAACTTTATCAAGCCGAAAACCGAACGGTGGTCTAGCACACATCAGTGTATAAGTTTCTGCAAAAGTGAACATCAAAGCCGAACGATCGAGGAAGGGAAAGATCGAGATAGTACACACATATATATATACGACGTATGCGGGTAGTTTAGTGCGGGATTTGGCGAAGTCAGATGCAGCTTGGCCTATTTTTAGTATAATAAATCGTGATTATTTTAAAGTTAGTATACTAAAAAAATGTTTGGCTAGGTCACCATAGATTCAACTTTGTTCATAGTTGTCAAGCTTTCTTAAATATATGTACTGATTTTTTTTACATTTATCATCCAGGGGGTTCATCAAGGTTCCTATTGCCTCATACCTTCTACTATGCATTGACATTTATCCCCCTCTAAATTTTATTTGGCTGCTGACAAATTTAAAATGTGAAACGGAAATGTACTTATTTTTTTCAATGATGCGATTCTCCATCAAAAACTACGTAAGTAAGCAGAAAATTGTTACATTTATTCTGCTGGTTGCTTAGTTAAGAATTTTTGAATAAACAAAATTAGAACACCTATTATGCCCGGTTGTCCAAACAAGGTTGATGGCGCACCGGGTTGATTCCCTAGTGGTTACATTAATTTATACTGCGTGGCCAATAGGGTTGCTCACTGATTCGTTAATTTTCAGCTACCTTTGATTAAAACAATTGGTTGCCTAAACACTTTTTTATTCCTAAATGCAGGTTGGTAGCATATTATAAAGATTCACGACGAATACACTAGTCGATAATTAACGTTCATATTACTCACTGCTTTTTTACATTGTTTCCCTATAACTATCACTTTAAAGTACATCACAAATCCGCCCCTGTATCGTAGGGAGTTCAATTTCATACGTAAGATAACGCAGAATCGCTATCTGCTTAGCTTTACTTGAAAAAAAACCGTTAATTGCCCAAAAAGGCCTCAAAATCGTGCCGCTTGCGTAAGAGCAATTTGCGTCACGGAGCCATGATGGAAGACTCTTCAATTCCCAAAAAGGCCTTAAAATCGTAAGCGTACGTGACAGCACTTGCTTTAACGAACCATCTTGGAAGACTACATTCTCTTGACCGTTGCGCCATGCCGTCTCGTCTCTCTTCCGCCGCGCGAAATAACTCGTTTTCAAATTACTGGTTTACTGTTTTAAACAATATTTGAGATTTTTAAAGACGTTTTATCGCTTTTTGAGTTAATTCACTCTAAAATAACATGATAATATGTATTCACTAAATATCAGAATTTAATGAATGTATGTATTTTGTATCAAATTATACCAAAAAGCCAATAAATGTCATTAAAAACCAAATATTGTTGTTATTTATGAATGCCGATGTAAATAACAAACAAAGCTTATAAAAAAAAAATTAAAATTTATTTAAACTTTATCATAAAAAATAATGTGAACAAATTGTGACAAAAATTGGTATCGAAACAATAGAAATACTTTATAACTACAAATAAGAAATGTTCTGTACAAAATAAACCAAAAATGTAACTAATAACAGCAGCGTGACTAAAATGGTTCCAAGCGTTTCATGAACCCGGGTTTGCTTGAGGCAAATAGGTGAATTCTTGACATTTGGGCGTTGGTCCAAAAAAAATATTTGCTTCATATCAAACCCAGGTCTTCTAGTTACGCTACTGACTATTAACAGTAATAATATAGCAAAATAGCAAATAGCTGTTTACGTTTTGCACATTTTCTTAGTAAATTTAGTTAAGTTATTTGTCAGTTTTCACCCATTCACATAAGAATCTTATACCTCCCTTGCTTTTCTCTTGAACTTAGCTCAGTCAAGTGGTAAAGATGTAAACAGTTATAGCCTCTGGTAGAAGAAAAATAATAAAAACGAATGAACAATTATTGTGACATTTAGTGTTGATACTTTTGGCACTTATTAACTCATTTGATAGACAATTAAAATAATCAGGGTTTTGAATGTGTCACACAGTATTTGGGCTTGATAAGGTGTCCATGCAACACTTAAAGTAATAAATGGCAAGGAACAAAATAAAAAACTTACACGAGGCTGAACATTAAAGCTCCTTCAGCATGACTTATCATACAGTTCTATTTGCATTCGCTTGGGCTGTGGATATGTACCTCTTCAATAAACTATGGTTGGTAGATCTTTTTAAAGAGTATGCTAAAAATATTAGAAAAGATCCAATTTGAATTTGAAAATTCAGCAAACCTAACCTTCAAAGCGTAAATGTTACATTTAGGTTACATACCTGTGATATAAGATCGCGTAACAATCCTAAAATTCTCCAAAACCCGTAAAACGGCCTGTAAAGGATTAAAACGATAAATTATGATAAAAAAATTTAAAAAAAAATCAAGTTCCTACCAACAATTCGTTCGGGGGTTCACATTTTACAAGATTGACAGAACTTCTCTTCTTCTTCTTTTATCCAAAAAACGGATAATAAAACCCTCCAGTGAGTTGGCGTAATATTTTAACAAGGTCTGTCTCTTTTTATGGATCAATATTATGAGAGAGGGAGATAGTCGACAGATTAATATGCACGTCTGATTTGGCGAAGAGCACATGATAGTGACCGTTCGAAGAGCCCTCTGGTGGACTGGTGGCCCTAACTATTCAAACTAGATTTTGTAACGGTTTTCTTGTTGCGAAGTCTCCCATATTAGTTTCACCCATGTGCTGACCACATATTTCGCCCCATAGGAAGCTCTCGTCCACATCTCGTGTTCCAATGTTGACGTCTTACACGTCGCGTTGCGAAGCGCGTTTGACTAGCTACGTGACTGAATGTCAATCACTGCGTTAATTTACAAACAAAAAGATTAAATGCCACTTTCAATTCCAGACCTCATGCTGTTTCAGTATTTTTGATAAGTTCTTCGATAAGGATGTAATCTTCCGTCCCCGCTTCGTTGGCGGACCCGGTATGCAGAGCTGTGAGTAACTTAAAAAAAAATATACTTTTTAGTATCTAGATACCCAAAGTAACTAGTTACTTAGTAACTAAGGTACTTTTTTAATTATGCCGAAAGTAACTATAACTTCGTTACTTTAGAAAAGTATCTTGTATCTAGTTACTTTTTATGAGTAACTGTACACTTAAAAAGTAACTAGTTACTTTTAAAGTAACTTAAGTTACTTAAAGAGTAACTACATACTTTGAAAGTAACTTAAGATACTTTAAAAGTATCTTAGATACTTTTATCTAAGATACTTTGGGTGGTTTGATGAACCAAAAATGCACACGTTCTATTGAGATTTATGTTTTTTTACGGGAAGGAATTCAAAAAAAAAAATTGCAGGGGAAGCAAAGAGATTTCAGGAATCGGAGGAAACGAAAATTTTAAAGGTTAAGAAAACAAACTTAGATACGAGTTTTTTTGAATTTTTTCATGAAAATACCAATGATACAAGTAACGAAACCGACAGACTTTTGGAAATGCAAGTGCTACCATTTCCTCAGGAATCTGAAACCGACCTTACAATGTTAAAAAAATATCCTTACATTAACAAGGTTTTTCTTAAATTTAATACGCCGTTTGTTTTGTGGTTTCTTGTTTATTTAGTTTTGATACTCTATTTATGCTTATTTAATAGGTTTAGTTTAACAGTTTTTAAATAAAATGACATTTTGATTCTTTGTCACCTTTTTATTTTTGTTTAGGTTATTATTAAAATGTGTTTTTTATTATTTGAACCCACCTGTATTTAATATAATAATGTGTTTATGTAATAATATTAATTCGTCTTTATTTAATACATTTTTAGAAGCATAGCAATAAAACAATAATAGGCCCAAATTTAACGGAAATAATGAAATTTGTATGAAACTCTAAAGGGGTGGTTATTCGTTACTGCGTTTTACAATAATAATTAAGAAATCGTGTTTATAAATGTAAAATCTACCAATTAAAATCAGATATTTTTTAATCATTGGGAAATTGGGATGGCGGGCGTAAGTAGATAAAGAGAACATAGAAGTTTTATTATAAAGGCTTACCGAATTAGAAATGAGAATTACTTAATCTATATATAATAAATTTGTATCCGCTATACAAAGTTACAAAAAATATCAATTTTTAATAGTTCATCGTTTATCTTAAATTTTAAAAAGTTAAGTTAAAGCCGTATAAATGAAGTTAAGTAAATAAGCAACATTCTACCCTACATTTCTTAGAAAACAGTAACTTTTTTATGCTTTTAAATAATGTTTTCATTACCTTGTATCTGTAGTTACTTTAAAAGTATCTTAGTTACTTTTAGAGTATCTTAGTTACTTTAAAATTATCTTAGATACTTTCAAAGTATCTTAGTTACTTTTAAAGCATCTTAGTTACTTTTAAAGTATCTTAGATACAATAGCTAGTTACTTTAACGAAGTAACTTAGAACTAAGTTACCAACCTTTTGTGAAAAAGTATCTACAGAGTAACTGGTTACATTTCTGAAGTATCTTTCACAGCTCTGCCGGTATGTATAGTAAGTATGAACATTATAAACTTTATTAAAATTATATATGCACTGATTATGATAACACATTTAATTAGTGATGGTCTTTTCAGACTCTTTTGCTTTTAAGCGTTTATGTATTCTCTTAATCAGACTATTTCTTGTGGAGTTTTTTTTTAGGTGTAAGTGATGCAAATTTGCTGCCCTATTCGTTTTAATGAAATTTTCTTTCGTTGTTATGGGATTGGCGTAAATTTGATCTTTAATGAATCCTCACCTACAAAAAAATCTAGTGGTTAAGCGTGGAGAACGAGACGGCCAATGCTGCCGTACAAACGAAAAATATAAACTAGTCGCTTTTTGGCGACGAAATGTAAATTTTTACATAATTTGAAATTATTAAAAATTAATCTTTTTAAGCGTATATCGTTGTCAAATTATAATTTTTTTCTTTTTGAGTCTAAATAGCGTCGAATTCGAGACGCTCTATATAGAACACCCCTCACTTGAAAGTGTCGAAACTAAAATTACTTTTACTACATAAAGCAGGAATATTTAAATCCCCAGTTTCAACAGTCTGTTCTAAAATGTAAATCTCTGGCCTCGATCGACTAAGCTGTTAAGACAGTTTAAGACAAGGGAAAACAGATATCTTAACAATTTTTTCCCGTCCTTAACCCCGTCTCTGCAAATTTGAATGTGTAGTGTGTGTGCTGACACGTAAAAAACATATCGAACCCTATTTGTTTTCCCAAGGTTTTGCACTAAAAGAATTATCGTTTCTTTATTAAAGGACCTGTAACACCTTCTTATAGTATTCCATTTTTCTAATATTCATGTAAGAAAATAAGGCTTTAGGCGATAATTATACGGTGCGAGCAAAAATTATTATCATGACATGATTATTTAACAGTCGATTCGCTTATCGCTAATTTATCCAATTTCTTGAATAATTCACAAGATGGGTTTTACGGAATAGCACAAAAATTCATGGTTTGTTATCCTTATCAAAATAATAGGCGCCAGTGTAATGTTTCCCAAAATCATCGGTGCTATATTATCACCATAATTCTTGGGTGCCATCCACCCTTACTCTAACAAACCTACGCCCTGGAGGATGTACTTCAGGCAACAGTCCCTAAAAATTACCTATGTTGTGCTGCCTGAAACTTACCCCTTAGCTAGCTCAACTCAGGGTAGGTTCGCTATTTTGCTTCTAGATGGAGCGGTTTCGCACTCTTATATAAGTAAGTTAAAGTCAAATCCTAAAGGCGCCACCTTAGTTTTATTTTACTTAAAAGCCTGTAATTGTTCTAGTGTTTAGCCTCAGAAAAACATAAATTAGGTAAAAAACACTTATGTCACAATCGGTTTACAATAGCTCCTTATAAGCTCTCATTCACGTAAGTTCCGCAAAGTCACTCTATTTGAAATAAAGGTCAAATTTTTGCAGAGACCAATACAAATATTTATTCTTAAAAGTCTCTTAGGCCCTTGGCTACTCGGATTTATAAATGCAAGCTCTTTTTACTTTGGTTGACAATAGGTACTTAAAGTTGAAAGATAGATAAGTATGAAATAAAATAACAAAGTGGTAGTATTAGGTTTGACATAAAAGTTCTGAAGGTTTAAATTTACAAAGTTATCGATAAAAGAACGCAAACAGTCAAACCCTGTTTGATAGGGTCTTGCACAAGACGGCAACTGTCAAGACCTACATAGTAAAAAAATAAATTGTTTAGCTTGGTTTGGCAGCCACATAGACCTACATCCACGACATTGCCCCAGACAGTACAATACAAAATATTACGAGTACCTGTGGTTACTCGATAAGTATACTAGCCACTCGGACGTAGATAAGTTAAAATGTTAAAGTTACAAACGTTAAAAGTTTGAAGAAACAAATGGCCTTTATATCCGGGAAATAAAAATATTTACTCTATAACAATAATTGTAACTATATTTACCACGAAACTAGTTGTAACAGACCACTTAACGTTTTAAAATACTAGAGACTCTTGTGACGTCTTAACGCTATGTCGACATACGCTATACGTTTACAATGCACAAGTTCTGTACATATCATATGCGCAAAACTTTATCAAAACACTATTTATAGAACAATATGCAAATGCAAATTATTAAGATTTTAAGTTGACCAGGTTTTTAAAGACAAATTATCACAGTGTCTATAATTTAATAATTTAGGGTGAGGTTCGTTATTCTGAGTGGACCACAATACTCAGGTGTTCACAGAAAAGGCCTATCTTGAGAAATAGCATACACGCCACGGGAAATAATATAGCAAAGGTTGATTTCACGCTTTTCTGTCACTTACTGGGTACTCCCAAGGTTCCGTACTACTCAAGAAAAATGTTACTTAGCTGAAACTTTATGTGCTACCCAAAATTCATGAAGACACTATCTTTAGTAAAACACACACACATGGTCCCTCAAACAGTCAACGTGGGTACTACTACACTGCTAGTCTCCAAAAATTAAATTAATACATGGCATCTGGCACGTCCCGCGTCCAGTTTCATAAGACCCATTAAGGGCAATTAGATGCTAAAGTTTAAACCTACCTAAAATAACTAACGAGGGTTCCATTCCAAGTTGATGGAAAAGCGTTTTAAAACGACATTCCGCCTAAAGAATAGGCAAACTACTATGCCACATTCTTTTTAATAAATTTGTGGAAGTTTTATGGACACCACATGGCCTTCGCTGCCCAAGAAAACTAAAATTCGGGAGCTACTTCCACAAACGTGCTTTCACTTCAAGCGTCTATTGTCGAAAGCACCGTATGTTCTCCTGTTTCCAACGTTACGAAATAATTGTCGACAAATTTGTCATGCCAATCCATGAAAACTATAACCCCTTTTACACCTTAGAAAACTAACGGCAACCGAAGTCAACCAACGCAACCAATGCAAAAACTAACCAGACGTGACCGTGAAAATTCACAAAACTGTCAGTCTGACACTGAATCACAGCAGTCAAAACATTTGACCTACATCTTATAAACAAGGTTAAAAAGTTATTTCCAAAGACATTAGAACTACTAGACGAAACGATTCATTCATAATTCCCATAAAAGAGTATCGACTATTATTGTTTTAAAATAATTGGCGAGTGCGAGAGAAAAAGGCAGATCTCTTTGGCTCGATCGGCAACATTGTAAACCGTTCCTTGATTTTGATCGCCAGTGGTGTAGAGGTTAAAACCTAACAACAATGTATGAAAATAATACAACAATTTTTTTTGTATCAGAATTTTTTCCTAGAAATGGAAATAATGGCTACAAGAAATATGCTACAATAAAAAAAAATTAATCCCATGCTGGTTTCATTTAATTGTTTTTCGTCTGAAATCCTTTAACATATTGGATTAATTCTAAATCTTGAATTTCAGAATCACAAATTCACCTTTAATATAAGATTCCGAAATTTCTGAATCCCAGTATGAAAGAAATAGGTTATTTGGAAAATTCCTATTTTGAATTAGTTTCAGTTGGAAATTTATCACAAAATATGGGTAGGTACGTAAATGCAAAATAAAACACTGCTACTATTGCAAAAAAGTTGCTAAACTTTATTTCATTATTAGAATTGAAAACATTATAAAAACCTTTGTAAAAATTGTAATTACTAGGTAGACTACATTTATTCTTAATAAAATCTATAGGACATTATACGAGTGTCCCAATTCTATTTGGACATGAAATATCTTAGCTCCTGTATATAAAAAAAAATGAATACAAACATTTCTCTATTGAAAAACTGCCTTCAATAGGCATATACTTAAATATACAGGTTGTTCTAAACTTTGTAATATGTACTCATCGACTTAACCAGAATACCTATACACTAAAGAAAACCGACGTTTTCTTTTTTTCAGCATCTTAAGGAAACGCACGATTAAAAACCGTACGGTCGATGACCGGTTCAAGATGGCCTCTGATACGCCGACGACTATAAAAAATAGTAAATAAAAAAAAAAAATCTAAGTAACTCCACTAACTCCCCAGCAGTTCTGTTGTTAAAGACGTCAAAACAAAATTTTCAGTACAACATTGTAACATTTCTTTGTTTTTCTTATTCTTATTTTAAGTGTTCATCTCACATGATAACCATTACCATAACAACTGTTGTCATGACCATCGACGCGTTAACAAATAGTAGACCTACATGGTTGTTATGCCATCTTATTGATGCTCGTATAGCAATATTCTCTTTGCAACTGAGTAGTTTTCAACTATTTACGTTATTTATGAACTCTAAAAATAAAATATTATAACAAAATATTGATAAGAAAGCAACAGAAAGCGACTTGCGATTAATTATATTGGAAATTTAATTGACACTATTGCATATTGTGCAAATATTTTGAACGTTAAAGGGCTAATATTGACGGCATTGCACAATAATTGCAGAAACTCTGTATATGTTTAAAATTAATTGACAATTTGGTAGCAACAACCAAGATGCACTTTCTTCCGCGTTCTGTGGTCTGCTTTATACAGTTTTCAAGCTGAACAAGATTTATTTTAACGGTCGGGTTCGCTTCAGCCTTCGAAGTTGGTGTTATACAGTAGGTAGAGCTTCTGCGTTGAAATATAGTCGGGCTACAGGAAAATTCTTTGATTTCTTCCTTCCAAGGGCGGTTTTACGAGGGGGGGATAATAGGGTAATTCCCCCCCCCCCCCCAATAAATTTAGACTTTTAAACAAGCGAAAAGCAAAAAGATTAAAAAAGCAGAAAAACTATAGGTACAAGGTACAACCAAATGCTGTTTGCAGCGCCTCGATGAAACGACGCGACGCCCGTTTGGCTTCGCATTGCCTTGTTGCCGTTCATACTCAGGTGAATACGCGCGATTTACCCTTTTAGGTTACGCGGCTAATTATAACTATCTCGCCTTCGTGGATATCGTGGCAACCAATCATTGCATTTTCTTCTTGTTTCTGTTGAACAGCATCCGCTGCCCGCTTGTTTTTGTATTTTTCTATTGTGTTTTTGTAATTTTCTATTGTGTTTTTCAATTTTTCTACTTAAAAACCAAGCGTCATCATTGAAAAAGGTCGTGGCACCCAAAATTTTTTCGCTTGCTGCGCTTATTTTCTGGTTAGTTCGGGTTAGTAAGAGCTTTTCTATTTATTACTGCATGCTTGTTTAAAGAAAAATATACCTATCTAAATGCATAGGTAATTGATACCATTAAAAAAAAATTGGGATTTAAATTGGGAATGAACACTCGTAGACTCATAGGTTTAATGTCCTGCCGGCACTTGTTTCAGATATTTACCAATCTGAAGATAATTATATAATAATTAATATTTACATTTTGGTTATACATAAGGTATTTATTGGGGTTTCCGGGGATTGCAGGTATATTGTTAGGGGTTATTTATTGTCATTTAATAATGCCTTATTATTACCTGTTTAACACACAGTATTTATATCGGGTTGTAACACGTACTTCTGTTTCAGTTTGTCGAAAGATTTCAGTATTTTCAGTGTGAAACTAGTGATTTCAAATTTGTGTTCAAAATGTCTAGAGGGGCATTTTGATTCTTTGTCACCTTTTTCTTTTTGTTTAGGTTATTATTAAAATGTGTTTTTTATTATTTGAACCCACCTGTATTTAATATAATAATGTGTTTATGTAATAATATTAATTCGTCTTTATTTAATACATTTTTAGAAGCATAGCAATAAAACAATAATAGGCCCAAATTTAACGGAAATAATGAAATTTGTATGAAACTCTAAAGGGGTGGTTATTCGTTACTGCGTTTTACAATAATAATTAAGAAATCGTGTTTATAAATGTAAAATCTACCAATTAAAATCAGATATTTTTTAATCATTGGGAAATTGGGATGGCGGGCGTAAGTAGATAAAGAGAACATAGAAGTTTTATTATAAAGGCTTACCGAATTAGAAATGAGAATTACTTAATCTATATATAATAAATTTGTATCCGCTATACAAAGTTACAAAAAATATCAATTTTTAATAGTTCATCGTTTATCTTAAATTTTAAAAAGTTAAGTTAAAGCCGTATAAATGAAGTTAAGTAAATAAGCAACATTCTACCCTACATTTCTTAGAAAACAGTAACTTTTTTATGCTTTTAAATAATGTTTTCATTACCTTGTATCTGTAGTTACTTTAAAAGTATCTTAGTTACTTTTAGAGTATCTTAGTTACTTTAAAATTATCTTAGATACTTTCAAAGTATCTTAGTTACTTTTAAAGCATCTTAGTTACTTTTAAAGTATCTTAGATACAATAGCTAGTTACTTTAACGAAGTAACTTAGAACTAAGTTACCAACCTTTTGTGAAAAAGTATCTACAGAGTAACTGGTTACATTTCTGAAGTATCTTTCACAGCTCTGCCGGTATGTATAGTAAGTATGAACATTATAAACTTTATTAAAATTATATATGCACTGATTATGATAACACATTTAATTAGTGATGGTCTTTTCAGACTCTTTTGCTTTTAAGCGTTTATGTATTCTCTTAATCAGACTATTTCTTGTGGAGTTTTTTTTTAGGTGTAAGTGATGCAAATTTGCTGCCCTATTCGTTTTAATGAAATTTTCTTTCGTTGTTATGGGATTGGCGTAAATTTGATCTTTAATGAATCCTCACCTACAAAAAAATCTAGTGGTTAAGCGTGGAGAACGAGACGGCCAATGCTGCCGTACAAACGAAAAATATAAACTAGTCGCTTTTTGGCGACGAAATGTAAATTTTTACATAATTTGAAATTATTAAAAATTAATCTTTTTAAGCGTATATCGTTGTCAAATTATAATTTTTTTCTTTTTGAGTCTAAATAGCGTGGAATTCGAGACGCTCTATATAGAACACCCCTCACTTGAAAGTGTCGAAACTAAAATTACTTTTACTACATAAAGCAGGAATATTTAAATCCCCAGTTTCAACAGTCTGTTCTAAAATGTAAATCTCTGGCCTCGATCGACTAAGCTGTTAAGACAGTTTAAGACAAGGGAAAACAGATATCTTAACAATTTTTTCCCGTCCTTAACCCCGTCTCTGCAAATTTGAATGTGTAGTGTGTGTGCTGACACGTAAAAAACATATCGAACCCTATTTGTTTTCCCAAGGTTTTGCACTAAAAGAATTATCGTTTCTTTATTAAAGGACCTGTAACACCTTCTTATAGTATTCCATTTTTCTAATATTCATGTAAGAAAATAAGGCTTTAGGCGATAATTATACGGTGCGAGCAAAAATTATTATCATGACATGATTATTTAACAGTCGATTCGCTTATCGCTAATTTATCCAATTTCTTGAATAATTCACAAGATGGGTTTTACGGAATAGCACAAAAATTCATGGTTTGTTATCCTTATCAAAATAATAGGCGCCAGTGTAATGTTTCCCAAAATCATCGGTGCTATATTATCACCATAATTCTTGGGTGCCATCCACCCTTACTCTAACAAACCTACGCCCTGGAGGATGTACTTCAGGCAACAGTCCCTAAAAATTACCTATGTTGTGCTGCCTGAAACTTACCCCTTAGCTAGCTCAACTCAGGGTAGGTTCGCTATTTTGCTTCTAGATGGAGCGGTTTCGCACTCTTATATAAGTAAGTTAAAGTCAAATCCTAAAGGCGCCACCTTAGTTTTATTTTACTTAAAAGCCTGTAATTGTTCTAGTGTTTAGCCTCAGAAAAACATAAATTAGGTAAAAAACACTTATGTCACAATCGGTTTACAATAGCTCCTTATAAGCTCTCATTCACGTAAGTTCCGCAAAGTCACTCTATTTGAAATAAAGGTCAAATTTTTGCAGAGACCAATACAAATATTTATTCTTAAAAGTCTCTTAGGCCCTTGGCTACTCGGATTTATAAATGCAAGCTCTTTTTACTTTGGTTGACAATAGGTACTTAAAGTTGAAAGATAGATAAGTATGAAATAAAATAACAAAGTGGTAGTATTAGGTTTGACATAAAAGTTCTGAAGGTTTAAATTTACAAAGTTATCGATAAAAGAACGCAAACAGTCAAACCCTGTTTGATAGGGTCTTGCACAAGACGGCAACTGTCAAGACCTACATAGTAAAAAAATAAATTGTTTAGCTTGGTTTGGCAGCCACATAGACCTACATCCACGACATTGCCCCAGACAGTACAATACAAAATATTACGAGTACCTGTGGTTACTCGATAAGTATACTAGCCACTCGGACGTAGATAAGTTAAAATGTTAAAGTTACAAACGTTAAAAGTTTGAAGAAACAAATGGCCTTTATATCCGGGAAATAAAAATATTTACTCTATAACAATAATTGTAACTATATTTACCACGAAACTAGTTGTAACAGACCACTTAACGTTTTAAAATACTAGAGACTCTTGTGACGTCTTAACGCTATGTCGACATACGCTATACGTTTACAATGCACAAGTTCTGTACATATCATATGCGCAAAACTTTATCAAAACACTATTTATAGAACAATATGCAAATGCAAATTATTAAGATTTTAAGTTGACCAGGTTTTTAAAGACAAATTATCACAGTGTCTATAATTTAATAATTTAGGGTGAGGTTCGTTATTCTGAGTGGACCACAATACTCAGGTGTTCACAGAAAAGGCCTATCTTGAGAAATAGCATACACGCCACGGGAAATAATATAGCAAAGGTTGATTTCACGCTTTTCTGTCACTTACTGGGTACTCCCAAGGTTCCGTACTACTCAAGAAAAATGTTACTTAGCTGAAACTTTATGTGCTACCCAAAATTCATGAAGACACTATCTTTAGTAAAACACACACACATGGTCCCTCAAACAGTCAACGTGGGTACTACTACACTGCTAGTCTCCAAAAATTAAATTAATACATGGCATCTGGCACGTCCCGCGTCCAGTTTCATAAGACCCATTAAGGGCAATTAGATGCTAAAGTTTAAACCTACCTAAAATAACTAACGAGGGTTCCATTCCAAGTTGATGGAAAAGCGTTTTAAAACGACATTCCGCCTAAAGAATAGGCAAACTACTATGCCACATTCTTTTTAATAAATTTGTGGAAGTTTTATGGACACCACATGGCCTTCGCTGCCCAAGAAAACTAAAATTCGGGAGCTACTTCCACAAACGTGCTTTCACTTCAAGCGTCTATTGTCGAAAGCACCGTATGTTCTCCTGTTTCCAACGTTACGAAATAATTGTCGACAAATTTGTCATGCCAATCCATGAAAACTATAACCCCTTTTACACCTTAGAAAACTAACGGCAACCGAAGTCAACCAACGCAACCAATGCAAAAACTAACCAGACGTGACCGTGAAAATTCACAAAACTGTCAGTCTGACACTGAATCACAGCAGTCAAAACATTTGACCTACATCTTATAAACAAGGTTAAAAAGTTATTTCCAAAGACATTAGAACTACTAGACGAAACGATTCATTCATAATTCCCATAAAAGAGTATCGACTATTATTGTTTTAAAATAATTGGCGAGTGCGAGAGAAAAAGGCAGATCTCTTTGGCTCGATCGGCAACATTGTAAACCGTTCCTTGATTTTGATCGCCAGTGGTGTAGAGGTTAAAACCTAACAACAATGTATGAAAATAATACAACAATTTTTTTTGTATCAGAATTTTTTCCTAGAAATGGAAATAATGGCTACAAGAAATATGCTACAATAAAAAAAAATTAATCCCATGCTGGTTTCATTTAATTGTTTTTCGTCTGAAATCCTTTAACATATTGGATTAATTCTAAATCTTGAATTTCAGAATCACAAATTCACCTTTAATATAAGATTCCGAAATTTCTGAATCCCAGTATGAAAGAAATAGGTTATTTGGAAAATTCCTATTTTGAATTAGTTTCAGTTGGAAATTTATCACAAAATATGGGTAGGTACGTAAATGCAAAATAAAACACTGCTACTATTGCAAAAAAGTTGCTAAACTTTATTTCATTATTAGAATTGAAAACATTATAAAAACCTTTGTAAAAATTGTAATTACTAGGTAGACTACATTTATTCTTAATAAAATCTATAGGACATTATACGAGTGTCCCAATTCTATTTGGACATGAAATATCTTAGCTCCTGTATATAAAAAAAAATGAATACAAACATTTCTCTATTGAAAAACTGCCTTCAATAGGCATATACTTAAATATACAGGTTGTTCTAAACTTTGTAATATGTACTCATCGACTTAACCAGAATACCTATACACTAAAGAAAACCGACGTTTTCTTTTTTTCAGCATCTTAAGGAAACGCACGATTAAAAACCGTACGGTCGATGACCGGTTCAAGATGGCCTCTGATACGCCGACGACTATAAAAAATAGTAAATAAAAAAAAAAAAATCTAAGTAACTCCACTAACTCCCCAGCAGTTCTGTTGTTAAAGACGTCAAAACAAAATTTTCAGTACAACATTGTAACATTTCTTTGTTTTTCTTATTCTTATTTTAAGTGTTCATCTCACATGATAACCATTACCATAACAACTGTTGTCATGACCATCGACGCGTTAACAAATAGTAGACCTACATGGTTGTTATGCCATCTTATTGATGCTCGTATAGCAATATTCTCTTTGCAACTGAGTAGTTTTCAACTATTTACGTTATTTATGAACTCTAAAAATAAAATATTATAACAAAATATTGATAAGAAAGCAACAGAAAGCGACTTGCGATTAATTATATTGGAAATTTAATTGACACTATTGCATATTGTGCAAATATTTTGAACGTTAAAGGGCTAATATTGACGGCATTGCACAATAATTGCAGAAACTCTGTATATGTTTAAAATTAATTGACAATTTGGTAGCAACAACCAAGATGCACTTTCTTCCGCGTTCTGTGGTCTGCTTTATACAGTTTTCAAGCTGAACAAGATTTATTTTAACGGTCGGGTTCGCTTCAGCCTTCGAAGTTGGTGTTATACAGTAGGTAGAGCTTCTGCGTTGAAATATAGTCGGGCTACAGGAAAATTCTTTGATTTCTTCCTTCCAAGGGCGGTTTTACGAGGGGGGGATAATAGGGTAATTCCCCCCCCCCCAATAAATTTAGACTTTTAAACAAGCGAAAAGCAAAAAGATTAAAAAAGCAGAAAAACTATAGGTACAAGGTACAACCAAATGCTGTTTGCAGCGCCTCGATGAAACGACGCGACGCCCGTTTGGCTTCGCATTGCCTTGTTGCCGTTCATACTCAGGTGAATACGCGCGATTTACCCTTTTAGGTTACGCGGCTAATTATAACTATCTCGCCTTCGTGGATATCGTGGCAACCAATCATTGCATTTTCTTCTTGTTTCTGTTGAACAGCATCCGCTGCCCGCTTGTTTTTGTATTTTTCTATTGTGTTTTTGTAATTTTCTATTGTGTTTTTCAATTTTTCTACTTAAAAACCAAGCGTCATCATTGAAAAAGGTCGTGGCACCCAAAATTTTTTCGCTTGCTGCGCTTATTTTCTGGTTAGTTCGGGTTAGTAAGAGCTTTTCTATTTATTACTGCATGCTTGTTTAAAGAAAAATATACCTATCTAAATGCATAGGTAATTGATACCATTAAAAAAAAATTGGGATTTAAATTGGGAATGAACACTCGTAGACTCATAGGTTTAATGTCCTGCCGGCACTTGTTTCAGATATTTACCAATCTGAAGATAATTATATAATAATTAATATTTACATTTTGGTTATACATAAGGTATTTATTGGGGTTTCCGGGGATTGCAGGTATATTGTTAGGGGTTATTTATTGTCATTTAATAATGCCTTATTATTACCTGTTTAACACACAGTATTTATATCGGGTTGTAACACGTACTTCTGTTTCAGTTTGTCGAAAGATTTCAGTATTTTCAGTGTGAAACTAGTGATTTCAAATTTGTGTTCAAAATGTCTAGAGGGGCGAGAACGTCTTCGTGGATTAAAAATTTCCCAGAGTTAGAGTTTAGTAAAGAAAAAGTCTTCTGTAAAGCTTGTGCAAAAATAATTGTTTGTGAAAAGAAGTGCCAAATCGATCAACATTTGAAAATACCACTGCATAAATCAAAGTTACAAAAAATGAAATCTCGGCCAGTTCAGCTGAGTTTAAAAAATGCATTTGAAGATGTTGGAGAAAAATCGAAATCTGAATAGGAAATTTTTCAAGAAGACTTATGCAAGGTTTTGGTCGCAGCAAACATACCCTTAAAAAAATTGCAAAATCCGCATTTTAGAGGATTTTTGCAAAAATATTGTCAACAAACCATTCCTGACGAATCCAGGCTTAAAAAGAAGAATGTTTATTCAGTAAACGAAACCTTTTTAGAAGAAATTAGAGCTTCACTGGGTGATAAAAATTTTTACATTATTGTTGATGAAAGCACAGATGCTTGTGGCAGATATATCGCACATCCTATGATTGGAGCACTTCAAGAAGATAAAGCAACATACCCATATTTAAAAGCTTCTAAGCTGCTAAACAAAGCTAATAATGAGACCGTAACCCGATTTATTCAGCTTTTTCTTACCAAATCCAGTCACAGATAAGAAGTTCTTAGTGCTTTAAGCTTTTGTCTGATGCAGCACCATATGGTAAAAGTAGGCCAAAACTTAGGAATCTTTTACCCCAATATGGGTACATGTGACTTGTGTTTTACATGGAATAAGCCGAGTCGCAGAAACCGTCGGAGCTGAATATCCTTTAGTAAATAAATTAATTTCAAATGTAAAAAAAGTGTTTCTAAAAGCACCTCTAAGAATGCAGATGTATAAGAAGAGATTACCAGGAGTAAGTTTACCTCCAAAATCTGTAATTACCCGGTGGGAAACATGGATTAAGGCCGCAATATTCTACGCAGAACATTTTGAAGCCATTAAAAAACTTATTTTGGATTTAGATGACTATTCGCAGTGTGTTGTGCAAAGTAAAGAGTTGTTAAAAAGTGCAAGTGTAGCTAAATATCTTATTTTTATTAAGGTTAATTTCAGTTTTATACCGGACATAATATCCTCATTAGATAGTAAAAATCAATTAGTATTGTTGAAACTTTTTCCGCTTAATGTAACAACATTCCCGGTAAAGTAGGAGGTCAAGTAAGGAACAAATTGGATGTAACTGTAAAAAATAATGATAGATTTAAATACTTAACTGCAGTAAAAAGCATTTATGAAGGTAAACCATCCAACGAAGTTGTATCTTAACCTTATACTTTACTACCTGCAGTATTGTCCGATTACATCAGTAGACGTTGAAAGAAGCCTCTGTTTGTATAAACAAATTTTTACTGATAAAAGACAATTCTTTTTAGTTGAAAATTCTGAAAAATATTTAGTAATATATGCCTTTTATACAATTTCAGGTTAAAAAATTGTTTACTTTTATTTTTCTATGTTTTTTTTTTTTCATGTTTTTTTTAATAAACATCTTTTTTAGAACCCAGAGTGTTTCTTTACCCTATTTTACTATAATAAAGTAAGAAATATTGCATACCAGTATGCATATTTGGTCAAGAAAATGCATATTATAACTGTATATTTTAAAGGCAAGCAAGGCATATATATGCGCATACTTTGGCTGAGTTTAAGTGCATATATTCCGCCCTTTAGTTATAAATAATAATAACATAATAAACAATCTCAGATTATGATATTAAATAATACCGTTTAAAAAATGGTATGTAGGTACAATAGAGCTGAAGTTGAAATGATTTCTTTAAGAACCGACGAATAGGTTTTAAATGTCAGTGCCTAAACAAGGGCTCGATTTAACAGATTTTATCAATATTTTTCCGATGCCGCTAGCATACGTTATTTTATAGACGTCATTTTGTTTTAAGTAAAATTACGGTAACGCCGCCATTTTAAAAGTGAATATTAACTTGCTGTAGGTCATTGAAAAGGTAATATTAAGAAGAATTCGACTGTGCAAAAGAAGTAAGTACAGGTTGTTACTTTAAAATAAAAACTTTACGTAACTAGGAGATTTAGGAGTAAGTATTGTATGTGCAACATGGCGAAAGGAACTAAATGAAGGAAAGTGGTGCTTAGTGTATTTGTAGACTTGCAGCATGCGTTTGAATCAATCGATCGTAAAATTTTTATAAAAAAGTTACGACGATACGGTGTAAATGGCAGTGCATTACATTGGCTTAAAGATTACTTAAGTGCCAGGTATCAAATGACTAGAGTGGACGATAAACTATCAACTAAAAGGAAAAATAAATGGGGCGTTCCGCAAGGAAATGTGCTAGGTCCTTTATTGTTTGTTATTTATGTAAATGATTTTAGTTTAGTATAGAAATAAAGACATTATTATTATTATTATTATTATTATTATTATATTCATATAGCTCTAAAAAAATCTTTTGGGAATTTATTTGCGGATGATACCCGTATTTGTGGCTCAGGAAATAATATTAGGGAAATAACTGATATTTTGAACAATGAACTTAAAATAATGTATGACTGGCTCCGTCAAAATATATTAAAACTGAACACATCAAAGACAAAATGCATGATAATAGGTTCAAAAGTAAATTGTAAGAAGTATGCTGAATCAGGATTATCCCTTAACATAAATGAATGTGAAATTAACTCTGTGTCGGAAATAAAATATTTAGGAGTTTTTTTGGATCCTCGGCTTATTTTTGCTAATCAGGTAGATGATCTTTGTAAGAAATTGGGGGAAAAGATTGGCTTCTTCTATCGCGTTTCGAATTGTTTGTCCCAATGGGCCAAAATACTTGTTTATAACACAATTATTTTACCTTACTTCAATTACTGTTGTTCCTTATTAATATCGTTTACTCAGGAAAATATATATAGGCTGTAGATTCAGCAAAATAAGATTATGCGAATTATTCTACAATGCATTAGATATACTTACCCCAGTAAGAAACATGCTACAGAATTTAAATTGGTTCTCTGTGGAACAAAGCATCAGAAGAGCGAACTTTACTCTAATATATGTATAAAATAGAACATGAGCAGTTACCAATATATTTTAATGCTTTTCTTAAAAAGAGATCAAATTTTCACGATTATAGCATTCGCTCTGGCCAACACTATAACATTGAAACAGTTAAGACAACATCCTTACAAAAGTCGTTATTTTTTGAGGGAGTTTGCCCTTTTAATGACCTCCCGGAGAGGATTAAAAATGCAAATAATTTAGGCGACTTTGGCAGAAAATTATTTCATTATTTAAGGAATACCTACGTAGATTAGGGTTTATAAATTTTGAAACTAACATGTAAATACTGTTTTTTTGTAATATTTTAGCAATAACTAGCCAAGTGCTAGATAAAGATTATTATTATTATTATTAAAAAAAAAACTTTCGGCGAAACCGGACGTTTATTTGGCCTTTAGGTAAAAATTAAGACTTTGTTATATTATTTAAAGTAAAACACTTTTTTTACTTCAATTTCCACTTTATTTGACAATACGACATGTTTCACTGCACTGCAGCTTCGTCAGGTAATGTACAATTATTAATTTTAAGTTTACGCTATTTAAGTGCATGGCTAATGACAGTGCCAGTTAGGTATTGTAAAAGATGGGGTTTTTTTCCGATAATTAATAAGTATATTCTACAATCTAATTTAAATATCAAATAAAATTGGTCTTAAATATTGAAAAGGTTGGTATTTTCCTAACTTAATTAATATTATAAAAGGGGGTGGGTTATTTACAAATTTAATGTGTCTTGCTTAAAGTTTTATTGTCATATTGTGAGAAGAATATTAAAATAAGTTTAGTAAAGGTGAATTGTTTAGGTCTAGTTGATTATTTAATAACATATTTGTATTTTTAAGCTTGTTTATTTCTAATGATTCGAGGTGATTTAGTTTTGATCCTTTGTTTTCTAGATGTAGTATTTTAAAGTCTTCATTAAATGAGTGTTTTGTTCCTATAAGATGATTCGCGTAGTTTGAATCATTTTTGCCATTAATAAAACTATTAAAATGTTCTTTGATTCTTTTCGAGAAACTTCTACCTGTTTGACCTATATAGGTTTTTGAACAATCTCCGCAATTTAATTTGTATACTCCCGATTTATCATCTTTGTTGGTTTTAGTTTAACAGTTTTTTATTAGTTTTCCTATGGTATTTTGAGTTTTGAAAGCTGTGTTTATATTAAGTTTTTTTAAGAATTTACTTATTTTTGTGCTTATGTTTCCTATATATGTGATTATCCTGTATGAAGTTGGTTTTTCTTTTTCTTTTAGATTTACCATTGCTATGGCTTTTTTGTACATTTTTTGTTTTAATATTTTATCTATAATTTCTGATTGGTACCCGTTATTTGTTGCAATTTGTTTAATTAGGTCTAGTTTTTTTTGAAAATCTGTTGGTTGAAGGGGGATTGAGATTAGTCTATGGACCATGCTGTAAAAAGCAGCCATTTTATGTTGGATAGGATGGCAAGATGAGTTGTGTATTGTTGTGTCTGTGTGTGTTGGTTTATGAAAGATTGAGAAATTATGTTTGTTATTTACTTTCTTTATAGATAGATCTAAGAAATTGATGGAATTGTCTATTTCTCTTTCTATGGTAAATTTAATGTTTGGGTGAAGAGTATTGATGAATTCTATAAACTGATTTAGTTGTCTATCCGTACCGATGAAACAAGTTAAAACATCATCCACATACCTATACCAATACAGAAATTTCTTAAAGAGGGAATGATTAATAATTGTTGACTCTACAGCATCCATAAAAATCTCAGCGAGGAGGGGACTCAGCGGGTTTCCCATAATTAAACCTTCCTTTCTGCTATAAAATTTATTGTCAAATTCAAAATAATTTTGATTTAAACACAAGGTGAGGGTCTGCATTATTTCTTGTTTTTTAATAATATTTTGAAAATTATTAATTGTTTCGTGCTCTGTACAATGATTTCGTTTACACTCGGTATAGATAAATAGGTGGTAAAAAACAAATATTTGCACCTAATACCGTACCATTTATTTTGTTTTTCCCTTCCTTAACCCCGTCCCTGTCGAGTGCGTAGACCGTGTGCTGACTGTAACTGACAAGTGATAAACTGATAGAGCCCTTTTTGCTTTCGACGTAGTTCTAATAAAGGGCGGCCGCGGCACACGATGAAAATTATGGAGATCGATAATGAAGTGGATTGACGGATTCCAGAAGGGCCCCTTCAGGATTTGGTTTATGGTTTAGTGGGTTATTTCGCGAACAGAAGGCAACGATGAAATATTGAGTGCGTTCCGAGTAAATCTGATAACTTTTTTAGTAGCGTAGGCATTTATTCACGTTTCCTTACGCACATGTTGAAGTAGGTACTTAAAAGGGGTTTAAACTATGTTTAAAAGGAAGAGAAAATATATTTTTTTTATTATTCTATGGTCGAGTAGAAATAGCGCGTCCTGTATTTATATTTTAAAATAACCAGTCTATTGACGAGAGTCTGATGGCGATGGCCTCGAGATATATTTAATTCATTGCTGATATTTAAGGTGTCAATCAGCCGTAGACACGCGAAATATTGACAGACATCCAACCAACATGGCGGTTTGTTTTGGTTAATTTATAGGATATCGGAAAAATATCCAATAGTTCCTATTCCTTCTGGGTTTTATATTTTATTTATAATTGACAAGATCAATACATAACCTACCAGAGGGATGGTCCGTTCTTGGTACCAGATAAATGACGTAGAAAAAATATTTTTGGAGAGAGAGTTTTGGAGGACTTGAGGTTAAGAGCCAAGAAAAGCAAACAACGAGAAACGACAATATGAAATTTGGCGAAATCATTGGAGTGTGAGTTAAACCCGGTTAACTGTCATAAGTTTAAGCCGGCCGTGTTTCAGCCATTAGTCCGATAGTCGATGAGTTATCGTTATCGAGTTTAGTTGTCGTTTTTGTTGAAAGAATTGTAGTTTTTGTGAATGCTGTGCTATTGTAAAACTATGCCTGGTAACACCTGTGCGATTCGAGGGTGTCCCTCAAAAGAAGGTTAAGGATTAAGCATGTTTGCATTTCCAAAAGAAATAAAGGGATACATAAGAATACACTATTTTTCTACTTCTATATTAGTAAGAACCTTCTTACGCACTGTCTACTTTATTCGTAAAATTGTAATTACAGACACTATGTATATTGTTAGTAGCCAAGCTGTGCGTAAGAGCAGTCACGTAATATTATAATGTCTGTATTAACAAGGGTAATTTTCGCTAACGCTCGTACCGTACTTTTCGAAATCGTGTGAAATGGGCTTCTTACCACACTTGGTATGTAATATATTATTTTATTTCCTTTCTAAAATATACTATCGCTAAGTAACGCTTAATCAATAAAACATTTCAAACATATTTTTATTTTATTTAATTTTTTTATAATTTTACGAAGTTTGCTGGAAAGCCAATTACATGAAACGCAGAAGATATTCATGAAAAAGGTACTTCTTACTAGATACCCACATTTTTTATTTCAGTGTAAAGCATTTACTTCATCGCTTTAGTGCTTCTTTTAGTGTAATAACCCGGCCAACTGTCAAAATTTCAAGGTGAAGGACATATAATTTGGTCCCCATTTAATCAATGCTAAACTCGGAATTTAAAGCCTCAACTGTGTAGAAAATTTGAAAAAAGAATTAAAGTTAAATATATTTTTTTATACTTACTTCGGTTTTTTTATTCTAATATAAAATAACACATTCAGATGGGCTTGATATTTTCGACACTGGAACAAGTTCAGGATCCTCTTCCTCTGTCTCAGCGTTGGGAGTAGTTTCATTCATTTCTTGGATCTCTTCAATACACTCGATGATAGTCAATTCTGCACTTTCTGTTGGCAAATCGTTATCAATAAAGGCAAATTATTTGAAGTTCACAAATGTGTCCTTAATGTAAGGAAACTGTTGTGCGAGCGGAATATTATCTTCTTCTTTGAAGTCGTCAATACTATCTGTATTACATATTGCGCCAGGCCACCGAAACCAGGTGTTGGTTATGGTAATAATAATTTTGATTTCATGAAGAGGACAACCACTGTCTGTACATGTTAAAAGCCTCTTAATAAGGTAGCTTCTGTAGAGCATTTTAAAATTCCGAAAAATGTCTTGGTTCAAAGGTTGGCAAAGTGAGGTAGTATTGGGTGGAAGAAGAATAAGTTTTACATTATCCAGTGTAATTTTTATTATTAAGAAACAATACCACTCTTCTATTCTGCTTCCTTAATTTGTTATAAAATCTGTGAAGCCATGTTGGAATGATGTCTGCTAAAATATGGAGCATTTCTGCTTTTGCCTATTATAAGTGGGTTTTCCTTCTCACCTTCCATATTTGCACAGAATAGAATTGTAAATCGTTATTTTGCTGTTTTTTTTGCAGTACACTTGTCATCTTTCAATGCATATGTTTCTCTTGGCAATGCACGATAGTAGAGATCTGTCTCTTCTGCATTAAATACGTCCCTTGGGGCATAATACTTTAAAAGGGTCACTAGGCTGTCTTGCCAAGCAGTGGCGTCTTCGATATTTATATCGGCTGATTCTCCACATATTTTCTTGAAGGTAATATCGTGCCGACTACGGAATTTTTGTAACCATCTATTTGATGCCTTGAAGTTATCTAATCCTAGACATTTAGCAGATTCGAGAGCTTTTGATTGAATTATTGACCCGGATATTCGTAAGTGCTTGTTTCGCCCCTTACAAAACCATTGGTCCACTGCCAGTATGTTCGGTTTTGAGATATTTTCTTTTTCGTTCACCGTTGCCACCCTCTTGAAACAAATTTCTAACTTTTGCTTTATTTTAAAGCAACATAGTCACTTGGGTATTACCCACTTTAAATTTTTCTGTTAATTTCCTGGTACTTAAACCAGTTTTTTCACTTTCCTCGATGATTTAAATTTTTTCGCTTAAAGAAAGACATTTCCTTTTTCCCGCCATCTTAATATATTTACGTTAGTTCCAAAATACACAAAGACTGTTCAAAACAAAAATAATGTTAACAACCTATTTATCAGCCTTTTAAGCAAAGTGAATGGGTCCGCCTGCAATAAAGTAATAATTAGTGTATGTACCGGGTGTCCCACTAAGAATGGCTGTCGGCCGTATCTCAGAAAGTGTTAGTCGTATGGCTTGCGGAAAAAAAATATATTAGGTAAAGTTGTCATGACAAATTGCTGGAAATTATTTTCAAGTTTCTCAGACTGGCGCTAGAGGGCGCAAGAGTAACGGTAAATATGAATCACGAAGTTTCCTTAAAAGTCGCCTAGTTAAGGTATCCCGAAAATAACATTTTTGTATATTTCGAAGATTTATTAATAAAATTCACCTATAGAACGTGTTCGTCACTTTTCAAATAAAGTGGTGGGGGAAGGTTGAACATTATTTGTAATAAATGCTGATAACTCCGGTCTGGCTTAACATATTTTGGTAAACTTAGTTCTGTTAAAAACTCTATATATCATCTTATGAACTACGGCAGTACGTGTTTTACACTAGGCGCTAGGGAGCGCTGTCTTACAACTTCACAAACATTGCGCGTTTTTACCATAATTGTAAATATAATAGTATATTCAATTTTACCTGATTACAAGGATGATTAAAAGTCTAAGAAGTTAGCGAAAACCGCAAGTTAATATCTATTTTTAATCCGGAGATATCAACAACAATAATCATAATTACGGAATATTATGATTTTATTTTCAGGTTGCCATTGTAAAGGTTTTTTTAAGAGTCAAATAGGCCTTGGAGAAACAAAATATGAATTGAAACTGTGCACGCGTGTCACCTTTCATTATTACGTTAAAATTTTTGTCGTGTCGTATTTGATTTTCAAAATGCCTCTGTTACTTGAAGAAGCGGTTGACATCATTGCGGTGTATTTTGAATGTTTGGGAAATGCAATAATTGCTGAACGGGTTTACGCAGTACGATACCCTCAAAGGCGCCGATACGACAGTAGAATGTTTAATCGTTTAGCCATCCGTTTTCGTACTACTGGAAGTATTCGTCGCCCTGTATATCGCAGACGCCGCCGAGGTCGAACCGAGGAAAGCATTGTAAATGTTTTGGCATAATATGTGGAATTTAATCCACAAATTAGTATTAGATTAATTGTTAGAGACTTGGGCGTTACTCGCTCTACTGTGCATAGGATTTTATTAGAAGAAAGGTAAGTAATTATATCTATATGTTATAACTCTTAAATAGTTTAGAATAATGCCAATATTTCTCTTAATAGTTTTCAAGTCAATATAATAAGTATTTTGTTTTTCTTTAGGCTACATCCCTACCATATTGTGCTCCACCAGGCTTTGACCCCGCAAGATTATGATAGAAGATTGTTTTCGTTACCCCACCACAAGGGAAAACATGATAGAAAGGATAATGGACAGCAACCGCCGTATCCCTATGGCAGAGGTGGAAACTGCAGTATTATCAACCAGAGAGAGATTGGAGTCGTGTATACAGAACGATGGGCGACAATTTGAACATTTAGGGCGCCACTGAGAATTATTGTCGTAACGATATATTTGCTTGAAACATACGTACCTTCATATTTTGTTTTTCCAAGGCCTATTTGACTCTTAAAAAAACCTTTACAATGGCAACTTGAAAATAAAATCGTAATGTTTCGTAATTATGATTATTGTTGTTGATATCTCCGGATTAAAAATATATATTAACGGTTTTCGCTGACTTCTTAGACTTTCAATCATCCTTGTAATTAGGTAAAATTGAATATACTATTATATTTACAATTATGGAAAAAACGCGCAATGTTTGTGAAGTTGTAAGACAGCGCTCCCTAGCGCCTAGTGTAAAACACATATTGCCGTAGTTCATAAGGTAATATATAGAGTGAGAAAACCCCTTTTTAACAGAACTAAGTTTACTAAATTATGTCAAGCCAAACCGGAGTTATCAGCATTTATTACAAATAATGTTCAACCTTCCCCCACCACTTTATTTGAAAAGTGACGAACACGTTCTATAGGTGAATTTTATTAATAAATCTTCGAAATATACAAAAATGTTATTTTCGGGATATCTTAACTAGGCGACTTTTGAGGAAACTTCGTGATTCATATTTACCGGTACTGTTGCGCCCTCTAGCGCCAGTCTGAGAAACTTGAAAATAATTTCCAATATTTTCTCATGACCACTTTACCTAATATATTTTCTTTCCGCAAGCCATACGACTAACACTTTCTGAGATACGGCCGACAGCCATTCTTAGTGGGACACCCGGTACCTATATCTCTTAAGAAATGTGGGGTCGGGTCTTACTGCCCCTAATGGAGGTTGTTTTTAGCATTAATATTTACTAAAAATCCCGATGATGAGTTCCCGCGATCGTTTAACAGATAGGTCGGTAAAGAGGAGTATAGAATAATGAGATTTCCATTTTCAAATATGGGGAATTCATAACAAATAGTTTAACGCATGGCAGGTGGTCACTTGATAGAGGCGGTCGCAAACACAGGTTTTTTTTGTATATAAGTTTGAATTTTCACTTTTTGCCGCTTTGTATGAGAGGCGTAGGAGAAGCGGTATTGGGTACTTTTTTTTTTATCCGAATAATACTGATGATGTAGAGCCTTACAAATAGTAACGAGGGGAATAAAAATTACCTAGAGAATAAAGCATGTTTATAATATGTTTTTTATTTCGTAATGTCTTTATTGTCCACTAAAATTAATTTTAATTCAAACATTATTGTGGTAGTACCAGGTCATTTAGAGGCATTAGGAGAAAACAGTAACCATAAAAATATGGTAATTTCGATTTGCCAAGTCCTTATTTCTTATATGCCTATATTTTTAGTTATGGCGATAATAAGGTAAGAAATAAGGTGCCTCCAAAAATGCTTATTTAAAAGCAAGAAGAAAATTATTAATAATTCAAAAAAAAATGTTACAACTGGCTGGAATAAAGCTGGATTTATAGCTTGACCGTGGCTGGTACTGGTCGACTTTTGACGGTATAGCCGGTGAAAAATAGGATTTATAATTTGACGGTCGCATCACCGTTGGGCATAGAAGGTTATCTTAAGGTTAATATTTTTAAATGTGTTTTTCCATTCCAATTGTTCATATGTACTTTTCGTCTTAAAATGATGTCAGGAATTATATCCTAGATTTTCTTCATGTACTTAAGCATCACCCTGTATATATCAACATTAACCTATTTAAAAAGCAAGCAAAGATATTCTCTTAAATAGGATTTTATAATCAAAAACATTTTCGGTATTTTTGTCTTGCTTGCATAAACCCCGGAAAAAGACATTTTTATTGAAAAACGAAGAAAAAGAAAAGAAAAAAATCTGCTCATTTTTCCGTGTAAATATAAAAATCCGTAGATTCATGTGTATAAAATCTCGTTATTCCAGCAAAGTGAGACGGTGCTGCCTGAGGCACGCTTTTCCCGAATTGATTCCCTTATTTATCGCGTTATAAGCTGCTCGTCGCCGGCATATTCGATTCTGTTTGTAATATCTAACTTTAGGGCCCTCCATATACAACCGGGTATTATTTGCCATTTTGCGAACACTTACATTTTTCTCTGAACATTTTCTTGCTATTTTTGTGTACGTCGGGAAATTCTTTTATATGCGTCCATCATTCCTTGGGGATGGCAATTTTTGCAATTTATTAAATTTTTTTAGATTACTTTTAATATAAAATGTTAAGAGGAATTTTGTGAATTCAGTTTAAATTGGCTTACGCAACAATAGATGCAAATTTCTGCCGTACAAGTCAAAAAAATACTGAAGTCTGTTCTGCTTCCAACAGAGAAAAACTATAATAAGGTTTTTCCGTCACAACTAGTTTTCAAATTGAATTTTTATAAATGTAACGTGACAATGCCTGCTGCCCAAACTACCCAAATTGTCACCCAATAAATTAATTAATGAAGCCAAGGGCACAGGTGATCATTTCTGGCCCACGAATCCGCGATCTATTAGACGTAGATTGCGAAATTTACCACAATAAATGATTAATTAATATTTCTTAAATATAGTATTACGGCAACAGCGTTCCACATTCCTTATACTCCTTTCGTAGCTGTAAACTCGTAAGGCGCACTATAGTTGATACAAAGAAAAAAAGGGCGATTAAGATATGAACAAGGTGTAATCCCAAGCTTAGCCAAAGTCACCGAAATAAAGGTCATTAACCTAAAGTGAAAAACCAAGGTAAAGTCGCTAAAGTTAGGTAGGTAGTTTCATACAGTATAACCAAAACATTGTACTTTTCCCCAGTTCTTAAGGCTAAAATTGAAATCAAATATGAGATATAAGTTAATATTAATAGGCAAATTTTGATGACGTTATAGTGACAAAATCGAATTGTTACAACACTCAAGTTGCTGTCATTTCCGGCGTAACTGCGTGCCACAGTTTCAGCTATTCATCCCTACCAGTATACACCGAAAAGTGACATCTCGTGTTCCTGTTAGATCGAGTCTGGTGATGCATTTGAACGCTACGCGATGTCGCTGTGCGGTGTACCTCCCGTGATGGCCTCGGAATTGGGTTTAGTTAATAGGGTTCTTCTGACGCTAATTTGTAACGTCTTTTTGTCGGGGGAAGTTCGAAGGTCGATGCGGGAAATATCGGATTTCTCGAGCCACTCTGTTGTTTAGGGTGTAACAGCTAACAACTAAATCTAAAATGTACATGAGTGGTTAGTAAAACCAAATTACAGAGCAAAGCGCAACCGGGCGGCGTGGGATAAAATTACTGGAAAGTGATCTTAACAATGGTGTTTTTAGGTTAAGCGGTGCAGAACAGCGTCGAAGTTGCTTCCTCTCACAGGTATTCAGGTCTTTCGGCGGACCGGTGATCAGGACGGAAGTTAGAGTTAAAGCACACAAAGTCGTTCTCCCCATGGAGCGGGGTGGGCATACCGACAAGTCGCAACTGCTGTGTGGCTTAGCGGCGTCTACTCCCCAACACATGCATTTGGTACCGATCGTCTAAGTTAGTATAGCATCAGCGTTAACCCTCCGTCGGTCGCAACCGGCCTGACAGGCCAGCTTACGCTGTTATCATTAATATTTTCTATTACAGACGGCACAGGAGCTTACCCTTCTTAGTATGCCTTTATCAATATAAGATCTTTCGCAATCTGATATCAAATTTTCAAAATTCAAAATGGCGAATCCAATATGGCCCCTATTGGAGCGCAAAATCTTAGAATTGACCAATATATTTTCAACTTGTCTGAAACTTGACGTACGGGGTATTTTCGAAGTCGTTGAAATTTGAAGTACTGATTATGGATTTGATATCAGTTTTTGGAAAAACAAAAGGGCGGATTCAAAAGGCCGGACTAATTTTAAAAAAACTACTCCGTTATACACAAAAATCAGTGTAAGGGGGTTTTTGGGGTCGCTGACTACGAATCTGACATTTATTTTTAAAGAAACAAAATGGCGCATTCAAAATGGCAGACGAATTTCAAAGGAACGACTCCGTTCTTCACAAAAATAAGTGTAAGAGTGTTCTCGGGGCTGCTGATTACGAATTTGACATTTATGTTTTCCAAAAACTGATATCAAATTCGTAATCAGCCTTCAAATTTTAACGACCTCTAAAAACCCCCGTACGTCAAGTTTTAGACAAGGTACAAATATAATGGTCTATTTTGAGATCTTGCCTTTGATTATTCGCCATATTGGATCCGCCATTTTGAATTTTGAAAATTTGACATCAGAATCGTAATCAGCGACCCCAAAAATTTTAAGCCAAAGTTTAATAAGAATTATTTCTTATCTATTTCTCGAGTAAATACAGGTGGCCTGTCAGGCACCTTGCGACCGAACTCGTTAGTTTTAGGGTTGCGACCGACGGAGGGTTAAGACCCATGGCACTATACGGCCCCTTTGGTATTGGCTGTATTTACATGCCCTTTCACGCAACCACTGATTTTCGCGGACAGTGCGGCGGTCTGGTCGGAAAAATACTACGTTTTCGGTTGCCACAGCGTGAGCGTTAAAACACATCACCCTGTATGTCCCCTTCCGTCAGCCGTCTCATTCGTCAACATACATACTACTCCTAATCAGGTAGTTCTACTTGTCGGCGGAGCGGAGCTGGAATTCTCAAGCAAGGGTTTCGGCTAAAGGTCAGGCTAGCGCCTAACCTTCAGACCACTTGGCAGTACCGTTTGCACTCTTCTCGGTGTTCAAGCTGAACTCCCGTTCCTCCACTAGCACCGCGGTACTCTGGTGAAGTGAGCCCTTTAATTGGTTATGCTATGGCGCATTGCGGCCTGCTGGTTATGTCATTCTTAGAGCTTGCTAGTTGTAATACTATACGGCGTGTTTTATAATTGTTTGTCCGAAAACATGGTTAAATAATGTTAAAGAAAAGTGACATCATCACACTCCCGATAGTTTTTTACATTCCGTGCTGAAAGCACTGCAATGTCGTTTCCTTTCATCAGATCCTAGCCTCACGACTGACGAGCCGTGATACGGAGAAACGCGTCGGGGGATGGATTTCTCTAAAGAAAGTGACTAATTTCCAGACTTCTTAATTTCATTTTGGTATTTAAAAGCATTTCGTTGCAACGTGTTGGATATTAACCTATTTTACTGGGTTGCAACAGAAACATTTACAACGTTATATGTGAAAGTTCCTCTCTTAATTGGCCTATTTTATCGCTTTAAATTGCTATAAACTTTCCATACCCAATACATATTACAACAATGTTTATCTTTACTTTTCAAGCACAATAACGTCATGCATGAGCCATCAAACAGAAGCCATAAACTCTCTTGCTTTTAGCATTTAATCGGATGCTCCTTTAGCCCGCGGAGCATGAATCTAAAGCATCTATGGCTTTAACTTTTTTCGGAGGATTTTATACAGGAGAAGACTATAACCTCGTTCCCTGCGACAATGAACTCAAACAGAAACATTGTAATTTCTCTAATATCCCATCCAAGACATCAATTTTTTTTTTTAAGATTAGGACCTCAGGTAAGTGCTTTAAATTTTAAACAAATAATCCTGTTAGGACATTCCGAAAAATTGAGGGCAACGACATAGAAAATCAAGTTGAAACTGAGATAAAAAGTTTTTCTTTTATGATCAGGCACAGCACTACGGGATTATTCCTTTATGGCGCTCTGCGAGTGATGCATGTGCACACTAAACGGTTTTCCAAGTTGCTTACCAGATCATGGTCACCGATCAAGCGAATGGTTCCTCTTTGAATAGAATCTAGCAATCTCAGGGTATGTTTAGAAGCAGAGCCCCAAGTATGCGAGCAGTACTGCAGCTATTGTCGAATTTGCGCTTTATAGAGCTTCTTTATAGAGGTTCTTAGTTCGTAAAAGTTTTCCCAAGCTGCCTTAGCAATGGCCGCCTGCGCTGAATAGTCCTAGACCCACGTGACTATGCCATGATATATGACTATTCAAATTGATGCCCAATAAATTAGTATCTATATGAAGCCAAGGGAATCAAGTGTTCCGGCATGACTATGACTATATCCGGTTCTTTAACAATAACTTTTTTAGGAAAAATTGCCGCCTGGGTTCTTTACCGTTAAATTCTACTTGGTTACTGTCACCCCAAGAAAGAATTTCTTTCAGGTCTTTGTTGAGATGTGTGACCTCTTGCTCCCTATAGAAATGTGCATTGGCAGCGGATTTCCGAGCATCCGAAGTCAAATATGAAACAAGTGCGCTGTCATCAGCGGAGCTATATATAGGATTTTTGCGTTTTTCCAAAAGCTCGTTAATGTATAGTAGAAAGAGGGTTGGCGACAATATAGAACCTTGAGGGACTAAGGCGTTGATGTTAAATGTGTCTGAAAGAAGTCCGTTCATCACCACTTGTAGACAATGTTTTTAAGAATGCCTGACTGCCATGAACAAAATTGAACCGGCATTCCGTATGCTCTCACTTTAGTGAGGAGCCCCTTATGCCATACTCGGTCAAAACCCTTGGAAATGTCCAGTGCTACCGCTCGGGACGCCCCGTCTCCTGTTGATCTAGACTTACGGAATCCATACTGGCGGTCACTAATAATGTTAAGGCCTTCCAGGTACTTTAATAATTTTTCGTTCATAGCTTTCTCCATAACTTTTGATTTAACCGAAAGCAATGCGACTAGGCGATAGTTGCTTGGCACGGTCTTCTTGCCTTCTTTGGGTATGAGCTGGACTCGCGCAGGAAATATTCCTTTTTTGTAAGATAAATTATAGCCTACAAAATACCCGTATCAACTCGTCAGCGCGTGTCTTAATTACGATAACTGGAATGTCGTCAGGATGGATGCCTTTTTCGTATCAAGACTTCTCAAGATTCGTTTAACATGGCGGTATCGGAAAACAATCCCGGGCATTCTCGATTCTATAGGGTGAATAGAATATTCGGTGTAGTTTTTCTCTGAAAATTAACCGTTGAATGCGAAAAGAATAGTTCTGCCAGTAAGTTTGTTTTTTCCTGTGCTTTGGTCGCAATGGTGCCATCAGAACGTATTAGAGGTGGAATGGTTGGCTTGGTAAAGTTCTGACCGACGGTCTTAGCTACCTACCAAAATGATCTTGAGCCTGGTTGTGTGCTTCTTTGCTTTGGTTTATCGTTTGCTTGCATTGGTTTCGAGCGTTAGCAAAGATGGTACGATTTTCGGCGATAGGGTTTTGACGCCATGTCGCTAGAAGTGATTTTGTTCAATATTATGTTTTAAGTTTAAAATGTGGGCTTTCGTCTCTTTCATTCGATGATCAAATTAAAATTGAAAACGATGGTCGTCCAATCCCTAAAATGTTGAATTTAATTAACACGGGAGGCAAGGGGAGTTGCATTTTCAGAGAATTGGTATCAGAAATATGCATGACTTAAGAGGAGTGGAACGACAATTAAACTTTTTTTTTGGACATTCCTTTTATTTTCAAATCAGAAAGAAAAAATCAAAATCCGCGTTGGCTACGAAAATTTAAAATAACTGTTTCGTGCTCTTCAAAAGCATGATGTTTCAAAGGAGCACACCTACAGCCACCTAAAACTTTTGTAAGCAAAACATTAATATGACTCTTAACAGTGCAGCACGTTTCGAAATTGGTTAAAACAACCACTCTGTTTTGCGCGGATAAATTGTTATCGTATTTTCTGTTGGGTTATCAAGAATTGGCGTTTAGGGGTCACGATGAATGTGAAGAATCCTTAAGCCAAGACAAATATAGGGAATCAGTTAAGCTATTAAAAAAATATTATCGTGAATTCTTCACTAATAATAATTGTTTGGGAAACACGTTTTCTAATGATCAAAGTAACTATCCCGCAGTATTCTAATTCTCGGAAAACGTCAAGTCTTCTGTAAACATAAAAACGTGCTATATTCTCAACTAATAAATTCACGTCCACGAAAACCTTTAATCGGTAGCTTTGCAATAGGTTTGCGGCTTCGAGAATATGTAAAGTAAGTTCTGTGATGTTTTGTCCGACAATGGGCAAACATCACTTGAATGCTTCAACGGTCGCTTCTCATTCTTTTTCTCGTTTGATGGTCAACGGTCCACGTAGACCACATGTGATTGGTGGACCTCCCAGACTAGAGCAGATGCTCCACGTGGCTAAAACAATAATAGCACGTTTTGATTTGACATGTGTGTTATAGGCAAAGTGATATCCTAATGTTAAAGTAAGTGATATTTTGGGGACGCGTGCCCGGTAACAAAGGTTACTATTCTTTTAAACGCACAGTAAAAGTACCGTGAATTTTGCTGATAAATATACTACATTCTTTGTGTTTGATTAAGACGTGCACGAAGTTGCATCTATACGGTAAAAATCAATGAAATCTTAACGGTATCTCGGTGCAGTGCTTTTGGGGTTGTTAAGATGATGAATTCGTGTTTATCAATGTTAAAATTGTAATATTATAAGGGTGGTGAAAAGTAAAGTGGAAGAATAAAAAGACATAGCAAAATAAGTTGCGCTTAATTGGTCTAGCAAAGACGAAACGAACCAACCTTATATTTTGAGTGATATAGTGTCTATGTGAAGCCAGGGCGAACCCCTGTCTAAAACAATAATAATAACATTCAAAAACCTTTAGCGGGGCATTAAAAACTATTCAAAATTAATTGATTGAAAGTGTTTGTTACATTTCAGGCACAACCATAGAAAAGGCAATTAGGAGCGCGACTTGCTTTTCTATTGTAATTGATTAAACCCCAGATATTTCGTGTCGATCACAATTATCTATCATTATAAGGTACGCGTTAAATGGGGAGGTTTTTGAGAGATTTTTGGGGTTTACTGATGTAAGTTAAAGCCATAAAGCCGAGTATATTTTTAATATTGTACAAGAAAAATTATACTGGTTGTTCTCCTCAATCCCGTCCGTCTCTGTTCATTTCTTTTTTATTTAATCTTCCACCGTTTTTATTCATTACCCTCGTTTCAGACCGTGATTGTTCAATGAGATTTTTTACATATTTTATGAGAAGTAAGCCGTTTCTTTCCTTGTACCTCTGCGCTAATTTTCAACAATCTGGGCCCATATTCGTCTATATTAGCGCCATGTATGGGAGTAGTATGGGCCATCAAACCCAATCATAAACCCTCTCCTGTTCGCTGCTTTTTGCATTATTCGGGCGCGCCTCCCGGTCCGTCGAGCTTGATTCTAAAACTTCCGTGACATTTGCCCGTCCGATACCTTTAGCGATTCCTTACTTGACGATGGATTTCCTTCCGCGGTTGCCACCCCTGTTAAATAGCACGATTCACAGCATAATGTATTGATATATCGATTGTCTACGGGGGTGAAGAAAGGGTGGAATTACAAGACGATGCGTATAAAAGACAAATAAAAGCTTTCGCCTCTTATTCAGAAGGTACAGGGAAACTTTGTGATAATTTCTGAAAAATGAAAAAAGTTTCTGATTTTGTTTTTGTTTTTTTGCTAGCATAAGCGTTTTTTGTTTATCGCATTTGTTTGTTTCAACCTTTAGGCCCAAGATCAATGTCCAGTTGTCACTAACTACCAAAGACATTAGAACTAATGTCTTTGCTAACTACAAAAGAACTTTCAAAGATACCATTGTTGGGAGAATTTATTATATTGGGATCAAACTTGATAACTGAGTCGGGCATCATGCCTTTAATTCCTTTTTATTCTTCTACGGCTTTATGGGTCAATCTTCATATCGGGATTTGCACTCTCCAGTTCAGTACCTCCCCACTATACGACTGCATGGAGGTAGCCAATTCTTAGGATATCTGTAGGTGCGAAGTCTGGCTATGATTAAACATGAGTTTGTGTAATTAGAGGATTTGTCGCAATACTGATACGTCTGTAATAATTGGCGACTGTTTTGTCATAAAATTCGTTGAGCGTACTCGGTCCATAACTTGGGGTCTTCGTTCTGTTTTAAAATAAAAACGGCCTTCGCCTTTTTCCACATACATACGGAAAGTGGCCTCCTTCGATAATTACCTGTGATATATTTATTAAGTTCCTGTTAATATTGACTGGTAGATTACGCAATGCCGCGTTTTTAATACCGTCTTAGCCTGGAGCCTTCCTGATATATAAATTCATAAAAGGTTCTTCCACCTTCTCCAGAGTGATACTCTGTACATGTCGCGATAGATTTGTGCTATTTAGAATACCTTCTCTCCTCCCTGGGTTGACAGATGGGTTTTTGCTGAACTGCTCGCAAGATTTATCCGAGAAAAGTTCAACTTTTTGTGTGCAATCTGAACCTAGGACATTATCCTGGGGTTTAACAAACCACATCGGTTTCCGAGTGTCCCTCGTCAACATCCTAGACATCTTGTAAATTTAGTCAAATATCTTAATAGGAACCACCCTCGGGGAATCAAGTGTTGGTCGGTTAACAGAGATGGTCGGGTAATAGAGAAAAATTAAAACAACTGGTCTGCACTTACAGTGTTTGTTTATTAATAAGTATATGCATATACACTATTGGACAAAAGTAGAGCAAGAAAGTGCTTTTATTTCTTTGAATTTAAAAAATTAATTATATGAGTGTGATCCCCAGCTAATTTTAATGAAATATTATCCCCACAATATTAGTAATTTTTTACAATATTTTGGTACACTTTAAACAAAATGAAAGTAGAGAAATATTTATAATTATAAAAATCGACGAAATGAAGTGGGACAAAAGTAAAGCAACAAATTGTGTGAACAGTATTTTATTTTACATATTACGATAAAAAAGCATTAAACACCTTTAATAATTCCAGTATTTTTTTTTAAATTTTACTATTTAACGGTTCGTCGGCGTATCTGAGGCCATCTTGAACCGGTCATCGACCGTACGGTTTCAATCGTGCGGTCTACCGACTGGGGAGTGTGAAACGGCACCTTCATCCCAGTAGCTGGAAGTATTATGTTAATAGTTAATAGAATATCCATTAGTTTTTATTACCTGCCGACAACATCGCGGCATTGAGGCAATCAATTTTTGAACAGTATTTTCGGGAAGATTTGTCCAAACTTCATTGATTTTATTTGCCAATAATTGTTTATTTGGAAATAATTGTGTACGAATTCCACGTTCAACTTCTTCCCATAGATTTTCAATGGGGTTAAGGTCTGGGGATTGTGCCGGCCTCTGCAAGACCCGAACGTTATTTTCTTGAAACCCCCCCTGAACGATTTGTGAAGAGTGTTTTGAATCGTTATCCTGTTGGAAAATAAAACGCAACGGCATTATATCTCTATAGACAAATCGATCCATGGTGTCATTAATGAAGTTTAAAGGACCCACCACATTCCATGAGAAAGAACACTATGGAAAAACACTGCCTTTGCCATGTTTAACATCCAAGACATCCAAGACATCCAAGGATCGTTTTGAGAAATTCTTTTAATGCGTCTGTCTGTTCAAATTGTTGTTTTTCTCGGCCTTCCCGATTTCGGTAGATTCTCTAAATGTCCCCTTTGAATGTAACTTGAAATTATTTTGGGTACGCTGTAGCTTGGTAAAACAAACCGTCTTGAAATTGTGGCTTGTGTTGTACCTTCCAAGTGTGCATTCACTACTCTCTGCTTTAATTCTTTTGAAAAAAAAAACTCTTAGCATGATTAATCCAGCACAGAAATATTAATTAAACATAAAATAAACTCTACAAAAATATTTTAACCTTTACTTTCACTAAAACCTTTCTTTTTTAGGAAAATATTAAAATGTTGCTTTACTTTTGACGCATTACAATACTCTATTTGAAAGTTTAGGTCAATATCAGCTCATTTGTTTTAATTGTTGGAAAAAGGTGTTGCCGCCGATAACAGCAGCCTACTTTGATAGTTAAGACACGATGTATTTAAATAAGATATCATGCATTTTATATTATAAAATCGAGATTTCTTTAATTTTTCGAAAGTGTTGCTCTTTTGTCCGATAGTGTATATGTAAATAATTTTAAATATTTTTGTTTAAATTTATCAGAACTAAAATTAAATGAGATGAAGCCAATTTACCAATATTATACTCATTCATTGATTCCAGTTTCTTGCACTAGTTTGTGTAGGTCAACTGGGGAGAGTGTCAGAATGTCCTCTGGTTCTAGTCTTGGTTGCCTGAGTATTCGTTGCCTTTTCCGATCCAATGACTCGCAGTCGCAAACAATATGCTGTATCGTTTCACTTTCTCGCCCGCATAACCTGCAGCTTAGGTCTCCATTGTACAGTTGCATACATTGAACGTGCTTCTTGATGACCATGTGTCTTGTCAGAATTCCTGTGGTAATTCTCAGCTGATTTCTGCTCATCAAAAGTACCTGTTTTGTTAGTTTCGGGTCTTGGTCCTCAATGAAAGATTTGCTATGGTTTAATCCCTGTCTGTCGTTCCAGTAGATTTTGTGTTGATTCCTTGTCCATCGTTTTATGACATTTCGTACTGTGCACCTTGGGACTCCAAGTGTCGGTTCTGGACCAATGAATGTTTTCTCCGACCCCTTTCTTGCAAGTTCGTCGGCCTTTTCGTTTCCTGTAATACCTTCAAGTCCTTGTACTCATTGTAGTATTACTTTGTTGGCTTTTGCCAGGGCCACTAGTTCCTCTGGCATTCCCATACCAGTTGAAAAAATAGTCCATACTTTCAGTGGAGTCAATGTAATGTAAATGAAACAATGCAGTTTTCCTCCACAGTTTAATGTTTAAAGTAAATTATAAGTTCCCGAATTAATGAGTAATTAGCTAATAATGAGCTACTCATTAATTTGAGACAACCTACATTTCTGTTAAACTCGATGTTAGGTAAGTCCTTCTCAAACTTTATTTTATATTCACTGTTCGTTCTTAACTTTGTACTATCCTTTTAGTATCCCCTGATGATGACTGCTTATGCACTTGGAACATGTCGGGAGCTTATAATTTACTTTAAACTATGGACGAAGACTGCATTGTTTCATTTACATTCCCATACCAGTCTTGATGTCACCTTATTGCATCTTTGCGCTCTAAGGGTTGCTTGGCTGTCGGAGTATATGTGGATCCACTTATTAAGATAAGTCCTCCTATTGTTTTCATACGCACACTGTAGGATGGCGTAGATTTCCGCTTGGAACACCCAGGGAGATATGAGCATCTCTCTTCGGTCTTACTCCGTGTATCCCTTCTCCGGTACCGTCTTTGGTTTCTGAGCCGTCTGTGTACCCGATTATTGCCCCAGGAGTATCTGGTGTTTTATTGTTCCATGCATCCCGGTCATCCATTACGGTCTTGAATGGTATGTCATAGCGATATGCAGGATTTGTGTGGTCTGATCTTATTTCTAACTCAGGCCCCCTTATGATATCGCATAGAAGTGCTTGCCCAGTTCTGTGCCACGCAGAAAGTGACATAGAACTCTGTAGTCTGTATAGTCCCATTTTTTCTCTTCTTTAATTACCAAATAAAGTGGAGGAAGGTCCAGGATGTTTTTCAATGTGAGGTAGTATTAGGTGAAAGTAAAATAAGTTTGGCATTATCCAGTGTAATTTTGGGATTAGACGTTACATCATCCAGAAACAATACTATTCTATTCTGCTTCTTCATCTAGGTATCAAATATGTGAAGCCATGTTATCATGACGTCTGCTGTCATCCACGCCTTTTTGTTCTTTTTTGCTTTTACCTATTATAAGTGGCTCTTCCTTTTCGCCTTCCATATTTGCACAGAACAGAATTGTAAATCGTTGTTTTACTGTTTTTTTTTGCTAGTACACATGTCATCTTTCAACGCATATCTTTCTGTTTGCAATGCACGATAGTAGAAACCTATATCATCAGCATTAAATATACAGGCATAATCCTTTAAAATGGTCAATAGCCTTTTTTTCCAAGCAGTTACGTCTTCGATATTGATATCGGCTGATTCGCCACCAAGGGCGGTTTTAGCTTTTCAACATGGGGGGGGGGGTATTCTGAAATCCCAATTAAAAAAAAAAAATGGTACATATTACCTATGCATTTAGATAGGTAATTTTTTTTTGAAAGAAACATGCAGTAACAAATATAAAAAAATAGCGCTGCAGTCGAAAAATTTTTGGATGCCACGCCCTTTTTTCAATGATGATGCTTAAAATTCTAAATTTATGGGGGGGGTAATTACCCTATTACCCTTTCCCCCCCCCCCCCCCCGTAAAACCGCCCTTGTTCGCCACATATTTTCTTGAAAGGGCTTTTGCTTAAATTATGGGCCCGGATATTGATAAGTGCTTCTTTCGCGCTTTACAAACCAGCTAAAAACAATTTGGTCCACTGCTAGTCCTTCAGTTTAAATATTGTCACAACTGGGGGTTGTTTCCCTAACGAGGCGTGAATGAAAATGCTTTGGCTAAAAAACAATATAGACCTTTATTTTATACTTGTTGCTGTCTGGAGAAAACCCAGCATGCCTCCGGGGGGTGTGGCACTGTCGATGGGGGCTCTCAAGAAAGATGCCTGAGGGGCTTTACGTGGCTCCAGAAGACGAGAGTAACTTCGGGGCCCAGGGGAGAGACCTGGAGTCAGTGGGGCACTTGGGCGCCTCTGGGGGTAAATGAAGACAGATCAGGAGAGTGGCCTGGAGTCTTTGAGACACATGGGCGCTCCTGATCTCAGGGAAGTGACCAGTCGTTGAGACGAAGGTACCGTATCCACCCAATGTTCGGGTATTTATACCCCGAAAGAGCTGACCCTTGTTTAATTAAACTTGACATTGGGTGGCACAGTGGTCCGCGACCTCGACGCACCGTGGTCTAGAAGTGTGAAAAGTTTTTAATTAAAATGCAGAGCCCTCCATTTTATTGACAATATTTTGGCCAATTTCCTGTCACTTAAACCAGTTTTTTCACTTTACTCGATTATTTCAATTTTTTCGCTTAAAGAAAGACATTTCCTTGTTCCTGCCGTCTTCAAATATTCACGTTTGTCCCAAAACAGACAAAAACTGTTCAAAACAAAACTTACGTTAACCGATTTATCAGCCTTTAAAGCAAATTGAATGGATCAGTAATTATTATATGTACCTATATTTCTTAAGAATTGTCGGGTCTGGTTTTACTGCCCCTAATGTAGGGTGTTTTTAGCATGAGTGTTTACTAGAAATCCCGATAATGAGTGCCCGCGGTAGTTTAACAGATGGGTCGGTAAAGAGGAGTATGAAATAATGGGATTTCCATTTTTAACTGTGGGGAATTCATAACGGGTCGTTTAACGCAGGTTGGTGCAATCCTGAGTCATCATATTACAGTACTTAAGTACAAGAATTAGGACAAATACTGGTGTTAGGAATCACACGGTAGGTATTTTTTTAAATAAACTTTATAAGGAAATAAAACAGTAACGTTGCTCGCTCGAAAGTGTACAGCTTTAATAATAATCTCTAAATTTATTTTCTCATCAGAGTAAAAAAAGGTATATGTACAACCCGTGTAAATCCACCACTCGTTTCCCCTCGACATGCCATTGTTTAGCCCCGCAAGGAAAAAGTTTGGAACAACACTTTGACGGGATCGGAAGGGTTTATATACCTCGGAAAATCCATTAGGTAAATGGCAGGATGTTTTCTCAAAAAATACCTTCGTTATTGACAAGTTCTGTTCGACACCTTTCCCGGGTTTGTTGTATACATTAATGTTTTTCGACGACGACATCCACTTGGGTAAATTTTTAACTGGTTAACAAACCGTAACAGGATTATTTTTTTATTTAAACAAGCTTATTTTTTACTCTAAGTATTAGACAGGGTGTCATTTCACATAAAAAGACCCTAAATAGTTAAGTTTAAAGTAAGAAATATTTTAGTCACTTACTTTTAATCGAAGAACAATGAAAATTAATTGTCATAGTATGTCAATTTTTTAAATATTTTACAGTACTGAGTACTACACTTTGTGGAGAAACCTACTCAACATTATTCTTAGTTATAGTTGGTTTTAATTTATTACTAGACAAATTGGAATCTTTTTTAATTTCTCTGAATAATATAGAACCCACAGATCATCATGTGGAAAGCACCCTAATAGAAGCATTTCAAGCAGGGAGAGACAAAATGCTAAAGCATTATTATAAAACGAACTGGGTTTATTGTGCGGCATTAGTATTAGATGCGAGGCACAAAATAAAGACATTTAATTTGACACCGTGGGGAAGAGAAATTAAAGAAGGATATTTGAAAAAATTTGACGAAATAGTCTACTCATTCTACGTAAGACCTACTGCCACTATCGCCACTGAGACGGAAACAGAGAAAAATTCATCATCAACAAGTGATGAATTTATGGCTGGGTTATATAAAAAATCGATCATCAACAATACAGAGGTAGCCAGAGCCGAATATCAAAGGTATATTGACGGAGAAAGAGCTGGTCAAGATACCAATATTTTAAAATGATGGGGTGACCATGAGGAAATATTTTCAAATCTTGCTAAAATGGCTAGGGATATACTGGCCATACCTGCCGCCAGTGTTCCTGCTGAAAGACTGTTCTCAAAAGCAGGACTAATAGGAAAACATAGGAACCGTCTTAATGCAGAGTCAGCGAGAACATTATTATGTTCAAACTATTGGTATTCGTGTAGCTTTAAGAAAAATCTATTTACTAAGAAATGATTATTTTGAGTTTCTAAACTTTTTAATGTTCCTAATATACAGTGAGTCCCATAAGTAATGTCTAAATTCATTTAAAATTCAGCGGTGTGTTTTTTGGAAAACGCTCGAACACGTCGATTTTATTTTATTTTATTTTCTTGCATCTTTTAAGATACCTGAAAAATATCGAGGATGCTCAAGAAAACTGGGCGTTTTCTTTTTAATGGAACCTGTATATTATTTCATTTTTTGAATTCTACTCAAAATTGCAAGCCTGTTTTATAAAAAAAGTACACGTCTAAACTTAATAGTTTACGAGATATTGCCATTTGAAAAATGACCTTTTTGAACTTTGACAGTGTTGCGTTCCAATGGTACGTCATAGAGAGAAACGGCTTACATGTCCCTATCCTACTTTTTAATTTTTTTGTCCGAAAATGGCATCTTCCGGTTCATCAGGAACTACATTTTTTAACTTCCGGTTCAGTGCCGCTTAAACCGGAAGTTTAAATTTGTAAACAGAATATGAAAAACTATTATAGGGACATGTAAGCCGTTTTTTTCTATGAGGTACCGTTGAAACGCAACAGACTGTCAAAGTTCATAAATGTCATTATCTCGTAAACCATACAGTTTAGACGTATAATTTTATCATAGAATTCAAAAATAAAATAATTTAAAAAAATTAAGTTAACCCCACCAGTCTTGAAGCACCCTGTATATTTTTCAGAAATCCTAAAAGATGCAAGAAAATAAACAAAAATCGGCGCGTCCGAGCGTTTTTCCAAACAACACAAAGCTGAATTTTGAATGAATTTAGACATGACTTCTGGGACTTACTGTATAAATATTAACTAAATGTAGATAATAAATGTTTTTTTCTCAACTTAACTTATCTCTTATACATCATGGTATCAACCCTTTTTTGTATCTAAAGGCGGGGCTTCACCAAACTGGCCTAGCCCGGCGCCACTGGCGGCTCTGCCGCCGGCAAAATGTTCAGCGGCTTGCAGTGGTCATCAGTGGCCTTGCCGCGAAATTAAATTCGACCACACCAAAATGGGCAAAATGACATTCGGCTTTTTAATTTTTGGTCTGTGAGTCTTTGTTCGTGGAGAGGTATGGATGACGAAAATTTTCTTTTAGGGTATCTGGCCCTGCAGATTATTCGAAAAAGGAAACTGAAAAAACGCAGGTTTTGGGCACGTCCCAGTTTAAGGAGAAGCGCATATAGTGAGTATCCTCTTGTGAGTGCTCATCTAGTCCTTGGCTATCCATCATACTATTTAAAATTCACACGAAACGCACACGACGTAAACTCGGTAACTGCAAAATGCACACTGGAGTGCCCGTATTTTAACCAGAAGTGAAACAATTGCCGTAGGCCGCGAGAATTCCTTTTGATCTTTACCGACATTTTGCCGCTAGCGAAAACAAGCCGGCGGCCCATGCCGGCGGCCCTGATGAACGTTTTTGTCTATTTTATTTTAGGCAAAAGCCGGCGACCTATGCCGCCGGCACGTGCCGCCGGGCTAGGCCAGTTTGGTGAAGCCCCGCCTTAAGTAACTGTATTATATTTTTTAGTTCATTAGGAAAATTAGGCCTTGGTTTTTTAAAATATTTTTTGATCAGGTAGTTATCTTTCTGGATATCTACGAAAAATTTAAATAAAAAAGCTAATAATAGATGACAAAAACCATTAAAACTTTTTTATTTTAATTATGAATATTAATGGTACCTAAAAAATGATTTTAAAATTTACCTATTAAAATACAGCCCCGAGGCTGCGTTCGCGTCTTCATTAGCTTGGATAAGACAAACATACATATCGTGTTTTTCTTAATTTTCATATTTATTATTTTGTGCTATGTGAAACCATTTTTCACAGAAATAAAAAATAAACTTACAAAATTAAACAAATTCCAGTAATGTTTGACAACAATCCGTAAAGGCGCAATTACAGAATTTGGTTTTCTGTCATAGCTATCCGTAAATGACCATGGCATAGCCTTCTATAAGAAAAATGATTAATTTTACAAAAAATGTTAAAATCATTTAAAAGGAATAAATATGGACTATTATATATTTTTGAGAAGCTCTAAAAAGAAGGGTTAATACAAAGATATAATATATAGGGGGCCCATTTAAAAACACTAGTTTGGGCGATAACTCAAAAACAAAACTTCTTAGAAAATAACCAACTACGCCACTGAATTCTACATAAGAAACTCTATAACAACCCATTTTTACCTTATTGATAAGGTATCAATAATCGAGCGTCCAAAATGACAAATTTTCAAAATCGCCCTGCCCTGTATATCAGAAACTGAGAGGGCTATGAAAATTTCGTTTGCCGCAATAAAAGTTTCATGAAATAATAGAATCGTAAGCCGCCAACCCCATCTTTCTATCTTTTATAATAAGGGAGCTGCTATATGAAAACACACGAAAACTGGACACCCTGTACATACATTATTTTATCGAGTATTGTATTAAATATACTTACAGATTATTTTATACTCTGAGTCAAGTTCTAAATCTAGTTTTGTTAACTTTTGATGGTAACCAGAGTGACTAAACAAGAGCTATTTTCATTTTGAACCCTCGCGTGAGTTATATCACGGTCCGACACTGAATAGTGCTGAGTGTGCATCTCAAGTAACATATAGAATACAACCCAGGAGAAGACAGGCAGTCAGTCAGAAGCCATAATTCCGAATACTTAATCTTTAATTATTGTACTTTATTTTCAATTGATGTATTTGTAACAAAAATAAATGTTTTTTAAAAACAGACTCTCACGGTCGTAATAGTTAACTGGCGCAGTCGGTAGGATCTTTCGGGAAATCGATACGAATCGATCGTGTGGATATTTTTTCGTTTTAACGAATTAACCGAAAAAGAACCTAGTGTTGTGACGTTGGTGGAGGTGTTAGAGTGGATTTTTCTGAAAATCGAAAATTCCCAATCTATAGAAGATCTGTGGATTACCATCTACCAGCTAATCATCGGAGGATAGGACCAATATAGCTTATCTTCGCAAGGACCAAGATTTTGGGACGGACCACAATCGCCTAACCAGAGCTTGCCCTTATAGGAATGACCAGAGTAGACCTGTTTTTCTTTATGTAAGTGTAATTGGTAGAAGTTTATGTCGATCGATAACCTTATTAGTGATTTAGGGAATTTAAATTTAGATACACCTTCGGCTGACTCTGTTTCTAGTAATCAATTAGAAGCATTAAATTCAAGAGAAACTCCTAATATAAGACAAAGTAATAGTAATATTCAATCTAGCAATAGTTCTTTAGAAATAAGTACAATGGCTCAATTTAAACCGGAATATTTAAATTGTGTACCGAATTTTGATGGAAGTCCAAATGACTTAAATCGTTATTTAGCGACTTGTCAATCACTTATTGACACTTTTTACGATGCAACTAGGCCTCAAGATTTTAAAAATATCTATTTATTAAATTCTCTTATTGGTAAATTATCTGGCCAAGCTAAACTTGTTATAAATATTCAAAATGTAGGTACATGGGATGAGTTAAAAAATACCCTTAGGCGTAATTTCGCCGACCAGAGGGATGAAGCTTGTTTAAATCGAGATTTGGTAATGATGAAACAATTACCTAATGAAAAGCCAAGTCAATTTTATGATAGGGTATTGTATATTTTAAATTTATTGTGTTCGTTTATTGATTCACACGAAAATAACGATGCAGCAAAAATTTTAAAAAGAAATCTATATAATGAGCTTTCTTTAAAAACGTTTCTATCTGGGTTAAAAGAACCCCTTGGGACTACAATAAGATGTATGCGTCCTACATGTTTAATGCAAGCACTACAATTTGTTACCCAAGAATATAATGTACATTATTTCCAAAACCAAACAAAGCCGAGTGCGGCGTTCCAAAAACCTAACAATAATTTTAGGCCAATTCAACAAAATGCACATTTTAACAATTCTTGGCAGCCAAATTTTATTGCAAGACCAAATAATCCATTTAATGCGCACACGCCTAATAATGCGTTTAGGCATAGTTTTCCATCACAGCCTGTAAATATTGGGCCTAAATTTAATAGGCCGCAGCAAAAATATTTTACAAACTCTCAAGTTTTTAATAAACCCGGTAACAGGACGAACGTTTTTAGACCAAACCAGCAAAAACAATTAACACAGCCTACAGCTATGTCCGGCGTAGAAACGTCAATGTTTAAACCGTTACAGAGTACGTCAAATTATAACCCACCAAAATTAGCTTTCGAAGAAATTTATAACGCCGAAACTGAAAATGTAAATCGATCGGAAATTTTTGCCACTGACGAAAATCAGTATAATTATTTTGATCAATACTCTTATCATGACCAACCGCAACAATACGCCAACAAAGTGTATTATGAAACAGACGTTCAACCCGATTTTCATACGTCATCATCTGACCATGACCTAGCTCAACAGAACCCTTATGAACACTCCGAAAATAACGGAAATTTTCACGAGGTTACACAAGACAACCAAATAACTTAGAACCACAGATAATTTCATTCAACATGTCCAATCATAGCGAGCTATCATACATTGTTTTTCCGGAAACTAATTTAAAATTTTTGATCGATTCAGGTTCTACTAGATCGTTTATCGACCCAAATATTGCAAAACGTTTATACCTAAATCAATTAATAAATGAACCTTTTATAGTTTCAACGGTATTTCAAAAATCAGCCCATCAACATAGTGCCTTAATACCGGCTTCAAAACTGTTTAAATTACCAAAAAATCAAAGCCTAAAATTCTATTTATTTAAATTTCACAATGTATTTGATGGACTTCTCGGACTTGATAATCTTAAAATTTTACAAGCGAATCTCGACTTTAATAAAGGATATTTAGTAACACCATATGCTCGTATTAAACTACAATTTCATAAAACGCAGAGTGAAATAAATTGTATAACAATTGCACCGCGTGTAGAACAAGTTATTAAGATTAAAACTTCTATAAAAAATGGTGACATAATAATACCGCATCAAAAATTGCATAATTGTGAGATACCGGAATGCTTATCTGTCGCTAGAAATGGATACGCCTTGACAACAATTATAAACAACACGTGTGAGCCCGTAACGCTAGATTTTTCAGAACCCATTGACGTAGAAACATTCAGCACTGTAGAAATGCAAGAAATTAATTTAAATAATTTTGACGAATATTCAAAAGATTTAAAATTAGATTTTTCCAAATTTCGAACTGACCACCTTAATAATGAAGAAGAGGCAAAAATTTTAAATTTAATTAAAGAATATACCGATATTTTTTATAATGAAAATCAAACACTAACTTTCACTAGTAAAATAAAACATAGAATAAAGACCACAGATGAAATACCTGTTTATTCAAAATCATATCGTTATCCATTTGTTCATAAACAGGAAGTGGAAAAACAAATTAAGAAAATGTTGGCCCAAAAAATCATACAGCCCAGTAGCTCACCCTGGAGTTCACCGATTTGGGTAGTTCCAAAGAAAGCCGATGCTTCGGGGGTGCAAAAATGGAGGGTAGTTTGTGATTTTAGGGGTTTGAACTCCAAAACCCTGGACGATAGGTATCCCCTTCCTAACATAACTGAATTATTAGACAAATTAGGAAAATGCCAATATTTTACAACATTGGATTTGGCTAGTGGGTTCCACCAAATTCAAATGCATGAAGAAGACATAGAGAAAACGGCATTTAACACCGAAAATGGTCACTATGAGTTCTTACGCATGCCCTTTGGACTGAAAAACGCGCCAGCGACGTTTCAGCGTGTAATGGACAACATTCTTCGAGGAATCCAGAACGAAAAATGTTTAGTCTATTTAGACGACATTATTGTGTATTCAACTTCACTACAAGAACACTTAGAAAGATTAAGAAGTGTATTTCAACGATTACGAGAATCCAATTTTAAGATCCAGCTAGATAAATCTGAATTCCTAAGAAAGGAAGTTGCATACTTAGGACATGTCGTAACGGCAGAGGGCGTAAAACCAAACCCGGATAAGATTAAAGCCATCAAAGATTTTCCCATCCCAAGAACAACGAAACAAATAAAAGGCTTCCTAGGGTTACTAGGTTATTATCGGCGATTTGTTAAGGATTTTGCAAAGCTGACAAAACCTATGACTAAATGTTTAAAAAAGGGTGCAACCATAGAACATAACCAAGAATTTCTTATGTGCTTTGAAACATGTAAAAATTTATTAATGAACGAACCGATACTCCAGTACCCGGATTTTTCCAAACCGTTTAACCTAACCACCGATGCAAGTATGGTTAGTTTAGGAGCAGTGCTTTCACAGGGACCTATAGGCCAAGATCTTCCGGTGGCGTACGCGTCCAGAACGTTAAACGATTCTGAGAGGAATTATTCAACCATAGAAAGAGAACTTTTGGCAATAGTGTGGGCCACCAAATACTTTCGCCCATATATTTTTGGAAGAAAAATAAATCTTATTACGGACCATAAACCACTGCAATGGTTGTTTTCGCTAAAAGACCCTAGCTCAAAATTGTTAAGATGGCGTATAAAACTTGACGAATTTGACTATGATATAATATATAAAAAAGGAAAGCTAAACACAAATGCAGATGCTTTATCACGTATCGAATTACATACGAAAGAGACAGAAGAAAATTTTACTCTTAAGGAATACATAGAAGATTTTAACAAAACACTACAAGGAGAGAATTCCACATACAACGATAATATAGACCAAATGTCAACAGTCGCGCAAGCAGGAGACAACAACGAGAGCGAAGACCCTATAGTAGGAATTCCTATAGGCGAGATACCTGTAAATTATGGATCAAATCAGATAATTATTTCACCAGTATTACACTCTCCGGCAAAACCAAAAATTACTATTTTATTTGAGAAAAAACGCCGTTTCAATGTTCAAATATCACAAAACAATTTCGATGAAGACATATTAAACTTTGTTAAAGAACTTATAATTCCTGATAAACAATACCACTTATATTTTGAAAAACCCGAAATGTATGAACCATTTTGTGAAGTGATCCGAAAAACGTTTAAATGGCCCTCTTTAAAATTAAAACGGTGCCTAAAGAAATTAATAGATGTAACTGATAAAAACGACATTCCGGAAGTAATACAAAAATATCATGAATCAAAAACCAATCACCGTGGTATTGACGAGACATTACAACAAATAAAAGAAAATTATTATTGGCCAAATCTTAAAAACTCCATTCAAACCTACATCAACAACTGTGAAATTTGCCAAAAAAGCAAGTATGAACGTCATCCTATAAAGATGGAAATGAATATAACGCCAACGGCATCTCAACCTTTTGAAATCCTGCACCTAGACACATATACACTTGAACAAACTAAGTTTTTAACAATAATAGACACTTTTTCTAAATATGCGCAGGCATACGCACTTCAATCGCTGGCAGCTACGGAAATTGCTGACAAACTATTATTATACTTCTCACACCACAGTATACCGAAACAAATTACAATCGATAATGGAACTGAATTTAAAAATACTGTAGTTACTGAACTTCTTAATTTACATAAAATTAAATTACATTTTTGTTCACCGGACCACCCCCAATCAAACGGAGTAATGGAACGTCTTCATTCTACCTTGGTTGAACACATACGTTTATTAAATAATCAAAATTTCGCCAAAACACCAATATCTAAAAAAATGATATATGCCATATTAGCATATAACCATACTATCCATTCGGCAACTAATTTAAGACCTATTGACGTAATTAACGGTCACATTTCTAATAGCGATCCTTTCGATATAAAATTAGAACAATTATTCTTAAACGATTATGTTAACGCCCATAGAGAAAAATCCAAATTAATGTATTCCAACATTAACCAAAAATTGGCCGAAAATAAACAAAAAATTATTTCTAAAGTCAACGAAAATCGTGATAAACCGGAATTATTTCAACCTAATCAACAAGTTTACATTAAAAAACATGTTAGACAAAAAGTATCCGATAAATTCGCAAAACCAACAAAAATTGAATCAGTGAACCAAAACCGTAAGACCTTAACAACACAATCCCGCGCTAAGGTCCATATGGACAATTTAAAACGCCCACTCAGACAAACATACAGCTTTGACTAAAATATTATATTTAATTTCAGGTTGTTTTCTACTGTTATCGGAGACAGAGATAAAATTACAATCAGATCTTTAAAGGGAAACCCAGGAATATTACCATTAAAGCTAGGACACGCAAAACTTACGGAATACACCCACACTTTGATTCATTACTACGACCTAAACCCAATTTTAATAGAAATTAACAAATTGCATTTTAAATCGGAAAATATTACTAATTCACTCATAAAGCATAAAGAATATTTCACCGAGTCATCTAGCTATTTAAAAATATTAAACTTAACCAAAGATAGGGTAGAAAATAAAATAAAAGAAATCTTACCACATCCTCAGAGAACTAGACGAGGGTTAGTTAATATAGTAGGTTTAGTATTCAAAGCTGTGACAGGAAATCTAGATGCGTCGGATGGAGAACGTTATGAAAAAATTATCAAAATCTTAGAAGAAAATCAAAATAAATTGGCTGGTAATATACGAAATCAAAACTCCATTTCTACAAGCGTCATAAACAAATTTAACTCAACCATACAACAAATAGGTCAAAATGAAAAACTAATAGAAAAGAAAATAAATCAAATTAGTCTTATAGTACAAACTACAACCTATAAAGAAAATGCGCATTTTATTAAGGACCTACTTAATCAAATTATTAACCTATATGAAATAATTAATTCAATATTGCAAGATATTGAAAATTCTATTACTTTTGCTAGACTAAAAATTATGCATCCAAGTATAATAGCATTAAATGACCTTTTAAATGAACTTAAAAAACTTGAAAAATTAGTAGGATTTAATCAATTGCCTTTACTTATAAAATTAGAAAATATGTTTTCATTCGAAAAAATTATTGACATTGATTGTTTCATTTTAAACAACAAAATAACATATCTCTTAAGAGTACCAATCTGCAAGGCGAGCGATTTTGAATATTATCATTTATATTCTGTACCAACTATACATCAGAGTCTGTTTAAGGTGGTAATACCTCGCGATAAATATTTAATAAAAAATCAATTACACTATTCATATCGGGGAACCCCCTGCAAAGAAATGGTGCCCAATTTATTCATATGCGAAGAAGAAGAACTTCAAGAAATAGATATGAGAAGCCCATGCGAAATACAGCTACTTCAATCCACAGAAAGCACCTCCACATGTCAACAAATTGACGTCACAATAACCCAACCAGTCATGAACCAATTAGACAAATCAAACAGTTGGTTACTAATATTCCCTATTGACAAAATAGTAGAACTAAAATGTCCACTACAAGAAGAAAGGCGCAAATTATATGGTACTTTTCTGGTTACCATACCAATCGAATGCCGATTCAAATTTGATGGAAAATCGATTACCAATGATCAACAAATAATCGATTCTGGAAAGCAACCAATACTTTTTCCAGATCTCGAAGATGCGCTGCCGCAGCTTCCTTTACTTAATTTGAGCTTTTACCTACCGAAAATAAAGCTAGATGAACTACATGAACTTAGAAATAAAATCGAAGAAAACGAACCACATATTCTTGGCGAAGTTCCGACCGTACCCAGCGTATGGACTATTTTTGTATATGTCGCCCTAATTGCCATTGGTGTGTACCTGCTATGTACATATATGGTACGAAAAGGATGGTTACACAAGAATGCTACCCCAACTGATGTCAGCAGTCTACCCATTGAACTACCCCCTACTAGGTGTAGTTAAATCTGAGGAGGGAGGAGTTATATCACGGTCCGACACTGAATAGTGCTGAGTGTGCATCTCAAGTAACATATAGAATACAACCCAGGAGAAGACAGGCAGTCAGTCAGAAGCCATAATTCCGAATACTTAATCTTTAATTATTGTACTTTATTTTCAATTGATGTATTTGTAACAAAAATAAATGTTTTTTAAAAACAGACTCTCACGGTCGTAATAGTTAACTCGTGCCAAGCACAGTGTAGTTCAACTTTAAAAAAAGTTTTATTTTGCTGTCTGTTGTCTATGGATTAAAAATCATACTAGATCCATCTCTGTCCCGCCATCTCGTCCTATTTATGAACCAGATACGCCTATCGCTCTTTTCTCACCATTTTCTTTCTCTATCTCCACTAATATTTCCAGTTGTTCAATTTCCAACGCTTTGTCTGTAAAATGGATCTATTAGTAAAACAGGCCGAAAACAAATTGCTTTTGGTAATTAACCTGCAATCAATATATCTCTGAAAGTACCGCATCAGACACCGAAAGTGTTGGATATGAGTGGTGTTTATGTGGAACGGTTTATGGAAAGTGCATTCAAGCGCTGCGAAACAGTCAAAAGCTCAGCTTTGTAATTTTTTGAAATTCTGAAACTCTCACAGCTTAGAAAAATAATGTGTTTCCAAAAATGTTTCAAATGCTTTTTTTTTAATTTTGAGTGTACGTTGGCGCTAGTCAAGGAAAGGAGGGGGAGTAATGAAGGTTATAAGCGGTTTATTAACGGTTGAAATTACAATGTTGGTTAAATTAGGAAAAACTTGCACCATTTAGATACTTTTTTCATGGTGTTTGCAAAACTGAGCTATCGTTAACCGACTTCGATATTTCTTAAAAAGATAATTTTTTGCTATATTATTTTTTATTTATTGTTTACAATATTTTAACAGATATAAAAGTATTTTTCATTGTCACTGTTTAAGCTAAACAAGATAGCCTTTACAGATTTTCAGTACAACGTTTCGTTTTCGAAAAAACATCATCAACTTTTTTTTTACTGAGTAAGATCAGGCGTTTGTGCTGGTCAAGAAACAGCTGAATGCGTACAGGAAATCTATTTGATAAATATTCTTGGACAATTCTCGAATTATCAGCGGGGGCCCCATCTTATTGAAACCAAACGTTATTGATTGCTGCTAGTGGTTATTATCGAACCATTCTTCCAAATTATGCTGCAGTAAATTTCGATACCGTTCCGAATTTACTGTTCCGTGGTAAAAAATTGGCTTAATTATCTTTGTTCCCAGAATTCTTACCCTCATGTTGAAACCAAAACGATGTTGGTGCCTAGACATTTTGTACAATCGTGGATTTTCTATGGATCAATAATCCGTATTTCTTCAGTTACAGATTCCGTTGTTGGTTATCATACTTTCTTTAGAGAATAAAATTTTATTGACACATTTTTGATCATTTTGACATTGGCTAGTGTACCATTCACAAAATGCCCTTCGCCTACGTCGTCTTCCGGTCTTAGTCCTTGGCAGATTCGAAATTTGTGCGGGTGATATTTGTTCGCAAAATAAAATGTGCTGTGGACTTTGGCGTTCCACTTACTTTTACTACTGATGTTGTGGAATCTTCCGTTATAGCTAATGCCACATTATTTTGAATTTCCTCAATACGTGGTTTGTTTCTAGTAACAATTGCTTTATTAAAAGCCCCATACTGCAATAAATTGGCAACCATTTTTTTAAACATTTTTATTCGGCTGTAATCTTTCCGGGTAGGTAATTATTTAAATACATTTCCTCAGCTTCTCCAGTATTTCCATGGCATAAAATGTTGCAATGTAACATATCAAACGTTTCCTCAAAAGTGAAATGTTCAACCATTTTTAACCAACGTTGTAATCCCTACCGTTTCCAAAAATCCAATGCTATCCCATTCTTATCTTGGACACTCTGTATATTATATTAAAATATAATTTTTCGCGTTTTAAGCAGTTTGGTAAGTTATGATAGTTTTATTGCATCTACACTGGACCACAAAATTAACCAGACGGAAAAAAGTTTGCTTCAATTCAATCTTAAATAACTTTTAAGTTTATTTTTTGAAATGTTGCAGATGCTGTCATCTTCATCATGTTCTGATATCGTTTTTACGAAAAGTGTAAATGGATATGTTGACATCATACAGGGTAACACAAGAAATTGCATTTTACGCTTAATTTCTGAACATCCTGTGGAAAAATTTAGGAATTGATTGATTCTTTGCAGGACATTTTAAAGCCCCATCTTTTCTCAACAACTGATTTTTTGATTCATACTGATATCTGGATTATTAAAGGAAAAACACAGGTTTAAAGGAAATAATGCAATAATCCTTTATTAGCAACAAAAAAATTAAAAAATTAATTTGTAAAGTTGGCTTTCTCTTTCTTTTGTCTTTCTGAATCCAGTTTCCATGGCACCATGGCTTGTCACGAAGATTTTTGTCAGCAAATTACAGATTTATTAATTGCTGTACTTCTAGCGTTTGTTAAGTAAGTTGTTGGTTATTTTGTGTTTTAAGACTGTTCCGTAAACGATAAGTGTTTTTATATAAATTAAAGATGAGACCACAAAAAGTAGCACAAGCCGTTGCTATAAAAGATGATGGTCGTCCGATCCTGTATATCGCAAAATTGCTTGGCCATCCACGCAGTACGATATCCGATGCGATACAAAGATTTAGACAAACTGGTTCTTACTCGAGAAGATTGACTAATTAATTAATCGGTTAATTTTGTGGTCCAGTGTAGTTCGAGAGTAGGTATTTGCAAAAAGTAAAAAATGTTGTATAATATCTTTAAAAAAAAGGTCGTTCACTTCTCACTAGATTTGTATGCAGCACTGCCTGCTTCTAAAACCACGAGCCACCACTGGACAGTGACAATGACAATATTGACGTGCGGGACACATTTGAAAAGGCTGATAAAACAAGTATTAACCTCTGGTTTAAACCACAAAATAATCCACGAAGTAACTAAACAATAAAAAAAGTCGCCCTTTAGGGTGACAAATCGTTTGGTTTACAATAAAACCGTAATGATTTTATTTTAACTCTCTGTTTGTTCAAGTGTCCCGAACGTATTTTTATAAGGTGCTTTTCTATATGACCACTTGAGCTGCAGACACAGTTTATCGTAATATTGAGTGGACCACCCCAGAAAAGGTATATACCTAATCAACAGGCTACAGAGTGTTCCGGAAGTCTAAGGAATTCTTTGGGATTTTAAATTTTTTTATTGTGTTTAAAATATCAACAGAACATACTTCTCTTATGCTATTATTGAATTTAAAATTAATAGGAATATCTATAGAAATTCAATAAATAAAGGAAAATACTTAATTAATTTTTAAAGGGAATAGTATCATAGAACTTGACGGAGTTTTAAAGTGGGGGTGGGGGGGGGGGTATCTGCAGGTCAAAATATGCTGTTAGAATCCTGAACAGATGAACTTTTCAAAATTCGGGCATTCTGACAGCAGCGAGTGTCTACATTTTAGAAATATGTTCTTGCGTTTACCTTGTGTGCTTTGCGAAAATTTAAAAAAATCTAAACTTATTGTAGACTGGGTTAATTATAAGTACTTGAGAAATTTTACAGTGGCCGCCATAAGGAGAGAGAAGGGGAACTGTTTGAATTCCCTTTGTAGAGAGGGCAATTCTAAAAAACTGTGGTCTGGTTTAAAAATCTATAATATTTGTACTAATATAAATAATTCAATACCTAAAACATTATCTGATCCTGATGCTATTAACACATTTTTTGCGGTTTTACTCAAAACATATCTAATTGTAACGATCGAGTCAATTTTTACGAAAATATATTAAATAGCATAAAAACTAACGCAACTGGTGTAGATGATATCTCGCCCCTTATGCTTAAATATTGCAGCTCTTATATCGATAAATATATTACTCATATAATTATTAACTGTTGTTTAGAAGTTAACTACTTTCCCGATAAATGGAAGTTATTCATTGGCAAACCATTATCAAAGGTTAGTAATCCAAACGGTTATAACGATCTTCGTGTGATAAGTATTCTTCCAGCAATTTTAAAAATTTTTGAGAAGGTCTTGCATAATCAAATATATCTATCTCGTCGATAATAATATTATTCCCCCCACTCAGTGCGGTTTTAGAAAGGACTTTGGTACTGCGGTTGCTCTAACAAATGTAACAGATGACATTATTCGCGCCTGTGATAAAAAATGATTAGCATTCTAGTACTTCTTGATTTTTCAAAAGCATTCGATACTATTAACCATTCTCTTCTTATTTCTAAATTAAAATACTATGGTTTTGTTCATGATTCTTGCCTTCTTGTTAATTCATACTTATCCAACAGGTTTGAAAAGATTTTTTCTGATAAAAAATATTCTGAACAAGTCAAAATACTATCGGGCGTGCCGCAGGGCTCCATTCTGGGTCCCTTGCTATTTCTTATATATACTTCTGACATACTTAAATCGCTGAAATGTTGCAAGGTCCAGGCATTTGCTGACGACACGCAGTTATATTGCTGTTTTGATCCCAAGGATTACATGGAAACCGAGTTACGTATAAACCAGGATTTGAGGATATTAAGTGACCTCTCCTTGGGTCATAATTTACATTTAAATCCGGATAAATCTTCCATATTGATTTTTGGTAGTAAGAGCAAGGTTGACATTAAGGTTAAGGGTTAAGGTACTATACAGCAATAGACACGTATTGAACTTTACATTGAGAAAGAACTTGTGTGAATCTCTTGTCTTGTCGCACTTTACTTATTGTGACTTTGTGTATGGCTTCTGCGAGGGCTTTTGTTTGGACGCGGAAAGCAGATCACGTATACAAAGGGTTCAGAATGCATGTCTTCGTTTTATTTACGGCATTAGAAAGTTTGACCATATTTCTCATTTATATAATGATATGAAGTGGCTGAAAATAGATGGACAGAGGGTTCTTCACTTTTGCACATTTCTAATAAAGATTATAAATAATCCTAATTCTCCTGCTTCTATTGGCGAGCGTTTGATTTTTCGTCGGAGTGTTCACGATAGGGATGTGAGAGCTGCGAGCGGGCTTACCATGCCTCATCATCGGAGCGCCATGTTTCAGCGTTCTTTTTCTTTTAACTTAGTTAAATATTATAACTTGTTACCCACTGATATGTTACACTTAAATGCTAATGTATTTAAGACTAGATAAGTAATTTCTTTTAAATTTACAGTGATTTTAACGGTTACTTATTGTTCATTATTGTTTAATAATAATTTGAATAATTTTCTCCTTTCATTGCTTATTTCATTATTGCAAATATTATTATGTCTAATAGGTTAGGGTTGTTACGTAATATGCTACTACACTATTAAGTAATATTATTGTATTTCTTTATGTCTAGGTGTTTCTGTCTGGTTCAGTAGAATAGCTACTGCAGCTAGACTGCGCCAGGTGTTGACATCTTTCCTTACATTACTTCTTAATACACATACTTTTTTGTATATAATATTCTGTTTCTTCGAAAATAAAAGACGTTTATTATTATTATTATTAATATTATTAAATATAGTGTTTAATGGATGTAGATTTTTTAATGCTTTAAGTACTGAAATAAGTTCTCCCAATATTAAAATATTTAAATGCAAGCTTAACCAGCACGAAAGTATTATGTTTTCTTCATGAAATCACGGAATTTTAATTTAGAAAACCGGCCATGCAAATCCGTAACCTTAAAAGAAAAGAAAACACATAAAGAAAAAAAATACAAGAACAGAATTTATAAACCTTGGGATCACCTTTCATCTTTCCAGATCTTATAGTCTTAAAGCAATATTACATCATGGAAAGATATTATATTTTTTCCAGCGAAACATATCTAAAATATGTAATAGGATGAATATTAAAAAAAAATATCTCCGAGCGGTTTTGCTGGAAAAACAATTCGTTAAGTTAAGTTAAGAATCAAGGTGACTACAGTCGAAACGGTCGTTCTTTGCCGGCGCCATTACTTACACGTGACCAAAACCATATAAATCTAACTAAACGAGGTTCAAGAAGTCAAAACAAAGTCTAAGTTCATAAACGTCAAAACTTTCATGGCTAGCTTTCGGACTTAATAATAATTACTTACCATCAACACGAAAGTACGATAAAAAATGGCTCTGAAAATAACAGTTCATAGGATTAAATTGAATTGCAAGACACAGAAACGTTTAAAAACAAATTGAAGATGGCATCAGTTGACAACTTTCCAAATCTCCTTTATCTCTATCTAGCACGTTATTTTAAATTTGAGACGTATTGAACAAAAAGACGCTCTATTATGTTTTTATTTACTTTTAAGGCTATAACAAATAAAGATGGGGTTTTGTAAATCACGTTGTCTATTGATCACATCCATGACGCACCGGCAAAGAACGAGCAAATTTTCTATTCTGTAACTGACCGAATTAAAGTTTATTATTAGGGCTACAAGATTTGTCATCTTTATCGAGACCTTCATAGAGCAAAGAACGGTATATACTTAATGCAAAACAAAAACCGATGCACGTCATACCCTTCGAGTGATGTCAGTTATCGGCAGTATTGCCAGCTTGTAACCAAAATATCCGAGTGAGGAAATTGCACAGTTTTTTTTTTCATAAAAGCTAGATATATACAGTGTGTCTACTTAAGTTGACTACTATATGGGAAACTTTTTTATTATTAATTTTAATAATTAAAATGCAATCATCAGATATTAAATTTTACCAAGTGTATACGAGGGGTGTAAAAAAATATGAATTTTGCTCAATATCTCCAAAACTAGAAGATTTAGGTAAATGACATATTTAACAAAAAATAAAGGCATTTGAAAAATACACCTTATCAGTTAAAAAAATACAGGGTGTTCCATTTAAAAAAATTGACATAATGCATATTTAAATTAGCGAAATTTGCCAAGTCAACACGAACACCCCGTATAATAAATAGAACAAATAGTGATATGGTTACGTACCAAGTACTTTAAGGTACTTATAGTAAAAATTTTGTTTCATTCTATTGATTCCATAGGCAACTATGATTTTTTTAATAAGTCAAATAAAAATCATAATATACTAGGAAATAATTATTTACTTGACAACGTCGCAACAAAATTCAAAAAAGTAAATATGACTTTAGAGATTCTTTCTAGCGGAATCGGAAAGAGAAAAAAATATATAGGGTGTTTCATTTAAAAAAAAAAAAAAATTTATGTAGTACCAATTTTTTGAGCCATTCTGTATAACGCAAAATATTTTTACGTTGTGCTCCATTGCAAACCCTATAACTCTTATATAAAACTTTTTCCTATATCTCTTGCAGCTTAGGCGCTATCGAAGGCGAACACCTTGTTGACACACCCTGTATATTGCGTGAGCCTCTACTTCATTTCTTATTTAACTCCCCTCTTAAAGTGATTTCCTGATCTGCTGTACCTATATAGCGTGTAATTTTTTTATATTTTTTTACTTGCTTTTACATTAGTAATATACAAACACAAGTATTAAATTTTTGGGGAAAGTTTCAAGTGTTTTTCGTTATAGCCGCGTAACGACTTTACGTTGCTAAAATCGGCTCTATAAAAAAATTATAGCGGATGTGAGAACTACTGCGATTTTTAAGGTACAGAATAGTAATATTTTATATTGCATGTAATATGCCAATATCATTGGCTTAAATCGCTCTTCTATTCAAAAATTTTGTTGTGGAATAGTACCATAATCTTTGAGAGTTCTTGTCAAGTATCGAAGTAAAGTATTAACTGCTCTCCAGAAGGGGCATGTTAAATTATAATTTAATATAATATTTATATTATTTAAGTTATGTGACAATCTACCAGTTTACAGAGTGTAAACTCAAGGGATATATTCCTTACTAAATTTTGGGACAACAGTTCATATAAATCCGCAACCGGCGCAGCCGCTTTATTTTTGAGATACAGGGATTACAATTTTTAAACGGAACAAAAAATAAATACGCCACTGCCTTTTCCTTTCTGATGGCACAGTTATGTAGACAGTTTAATGTCTGATGCAAAGTATCTTGAATATTTTCTTCATTTCGGCTTTGTCAAGGATAAATGCAATCTTATCAGACCCTTGATAAGCTCATAGCGATATGTAAATAAAAATGTCATCTCTTTTTTAATCAAAAATTAGGAACGATTTTTGCTCAGTGATTGTATGCTGTTTAACTTATTTAACAAAAAAAGATTATTTCCTTCTTGCTGGAAAACTGCGCGAGTCCAGTCCATGCCCAAAAAAGGCAACAAGATCTTGCTAAGCAACTGCCGTCCAGTCGCATTGCTTTCAGCTATATCATCAAATTATTAAAGTACATGGAAAGCTTCAACATTATCAGTGACCGCTAGTATGGATTCGTAAGTCTAGATTAACAGGAGACCTCCTCGCTTATGTTACTCATGTTTATAACAACGCGGAACATCATGGGGAGTCCCGGGCGGTAGCACTGGACATTTCCAAGGCCCTTGACCGAGTATGGTATAATGCGCTAACTAACTAAAGTGAGAGCATATGGAATGCCGGTTCAATTTTGTTCATGGCTGTTAAGCTTTCTTAAAGACCGTTCTCTGCGAGTGGCGATGGACAAATTTCTTTCAGTCACATTTTTACTATGCATTAACGATCTTCTGGAAAAAACTAAAAATCCTATATGTATATAGCTTCGCGGATGACAGCACACTTCTTTCATCTTTTACTTTGGATGCTCGAACATCGACTGCCAATGCACATCTTTATAGGCAGCAAGAGGTCTCACATCTCAACAAAGACCTGGAAGAAATTCTGTCTTGGGGTGAGAGTAACCAAGTAGAATTTAACGGTAAAAAACCTAGGCGGCAGTTTTTTTTTTAAAGTTACTGTTGAAGAACCGGAAAAAGCCATGGCGGGACACTTAATTTCCTCGGCTTCATGAATTAATTTATTGGGCGTCAATTTGTATAGTCAGATCATAACTAACAACCTCTATTTATACACCCCAACAACTTTTAATGCTCTATAAAGCCCAAATTCGATCATCGCTCCTAAACATACTCTGATATTGCTGGATTTCATTCAAGGAAGAGCCATTCGCTTGATTAGTGACCATGATCTGACATATTATAACCTGGAAAGCCTTGAATATCGAAGGCAAGCTGGCGATTTGATTCTATTTTACAAATATTTTCATGGCAAGTGCTCAATTGAGGTTGCCCACTTGATTTCACCCAGAGCGGTGCATGGTAGAAATATACGACAAGCCACTGCTGCCCACTCATACGTGGTTCAGCTTAGTGTCCCTCAAACCACACTGTTTAAAAAATTCTGTCATCTGGAGAACGTCGTCACTCTGGAACGACCTCTCTGAGGCAGTATTTTCCAACGAGTATAATTTCCAAAGATTCAAGACCAACGTCGATCGATGAAGAAAAGGCATAATTATGAAAATAATATTTGTTTTGAAGAAACAGTGGCGTATCGTTAAAAACATAAAAATATATAATGTTTGCGCAGACGCCTTTGGAAGAAGTAGATCAGCTTTTTTCTATAGAATGTATAGTTAGTACCTATTAAAATTCAACATAATATCTAAAGCGGTCAAACATACCTATTAATGATACACGATACACCGATTTTTTTTCAAATTTTCGATTCCCAACATCTCAAAAATATAGCGGTGGCGGACCTACGTTTATATGAATTATCTTAAAATTTAGTAAGGAATTACACCCTGAGGTTGGTCACATACCTAATGAACACACTGTATAGGAAATATCATGTAATATTAATTTAACAAGAAAGTGACAAGTTCATAATAAAAGAAATCGTGGTTTTTTAGTTACAAGCATCAAAGCTGACCTGGTATATAATTTATCATTGTTTAGAATCATTAAAGTGGCCTTGAACTGGAGGATTGCCTTGCAAACTGAAACGAGCTATAGAATAAAGTAAAACTCGCCGCTCTTGTTATAAATTAGCCACCATAGGTACAGTGTTCTATCTCATCAGATTGAAAAGAGCTATCGACTGAGATAGGTATGTACAAAGAAAATTATAGAGCTATAATTTTCTTTGATATGTACCATGTACATTTTGTACATACCCATAACTTGCCACTGTCGTTTCTCTCTATTCTGGACCACGCACCGTCACGAAGGTAGGTATACTTAAACAGTTTGTTTTAGATATTATGGTTAAAGTGACCATCCATACATCCCGTTTTCGAGATCATTGTCCTGGGGTCCTCAAAGAGCTTCTCGGGATATCAAGAAGTCATTAAGAATAAACGTTTTGTCATAATTTAAAAAATAAAACGTATACTGGATAAAATACTTCCTAAATTATGATAATAATAATATATTAAAAATATGTGCATACATTACGATATCTTTTATAAAATATAGATTTAAAACCCGATCGTATGAATCATGTGGATGCTGAAAAATTCTTTATAGGTAGGTAGTTCATGAATTGGCCTTTTTAAATTTTCCTTTGAGTTTCAAATACGATTAATGGCTTTAAAGCTACGCAGCATTAAACATGACCTAAAAATAAATGTTCATTGCACTGTTAGAAGAAAACAATCAAAGTTAACATTTTTTAAAGTCCCAGGAGGTCCAGTCCCGCTTTTTTGTCAATTTAACCCATAACGTTAAAGTCAAATAGTAACTAATAAAGTATGTCATTATTTTAACATTAATTTGATATTATGGTGCAGTAAAAATAAAAAACTAAAAATCCTATATATAGCTTCGCTGATGACAGCACACTTATTTCATCTTTTACTGTGGATGCTCGGACATCGGCTGCTAATGCACATCTCTATAGGCAGCAAGGGGTCTCTTATCTCAACAAAGACCTGGAAGAAATTCTGTCTTGGGGTGACAGTAACCAAGTAGAATTTAACGCTAAGAAGACCCAGGCGGCAGTTTTTTCTAAAAAAGTTAATGTTGAAGCACCGGATATAGTTATGGCGGGACACTCGATTCCCTTGGCTTCATCAATTCATTTATTGGGCGTTAATTTGGATAGTCTTGGCATAGCCACGTTGCGGCCATTGCTAAGGCAGCCTCGCAGAAGCTTGGAGTACTTTTCCGAACTAAGAACCTCTATACACCCCAACAACTTTTGATGCTCTATAAAGCCCAAATTCGACCATCGCTGGAGTACTGTTCGCATATTTGGCGCTCTGCTCCTAAACATACCCTGAGATTGCTAGATTCCATTCAAAGAAGAGCCATTCGCTTGATCGGTGACCATAGTCTGACAAACAACCTGGAAAGCCTTGAACATCGAAGGCAGGTTGGCGACTTGAGTCTATTTTACAAATATTTTCATGGCAAGTGTTCAACTGAGGTTGCCCGCTTGATACCACCCAGAGCGGTGCATGGTAGAAATACACAACGAGCCCCTGCAGCCCACCAGTACGTGGTTCAGCTTAGTGTCCCTCGAACGACACTGTTTCAAAATTCTTTCATCTGGAGAACGTCATCACTCTGGAACGACCTCCTTGAGATCGTGTTCCCCAACGTCTATAATCTTCAAAGATTCAAGACCAACGTGAATCGTTTCCTGCGCACACGCACCGCTCCCAGAGCGCCATAAAGGATTTATCCTGCAGTGCTGTGCCTTATCATAAAAAAAAAATCTAGTAAGTTAATTTAACACTTTATTTATGTAAATGTTAACTTTTCGTCCTGAATAGATTTAACTTTTATACGTTATTTATTTTGATTTTCGTACGCATTCAAAATTAGTACATTTAAATATCAGTTTAACATAACCAAAATAATAAGTTTATTTGTTGAGAACAGTTGAATTTATTAAAACAGATTATAGTTGGTTTTATTAAATAAATTAGGCTTTCCAAAAATGGACCATTTCACAATTTGGCTGTGGAAAAATGAAAAAGTACTATGAATTATTTAAACTAAGAACTAAAACGTCTGAAAACAGTTTCAGATCTCTTTGGTTATGCAACTAAAATAACGATAGTACCTACTCGTTCATTTCTCCAAAAATGATAAAATGAAAATACAACTTTAAAAGGTATACTAATAATTATTGTAGAGCAATATAGTTTTATAGCAAAAATTAGTACCTACTTCTTATAATAAATCAAAAAATTATTCGAGCTATTAATTTCGTAAAATTACAGATATGCTATTGGCAATTCTATTTGTGATTTCATCAGATTACGAAAACAAAAAGATCCAAAACATTAATTATAAAATATATTAAAAATCAACAATTTATATATAAACTTAAGTCTAGTTTATATAAATGCGAATCGCCAATTTAGTTATCGTTAGTTAATACTAATTAATCTGTAAATTGAAGTGACATTTGCGATGCAATAAAAAATAATTTCGGTTGATAGGTATTAAATGATATTTAATATTATTACCAATATCTTAAAATTATAATATATAATATATGTATACAATACACATCCAGGAAATATTCTGTTTTTTGAATTAAAAAAATGTATATTTTGGAATATGCAACATATCTTAGAAACTATATTTTTGTTCAACAAATATTCTGTAATTGTTAATATACTATATACTATATAATTTTTTGTAACAGATGTTTCGTTATATGAAATATTTTTAGTCCACAGATTTTAAGGATAATACTTTTTTTAGTGTACAACACACCTACCTAGGGGTGTGACACTCCTTAAATCGGTGTAGAAATTGTCGAAATGTATTTATATAAATACATTTAAATACGTATAGTACCAGGCTTGAAAAAATCATGATTTTTTTGAAAAACATCAAAAATCGCGAATTTTTTGAAAAAAATCAAGATTTATTTGATTTTTGTTTTTCTATTTTTATTTGTATCTATTTTTTCCTATAAATAAGTTGCTATTTTCAACATGTTGTTGATTTTATTTCCACCGTTCTTCAAATTTTAATGAAGATAGTTCCTGTCGAAAAACGGTCAGAGCTGCAAATTCCTGTCATAACAAGAAAACCTTTCACTGTTTATATAAAGATGCGTCCGCCCTAACTTATTTTGACAAAACAGACATAACTTTAAATCAACTGCGAAAATTTAAGAGACGTCATGAACAGTGTATAGCCCCATATCATTTGTTGGCATATCTTCTTGACTTAACAAAAATTCAGCAAACACTAACAGAGAGTGAAAAAAATGTTCCTTTGAAAGCTGTTAAACAATTATATCCAAATAGTGCTTTACTCCACTCATAGTCAAGTTTCTTGCCAGATCAGAACCTTTCACTGATATTATGTTCCATGATGATATTCTTCAGAATGTAAAATCCATGGAAGTCGCAACAAAATATACCCATTATTCAAAAATAGTTCTTCATAATTAGACAATTTTATTACTTTGTGCTTCTTTCGCATCAGTCGAGAAAATTTTCTCAACATTTGTTTTAGTCCATTCCAACCTTAGAAATCGATTAGGAATGGAAAAAGCCGCAAAATTCGTTTTTTGTACAAGCACTACAATTAACTAAAATAAACATTATTTAGGTACAGTGGAAGTTTTTATTCTCTCTTAATTATAACTTATCAGAAATTTTGATTTTAATCATGATTTAAATTGAAAAAAATCAAGTGATTTAAAGCGCCATTTCTTCAACGTCAGGGTTAAACGGATTTAAATCAATTGATTTAAATCCTTTCAACTCTGACCTATACACATAAATGTATTTAAATACAAATGAATAGAAACGAATGAATTAAATACACGTAAATAGCATGCATGGAATTCAAATGTAATTTGAAAAGATTTAAGTATATATAAATACCATAAATACATTTAAATCCATAAATTTATTATTTATTTGATGTATTTAAAAGTATTTGTAAATACCTACTTTTGGCGCTAATCTACATATCATATAGTAAGTAATAATAAGTAATAACAAATCTGAACAATAAGTATTTTAAAATAAAATAAATAAATATTAGATGCTTACCACAAATCGAGGACTTAGAGCGACAATCACGTAACTACAGTTTTGACAGTTTCGAGATAATAGCGATTGTAATAAACGTTGTATGAAAATGTCCTTATAATTACTTTTAGTTAACATTTTTGGGTGGCTTTTCAAATAAAAAATTATTATTGTTTAATTTAAAATTAAATTCCAAAATATTTTAGTATTGCTTCTGACAGTTATGCACAAAAAATTATTCTTTTAATATATGATATAGTATATAGTTACGCCGTTGTTGCTCTAACCATTTTGTTTAATTCAAGTTACGTTCCTGTTATTCAATGCAGTTTTATTACAAGAAATTATAGAAATTATGGAATTAGTAACATTTTTTTATTTTAAATTTTAGTACAAGTATTAACTTTAGTATAGCAAAATAAAAAAGCAGCCATAAATTAACCAAAAGATATAGAAATGTATATACACTGCGTCCATAAAGTCTTGCACAAATTCATTTAAAATTCAGGGGCTTACTTTTTTTAAAAACGCTCGGACACGTCAATTAGTACTTTTGTTTGCGCATTTTTTAACGTAAAATGTTTTTATACAGGGTGTCGGAGGTATGAGGTCATCAAGGATTTTTTTTAATGGAACACCCTGTATATTATATCAATTTTGAATTCTATGATGAACACTTAACACCTCTGGAAATCACGGTTTCCGAAATATTGACGTTTGAAAATTTATTTTAAACACATTTATTGATGACCTCATACCTCATACGTGCGACACCCTGTATAAAAACATTTTACGTTAAAAAATGCGCAAACAAAAGTACTAATTGACGTGTCCGAGCGTTTTTAAAAAGTAAATACCTGAATTTTAAATGAATTTGTGCAAGACTTTATGGACGCACTGTATATATATTATGTATTTTACTTTTGGAGCAAAAAATACAATAATAGTTATATATTCCTGAAATACTAAGAGCAAGATAAGGATACGATTTTGAAATTCTTATTAAAAACTTACAAGCTAGTTAAAGAGTTGTAGAAGTGATTATACTGGCTAGGTATAATTTTTTTGTTACATAATTCTTTTAAGTCTTGAATTTTTTCGCCAGTAATAGGTATGTGAATACGCCTCCACCAAAACAACTTCTTTGGCCAGGGTAGCACGAGAAACACGTCTAACTACTTGTATTTTTTTTTTAATTTTCCTCACTTTTTCTGTACTTAAAATATATATGTGACGAATCATCTTTTCGATACTGCAGCCATGTTATCTTTAACCAGTTTACATTATTTCCGTCTTTATCATTATTTTTATATTTTTAAATTTCTTGTCGAAGTGTTTTGAAGCATTTAATGTCGGACTGATTTATTTCACATACAGTGTATGGGTGTCTCTGGCATGCAGATCGAACTAATGTCTACCGTCCTGAGGGATCAAAGATATTCACATTTTTTTTCTTCTTTTCAATCTGCGCGTGAATGTTATCAACTTTCATTTGAGAATATCCTGGTTCAAAAACATTTGATTTATCACTGGAATATCCAAATATTTTACAGCGTTAAGGCAAAACGCAGCTGCGTTTGCATTGCGATATTGCCCGCCACAGGTGTCGGAGAAAAATTTTACTTCCTTATTAGTTTTTTCAGGTTTCAAAAAGTTCCACAAATAGGACGCCACTTAATTAGAGCCACGATTGGCAATGCCCTCACGCCACATGTAGCATATGGTTTTCTTGTCCACTACATTAAGAACTGTAAAGTTATAAACAGCCAATCGCCTTTTATAGAAAAGGGCTTTAGCATTAGTTGCAGGGGTATAACAGACAGCTTCTAAGTCAAATTCTATTAAAACACATTCTTTCCTTTCGGCCCTTTCTTTCCCCTAGTTTTTCATATTTCTTGCCTCCGCTTTTCTCAATATATGCTCGTCATATATATGCTTCTTTCAGTTCTTCTTTTTCATCTGGTTTACTATGTTCAAAAACGTAACATGTATCACAGACATATCCTTTCTTGGCTTGTGAAACGCCAAGTTGAAATCATTTTTAAAGACCGACCTGTAGTACCAAAATTTTTCTGCTTTCCTTCCTTCATCCTTACATTGTTGATCATAAATCTAATACGTTGTATTTAAATTAACATCTTTTTCTAAATACTCGTTCTTTAAGTCCTTTCGAGTATAATGTGATAATACTTCAGGAAATGAGTTTATGTGATCCTTTATGAAGTTCCTGGCATCTATTGGTATTTTATTGGCACTCTCACATTAGCCGCGATGTGATTTTTCTACAAACTAATTTTAATATCTTGCTTTCATGATCGAGTAAACCATTGATTCAGTAATTCCTAGGGAAGTTAAAAAAAATTCTTTGCATACTGTAATTTTGATTCCTTCTTTACTTAAATAGTAAGTATGTGCACTTTTCCTTCTTGAATTTTCGCGACCACTTTTCTTTTTCTCTTGACAAACTAAAGAAAGAAAGAAATTTTCTTTGATTCTCCTCGTTTTCAAGTTTCCAAAATTGTTGAAATATACACGCAATTTCCTCTTCTTCATTACATTTTTTCAGACATTTTGAACAATCCTTGTATTTCACTGCTTTCCCTGGAATAAATTTTTTTCTCGATGACAAATTAGAAATTCCTACACGCTTCGCATTTTTCCTTTTGTTTTTTTCCAAGTTTCTGAAGTAGCAAAACGATTTCTAAATACCTTTTTGTGAGTATTAGTCATAGTATTGCCATCCGTGCTCTTATTTTCTTCTTCTGTATTCATTTCATAACTTTCCTTTATTTCTTTTTCCTCTATATTCTTTGCTGAGGTATTACCCTCTTCCATATTATGACTTGATCTTTCTGACTCATCTTCTTCTGGTGCCCATTCTTTGTCAATATTATTGTCTATCTTTTCATCATCTTCAGTGGTAGAAATTGCATTGATTTTCTTTAATATATTAATCTCTGGTATTGATATCTTTTAATTCAGGGTACACGTTAAAATACTAGTAATCTTATAATGTTGTTATTAATATTTAGAAAAAGCTACTTACTTAATTAATTAAAACACAAAGCAACAAAATACATTGTCCGTTAATAAGAATATGATTTTAGTTAAAAAAAGTAATTTATTACTGACAGTGGAAAATTCAATTTCCTATTGCAACAAAAACGTATCTCGATACGTCGCTGTCAGAATACGTAAAGTTGTAAGGCAACAGTCACGTATGTACAGTTACGGGGTTGTTTCACTACCTTTTAGAGCCTAAATAAGATACGAAATTTGAAGAGACGGTTAAAATATTATTTTATTAAATAAGTCTTTGTTGCCCTTAAAAATTTGTTCTACGGTGAATTGACATGGCATTGATACTTTAAAATCTATTTTTTTTAGTTACATGGTTGTTGCTCTAAGCTCTTGAAATGTACGTTAAAATATTTAAAACTAAAAGATTTACTGAAGAATAACCACCGGCCAAAATATGATAAAAATTCTGTCTGTTCCTCTCGGCTGCAGGGTAGACAAGACGGCGGACGGAAGACACTTGGTGGTGGGGGCATTTGATTAACTTAAGAAATATTTTTGACTCTCTTTTAATGCAAATTTCACTAACCAAATAGTTAATAGAAGCACGTTTTACTATTGCTATTGATTTTATACACTGAGTAGTTATCACAGTAAATATTACTTATATTTTATGTTTTTTATTGTTATTTCAAAAATATTTCGTATTGATTCTTTTTTGAGTTAATTTACAACTAAAAGAGGAATCAAAACTATTATAAATTCAATCAATGTAACTTGCACTTATTTTTACTTGAGTGACAAAGTTATTGCCTCTTAATTTTAACCCACTATTATGTTAAAACGACTCTTAAAAAAGTTAGTTCGTAAAAATTAATTTTTAATAAACCTAAAAGAGTTAAAATAACTGTCTATTTTAAGATAGTTTTGATTCATTCAAATTTACTATGAGATTTTTTGATTAACACGGCTTCTAATAGTGTGTCGTGAAAAGCGCCAAAGATCACCAGCTCTACTTATTAATTTCTGGTTGGATATAAAGTTTTTTTCAACCTAAAAGATTGCCGTAAAAAAGTAATAACAGAAATCGTTATCACTGCAATAATTATAAATAAATATCGCGCATTAAGAAGAAATGCAGTTCTCAGCTTTTCGGATGCTCGTAAAATACTATAGTCGACTAAATTATAGATAAATAATGCTTCGTTGACTTTAAAATGGAGTTCACGTAATTCCGGACAAGTAGACAACACTTGCGCTCGTTTTAGCTCTTGATTTCATTGCAGATTCCGGTCTATCCCGGAGGGAATTACGGAAGAGTGTCAGTGGTGTCACTCCGGTTTCAAGGAACTGTTAGGTGAGACAATTTAATTCTTTATTGTAAAAACAGACCGATAAGATAGAAACTTAAGACGCTTATTCCCGCAATAGGAAAGGTCAATACACGTATTGTTTATTTTTGTTTTCCAAACTAATTTCTTCATAGTTTTGGTCGAATTAAATTGCTAACGTTGGTAAATTTAATATTGCATAATTATTATCATCATCAGCAGCAGCACATATTGTCGCTGATCGTACTAAGGGTCAAAAGCAACATTTTTTTATTATTATTCACCTATTGATTACGTTTAAGGGTATCTATGACCTGACAAACTGGCGAACGTCCAACTTTTTCAGTTCTTACTATACAGAAAACCGTCTATGGGTATAAGCGACACCAAATACATCGTTAGTATCAGATGAGGGATATTATTGGGGTGATTGTGAAGCATTGTTTCTAGCCTAAATAAGGATGTCCCTCTCACCTGACCTAGGCTGAAGTGAGGTAATTGTAAACGAATTTACCAAGTTTAAAATGTTTCTGTTTCTATCCATGTGACAAAAGTTTCCTACTTCAAATATTTTAGGTACTAATTATTTATGGTATAATATAGCCCTTATACTTTAAAGAAATATAAAGAAAAATGTCAAAATCCCAGGATTTTTTAATAAAAATTATAATAAAAAAAAATGTTGCCGTTTACTTTTACCCTACACTATTGGGGCAACTGTAAACAGCTGCTAGATAACCCATATAAGGAAATAAGATCATTTTCAGTGCATTAGTAAACCTTTCAATTATTAGAATGTAAAAAGTGTTCTTATATTTTTTAGGTACATGTTTACATTTACCCCTAAAATAAAGGCGTATTTTACTTTTTAAACCATTTACTTGCATACATTACTGCAAAACGAAAAACAAACATTTTATTTCTGTTTAAAAAAAACTAAAACGTACATATTCAAAACAAGGCAACAAGGCCAAAAAGGCTACTAACTATTTTCTGTGTAGGTAACTAGTGGACATTTAAAAATAAGTAGGTATGCGTATATATATTATTACATAAAAGTATCTTCAAATACTGGAAGCCTTTTCAAAATGCTAGTAAATTCTTTCTCCTCCCATTTGAATTATTTGAAAAGGGAGTACACCCAAAACTTGCTCTGCAATGACATAGCTCAGATCACTTGATTTGATGGTAAAGTTTTGTTTACTATTATCTAAAGCTCTTAAGCCTACAACTTCAACATCGTTGTCTATTACATTTTCCACAGAACAAACATATTTAGATTGTTGTATTTCCTTTTCCGCCTTTAAATGTAGCAAGGACAAGACTTCCAGTTTTTAAATCTTGAAGGGCAGTAGGATTTATAAAAATTAGCTCTTTCATCAATATTCTTCTCTTCTTTCCAATCCCAAGAGCTATCGGTATCATTTAAACAGGTATTTATATTATTATTGTCTTTGTCACTTGAACTTTCTTTTTCCCTTTTTTTTATGTTTTGACTTTTTGTTTTCTTTTGTTTCTTTCTGGACATGTCAATACTCTTAAGTGATTTCTTTTTATGCTTTTCTTGCCTTATGGATTTCTGTTTTTTTTTTGTCTTGTGCTTCTTTTAGCCTACTAAAGACATCTTCAGTTGTTAAAATTTTCCCATACGTCTGCTGTTTCAATCTCTTTACTATTGTTGTGACGTTTTTTGCCTTTTTTTCGGGCGACTTAAAGAACAATTTAGTGAGTGATTTGTCTAGTGAAGGCTGTGTCATATTTTTTTCTAGCGTATTACTAGTCGCTGTACAACTAGATGTGCCAGTTTTGGTTTGAAGATGTTTACAAGACAACTTATTTTCTTTCTGGGGTTTTGGAGTGCTGGTAAAACCTCTATCACTAACTTCACTAGCTAGACTGTGACTCATTGTACTAGCTTTGTCTGGTTGAAATATAGCCTTGGAAATATCTTCAGTAATACCAGTAGGTAGGCTGCTAGTTTTAGGTAGTTTTAGGTAATTGTGGCAAGATCCACTGTGGAGTGGTCTGGTTGTAGTAAAGTATTATCATTATTAACATTATTTCTGACTACATAGTCGGCATCTATGGAATTTTCAGGTTCATTGGTTCTAATATTCTGGCTTTAAGGATATTCATGTAAATCCCGTTTTCTAAAGGAATCTAGGGGAAATTTTGTTTGGTCGATAGAAAAACGCCCACAATTTCTAAAGCCAGAAATGATATTTGCTGCTTTAGCACGAGTCCAAACTTCAGCAAGTAGTTGTACAAGTTTCAGTTCTGCACATCTCGAACAGCATTTGTCAGGTCTTCTTTAAATAAGCTAGCCCATTAGTTTTGGGAATATACTTTCTAGGATCTGAAATGGATTTACTAAATGCATTTCACGTTTACGTTAACCCCAAAAGTGGTCCTGATGAGTTTCCAGTCATCGTAATTAAGACGTGCGTTGATGAATTGACACCGGTATTTTGTAGGCTTTATAACTTATCTTACAAAAAAGGAATATTTTCTTCTTGCTGGAGTCCAGCCCATACCCAAAATAGGCAAGAAGACCTTTCCGAACAACTGTCGTTCAGTCGCATTGCTTTCGGTTATATCAAAAGTCATGGAGAAGGCTATCAACGATATAAATTATTATTGAAGTACCTGGAAGACTTCAACATTATTAGTGACTGCCAGTATGGATTCCGAAAGTCTAGATCAACAGGATACCTTGTCGCTTATGTTTCTCACGTTTGGAACAACGCAATAGAACATCATGAGGAGTCCCGGGCGGTAGCACTGGACATTTCCAAGGCCTTCGACCGAGTATGGCGTAAGAGGCTCTTAACTAAAGTGAGAGCATATAGAATGCCGGTTCAATTTTGTTTATGACTGTCAAGCTTTCTTAAAAACCATTCTCTGCGAGTGGCGATAGACGGATTTCTTTCAGACACATTTAACATCAACGCCGGAGTCCCTCAAGGTTCTATATTGTCGCCCACCCTCCTTGTACTATACATTTACGATCTTTTGGAAAAAACTAAATATCATATATATGGTTTCGCTGATGACAGCACACTTGTTCCATCTTTTACTTTGGATCCTCGACCATCGACTGCCAATGCACATCTCTATAGGCAGCAAGAGGTCTCACATCTCAACAAAGACCTGGAAGAAATTCTTTCTTGAGGTGACAGTAGCCAAGTAGAATTTGACGCTGAAAAAAACACAGCCGGCAGTTTTTTTCTAATAAACTTAATGTTGAAGAACCGAATATAGTCATGGCGGGACACTTAACACGTCAATTTGGATAGTCATATGTCTTGGCATAGTCACGTTGCGGTCATTGCTAAGGCAGCCTCGCAGCCTCCGAGCTAAGAACCTCCATATAAACTAACAACTTTTGATGCTCTATAAAGCCCAAATTCGACCATAGCTGGAGTACAGTTCATTTGAGGTATAACAAAGATGGTGGTGCCATTTGAAATTTTAAAGTAGTAGTGTGGGGCGCGTAGGGGGTGACTGACCCCTTGACTAGAGTATAGTGGTTCTAGTTCCCCCTACCCAAATAACATGTATACCAAATCGCGTTGTTCTAGCTTTGTAGTTTTCGAGATATTTGCATTGAAAGTTTTCAAATTGACGCCCTGTATAATATAAATATATATTTCCAGTATTTGCATTTCCTAACATAGTAATATTTTGGATTTATTTGAAAATTGGTCCAGATAGGAATTCCTAACATGCAGTCTTATGTACACCATTGGATAAATGCAGAATTGTAATGGGATGCGGTTCGCAAGGTTTGTGTGGATGCTCTGACTTTGAATCTCAATACCCTTGATGCACGTTTTTAGTCAGAAGAGGGTAAATATGCTGCAATGCGGAGTTGATGGGGCATAGGCTCAGGTTAGTTGTTATTCACTGGAATTTGAAGATTTACATGGCAGAGAGACTACAAATTGCCTTTGTCTAATTGCAATATCTCAGACAGCCGAACACTTCCTTGGTTTTGTTAAATTGCCTTCACCAAAAGAGCTGCCTACGAGTTGCTCCATTCTTTAGAAAATAAATCACAAGCCTTTACCTTTCCATTGCCATTTGCGACACATAACGGAGCGTATCGGAGTCAAAGTCAGGTGAATAATTAATTTGTGATAAAACAATATTCAGGACCAATTACGAGTCGTTTGTGAAAACATTTTTATGCGTATGTAATAGACAAGAGCGATGTACTGTTAATTATTTGACGCGTTGTTATTAGGCACAGCATAAAAGGCAGAAAATAATACTAATACACATGCTAATTACCATCAGCATTGGGGCATAGACGAAAATCATGATTTTTTAAAATTAAAAACAAACCCCTTTACCCGGGGATTTCAGAACCGCTTTTGTAAACGAAAATGGCCGCTTGACTCACGAGCGCGCATCAAAAACGAGCGGGCAAACACACACAATGGATACGAGTATTATAAAGTGAATGAATTCAGCCACGCGTTACATGCCCTTTTTGTAATCTGCAAAATGTTGCAGTTTTATGCTCCGGGTGAGTTTATAAGGCTTTAAATTTAGATCACATACGCGAGCCTGCATGGGCATTAATTAATATCATAGAAAAACAGATTGTGGCTACATCAGGCCGTATATTTAGGAATTAGGGGAATGATGATGTCAAGAGAAGCGATCCGTCTTCTGTCAATACTTCCTCTTAAACCTGATTATTGAAAGTGAAAATGATCCATCCAGAGTTAAGAGAACGCGTCCTCTCGAAATTTTCTAACTGAATGGGATCATACCATGCGAAGTGCGTTACCATCATGTGTACTTAGTTAAAAACAAACATACGATGTTAGCATATTATGATATGAATAGTCCTTTCTCGCGAGAGAGCATTCACTTCTCTTAAGTTAGAGAATATAGACGTCAAAGCTGTTTAGGCGAAGCGAAGCTTAGCGTAGCATAGGTTCCTAATTTTTAACTGTTAACTGATACTGATTTTTTTCTCTGTATTATAGACCAGGGTTGGGTATATCGTACCAGTTTTCTTTATATAATGTTAAAAGTTAAGGCCGAGAAGAGCAGACAACGAGAAGCGACAATATCCCGAGTTTAGCAATGATTAAATGGGGACCAAATTATATGTCCTTCACCTTGAAATTTTGACAGTTGACCGGGTTATTACACTAAAAGAAGCACTTAAACGATGAAGAGATTGTAAATTAAAACAACACTTCTGTCTTCCTCCACAAATGATATATTTTAAATTATATACCTATTTAGCGATTGTCCCCACATGTCCCAAAATAACAAAAAAACTAATTTTCCTTTTTTTGATTTCTCCATATCAACCATGTTATGTTTTTGAAAACTATTCATGTGGTTGGTAACTAAATAAAATAATTAAAAACAAAAATTTCTCTTTTTTGATTTCTCCACATCAACAATATTATATTTAAAAACTATTCATATGGGTATAATCAGGTTTTGATTAATATCATGCTTATTACTTACAACTAAATTTTCCTGCTTTAACTTATAAATATAAGAATTAAAATAATTTAAAAATGTGCATATAACTCAGGTTAGTCTTCAACTAAAAAATTTCACTTAATATTATCTTAAAAGTTGTATTCATTAATTTAAGGCAACTACTTTAACTTAAACTACACTCGATTTAGTTCCTCTGAGGATGACTATATATGTAGTCGAGACATGTAGGGACAATCGCTAATTATATATTTTAAAATATATCATTCGTGGAGGAAGACAGAAGTGTTGTTTTAATTTACATTACCTACACTTCACTGCAAGTATGGACTACTTCTTCAGATGAAGAAAATGCTTTACACTGAAATGAAAACTGTGGGTACCTAGTAAGAAGTACTTTTTTTTGTAAAGAGTATGTTGGATATTTTTTACAGGTAAATCTGCTATTTTTTAATTCTTCGATAGGTAGGTACATGGACAAAAATTATAGGCACTTAGAATTTAAACGGTAGGTAGATAATATAATTTTTATTTTGTTTAAACAAAATAAGTTGTAAATTTCGGAAACCCCTATGGTTTTTTTTATTATGTATTTATTACTTACTCTTTACTTATTTTACCTGATCTACGCGTAGAAATATGATATTATTCGATAAAAACTACTAAATAAGAATAAGTGCTTGTGCTTTCAGGAATATCTACCGAGAAAACACAAGATCTGTTAGGAAAATAAAAACATGTTCTTTTAGATTAGTTTAATGTTTTTTCCTTCCCGTCGCCGTTCCTTAAAAAGGTACTTGTTTTTATACATTCAATATCAATTTCACTTGAATAACATAATCAATATTGGTAGGTCTATTCCATATACCTTTTACGTAATAAAATACAGCAGATAAATATAACAAAACAAATATGAACAAATGTTTCATAGCGGTGCAAAAGTACTTACTGTTCAGGATCCTTTGGAAACGAAAACATGCTTATTCCTTGACCTTCTTTTGAGGGACACCTTCGAGACGCACAGGTATTACCAGTTATAGTTTTATAATAGCACAGCACTCACAACAATAAACAGGTAAACAATACACTTCTTTCAACAAAAAAGACAACTAAACTCTATAACGATAACTCATCGGCTACCGGACTAACGGCTGAAACACGGCCGGCTTAAACTTATAACAATTGGCCGGGTTACCTCCCACTACATTGATTTCGCCAAATGTCATAATGTCGCTTCTCTTTTTTTGCTCCTCTTGGGTTAAGGTATGGAGGTATAAATCAGGTTTTGTATATGAGTAACTATTTAATATAGACAAGTAACTCTTTTCTTTTTAAGATTACATGAGTACGATTTGTTAAATTGGTATGATAAATCGTACCCTACTGATGCATACTAACCTGTCAAGTTTTACAAAAAATGCAAATGTATTTTTTTTACCTGATTTGCACAATGCACAGACTTCATGATTCCACTTTTTGCATTTAAGGCATTATACCATATTTTCCAGCACCGCCTTCTCACAGATAGTGCTCATCCAAGTTGACTTCTATTTGATACTCCTTAGCAGCTTTCTCACGAACCTTTAAATAAACTGCCTTACTCGGAACGTCAACTTTGTCACATACTTTCTGACGAACCTTTAAAGAACCTGGTCTCCTTTGAAAATCGATTTCGTCACTTATCTTCCTCTTGACGGATTTGACTTTCTTATACTGACGTTTCAACTTCGCAGCTTCCAATTCTTCATTATTGGGTGTGGTGTGGTGGTGGGTGGTGGATAGCAGCACCTTGGGTCCTCCTCTTGACTCTGTTAGTTCCCCTTGGTAGAGCACACTTCGGAAGGGGGATAATATCTTCAGCTGAAATATTAAACTGGAGTTTAACCTTTTCGTTTTCTTCCATTTATTCTGGTATATCAGTGTCCTCAATTGCTTTTGTTTCATCTACTACTCCTTTTTCTGCTATACTTTCTCTTTCTTGCGTGTTAACATCCTGGGTATCCCGCTTGTTTACTGCTTCAGCGGTGTTTACTAAGTCGGGTTCTGTCAGAGCTTCAGCAGCCAGAAAGTCGTACTCTTGAAAGACATATCTAATAACAGGCCAGGCCCCCGTAGCTCTGAAACCTCCATAAGCATTCTGGAGGGTGGCATATCTCGCGTAGGCATTTGCAAGCAACTCTGTAACCTGTTTCTGTGTATCGCAAAGCCCTGTGTTACTGTGTAACCACATCTCAATTTCTTGGATGTAAAATGCCTCTAACAGCTTAAAAAAAACACATCCAGAGGTTGCACTTTATGCGTTGTATGGCTAGTGCGTTGTAGCGTTATAATTCCATTATCACGGGCTAATTCTAAGGCTGCCAAGTTCTTTGAATATGTGGAAGGTTCGTCTAAAAGAAGAAGCACTTTTCTGTTAGTTGTAGGGTTCACAACCGAAATGAAGTGCTGTAACCATCTTACGTAAAGTTTGCTATTAATGTATCCAGTATCCGAAAGTGTTACTATGTTACCCGGAATAGCACCAGCTTTCAGATCCTGGCAATCCCTCTTTCTTTTAAAAATTATCATTGGAGGAACATATTGCCCTGACGCGCTAAAGGACTGTTGAAAATCCAGATTCATCCACGTTGAATATCCTTGTCGCCTACAATTTTCCCCAAAAAATCAAAATATTTGTAAAGACTTTCCTTATTAAACCCCTTGACGCTAGCCATTGACGTTAATTCAGGTTGTCTAAGGGTGAGTTCTACATGAGGCGTCATAAAAGCATAATACCAGCATTTTCCGGTCATCTGTCTTTCAAGATTAAAATTGTAATTGGGTGTCCCAAAATGTAAAATTTTCAAAAACATCCCGTATATCAAAAATAGGAAGACTAGAAAAATTCTAATTGCGGCATCTTTTGTTTCACAAAAAAATAGTACGTGCTGCGAAAATCATATCCTTCTATCTTTACTATTCTTTACTAATAACGGAGATACCCCGTAAAAGCATCGGTCGAAAACTGGAGACCCTGTACCGGGTGATCGCGTATAATGTACCCCCCCCCCCTGTAATCTGTTATCAATTACGTAGTTTAGGATGCCAACTGCAGTGGTTTCAAAGCGGCATCCGCTATTTACTTATAGGGGCGTGTCTTACTTCTCTTAATGTTTTTATAAATTAGAAAAAATGGGAAAACTGAAGTTTAGTTCGGAAATTGAAAATAGAAAAATATATTTTTATTACTTTAAATGTACCGGGTGATCGCGTATAATGTACCCCACCTGTAATTTTTTTATTTGATAGGTAGTACACAGGGAAAAACAAAAAGTTTAATTTGTTTAAATTGGAACACCCTGTATAAAATACATTTTTAGATTCTGCTAACATTTCTAAATAACTTGATTAACATGACTGTGTTCATAAGAAATATTTCAAGAAACTTACGAGAAACTCAAGAAAACATTGCCAATACATCTTACGGAAAAATTCAAAAAACACTCAAAACAAATTGCTTTAAGCCCTATAAAATAAGACCTACAACCAAACTAACCCCAAGGCAAAGAGCAGATCGGGTAATTTTTTGTCTGCTAATGTTACAGCGTGTACTATCGAATTTAATTACTTCTTTTATACCGGAAGAGATAATAGTTCAAGTCACCCACGCGGCTGTATTTTTATTTTTTTTTTAATTATATCAAATAAAAAAATTACAGGGGGGGTACATTATACGCGATCACCCGGTACATTAAACGTAATAAAAATATATTTTTTTATTTTCAATTTCCGAACTAAACTTCAGTTTTCCCAACTTTTTTCTAATTTATAAAAACATTAAGAGAAGTAAGACACGTCCCTATAAGTAAATAGCCGATGCTGCTTTGAAACCACTGCAGTTAGCATCCTAAACTGCGTAAATTGATAACAAAAATTGATATCTTCATTCCAAACAATTTTTTTTGCACATGATAACTCGTTTAAACTTAACCCTATTACCAAAATAGCAAAATAAATTAACGGGGAGTATATCCCCGTTATTTCACCCCACAGAGTAAGATAATAAATATGAAATATATTATAATTTATATATATAACATTTGAATTTGAAACAATCATAAAGTTCATTTTATGACTGGGCGTTATTAATGTTGAGCATATTTAAATTTTATTATTTTAATTTTATTTCACTGTCATAAAATTACTTTTTATTTTTATTGTGATCAGCGATGGGGGACTAATACGTACTGTTTTTAATATTTTAACAGGGATAAAAGTAATGCATTTTTATGGTTGACCAATCATATTATCTTTTAGTTTTTAGTATTTTGTTTCACTAAATTGTGTAGTAGCTATGTTGAAAGTTAAATATCGATCGTGTAACTAATGTTTACACATGGTTTAATACTGTTATGTTTACAACAAAAAGGGGTATATTATTTTTAAGTACGATTTTCTTTTACAGAGTTCTTTGTTTTCATTTTTTTAAATTCTTCATTCCTAACCAATCTCACACTGACGGAACAATGTTCTTTATTAATTTTTATTAAATCCCCAGGCATTTTTTTAAATTTATTATATTAAAAATAATTACAAGGTGTATAATGATTTGCTAAAAAGATACTTTTATAGGCGGCACCCAACCATTAAAGTAGAACTTTAAGAGAAGCAAATTATTGTATAATTATCGAATAGCGTTGCCTAAGAATAGTTTTTACAATTTCTATTATAGAATAAATGATTCTTGTTTGTTTACGAATTTTATAAGAGTAATATAATACGATATATATAGGGTGTCCGGATAAGGATACGGAGCGGCCATATCTCGGAAACGATACGCCTTACCGAATTGAAAAAAAGCTACCATTATAAAAATTGTCAAGAGAAATTAATTAAAAACAGAACTAGAAATAATTAGCAAGCGAGAAAAAAACACAAATTTTTAAAATATTTTGCATCCATTTCTAAGCACTAAGCTATTCCATTCCTTTAATAGTGTCACAGTCTGACCCTCGTGATACTTTCAATAGGTTCTGTTTTAAATAGGTAAGTATAGATATTCATGGTGTTTCCTTTCACTTCAAGTTTTTCGTAAATATTAACAATTTAAAAATTCATACATTATTCAACATGCCTTTCTGTCTGCAACCTTTAAAAGTTTTAACTTCTTAAGTGTTTGGCAATACAAAACCATTTAAAAACGGAAAATAAGCCGTAAAAGTCTGTGACCCTTAGAATTAGGCACAGAATTGCCTAAATTCACGTTATACCGTGTTTTTAACAATTTATACCCTGGTTTGACGATATAATGGCGATAAAGATCTATTAATTCCTTAAACGGGGCTTTATCGGCCACAACAATCGTAAAAATTGGGGTGCACGCCGTAAAAAAGAAACCTTGAAAGAACGGCCGTAAAGAAACTGTTTTGGGGTGCTTTTTCTTGTCGTTTTGCCCATAAATTATGTTTAGGATTTATTATGCTGCGTTCTTCATTTGTTTTTGTTATAAAGCTTTTACTGAAGGCAAGAGTATGCAGTTAGGTCAGGTAAAAGTAATACAAACTCGATGAGCCATCACACCTGAATTTACTGCATGAAATCAAAGATTATAGCTATGCAAAATGCCCTGTACCTACACTGCAAAAAAGTAGTGTAAAATTACATTTTTTTTCCGTAACACTTGTGTTAAATTTCCGAAATAAAACGTGTGTTTTTATTTTTAAATAATATATTTGGGATTTTTCAGATGTAACTAAAAACTCTTAATATATTACTAAAATTTACTAGGTAAAACAGAATTACACTTTAAAATTCCTATGAAAATACCAAAATAAATAATTTACATAAATAACAAAAATTTTTAAAGTATATATTATGTAAATGCGTCAAAGCCGCTTCATGTCAAAATAAATTTGACAAAGTTGCATAACCTTTTACTGAAAATGAGAAAATTACAATTTAAAACCCATTTTATTATAACTGAATACTTAATACTTTACGGTACATATTTGGTAAAAGTCTTAACAAGTTTGACAAAATCGCATAACATATTACTGAAAATCACAGAACTCAAAAATTAAAATGTTCTATTTTCGCCAATAATATGTATCAATTATTTTTATATCATCAATATAACAATGATGCATGAAAGCCGCGACGGCGCACTGTGACTATAATAATTCGGCATCTATCTTTCGGCATTCCAGTAGGAGATAGGCTTTTCTCGTTGTTTTAGGGTGGTTTTAATTGATTTACAGTGGTTGACTAAAATATTTATTGTAGTACTCGGAGTATGAAGTAAGTACCTACACCTTACTAATATACTATGATAAAATGTGAATTGTGTGCTGTTAGTTTAGGTTTCATTGATATTTATAATAAACATCAATATTTACATCGGAATTCTCATTTTCCTTCAAAAGCACCGATTGCACATTACAGTTTAAAACTCATAAGGGCTTTAAACAACATGTAAGTCATTTACACTGTAAAGCAAAAGTAAAGGGTGCAGAGAAAAAACAATTCTTTTCGCATATTTACGAACATATAAATAATGGGTTGGAATCAAAATGTCCCTTAAGAAAAATATGTAAATGTAAAAGATTTTTTTGTTACTTAATAAAGTAAAGTAGCTTTTATATACTGTAAGGTAGTTGTTTAGTGTTTGTGTAACATTTTGTTATTTTTAATATTATGTTTAATTAGGGTATTATATACATAATAAGTATATCAAAGGTGTGTGTGCTATTTTTTTAAGTTTATCTTTTTTTGTTATTCACATATTATTAATGTTGATGGTGTGAATAAAAAGTATAGTTGAAGCTGTGGCTAACTTTTTATTCATCTTACTTTATTTTATATTAATCTATCCATCTAAGTATCTATAACCGAAATAATATTTCTTTAAATAAATATCCTTAATTTGATCAAACATCTGACGAATGTGTAAAGTCTTTTGCGGTAATGTAATATTTCGTCAAATGTGTGACCGACTGAAGGTTCGTTACAAATTTTGTTTTTATTATTATACCTATAATATAGACCCCACTTTTCACAGTTAAATTGACAGTAGTTGTAGATTTAGTTTGCATAATTATTAAACTAAAGTCTATAAAGCTCAAAGACAACTATGTAATCACAATTTAAATTTATGTCGCTTACTAATAATGATATAGATTTAACTTGTGATTGTAGCTCCTTGCTTTATAGGAAGGTTTCATTTTTTTCACAAAATTGAATAACTACTGTAAATTTACATTGCTTATTACTAAATAGTACGGAATAAAATTAAGTAATAAATTACATAAAAAAATCCAGAATATATTAGTAATTCTCATAGGAAATCTAATTAAAATTCATGATTATATAACTAAATTTACAGTTATTAAATACGGGAAATTCCTATACTTTTAAGGGAAAAATAAGAATAACTGTATATATGGTGTAAAAGTTTACCTAATTTGTTTATGAAATTTACTTAATATATAACGGAAGAATGTCAACGATTTCATATAATTTTACGTAGGATATAACTTAGAAATATCAAATTTTACCTATTAATTTATTAAGAAATTTTACGGAATCTTAAACTGAATAATGTCAAGAAAAGTTTTATGTAATTTTACGGAACATTACGTTGGCCTCTGTGTGACCAACGTAATGTTACTGACAATTACATAATTATTTTTTGTAGTGTACCGTCGTTGTTTGGCTTGAGCATGGTTTTTAAATAAAAAAAAATGTTACGGTGTGACTGGCTGCATGGAGAAGAGACTTACTGAATGGAAGATAAAAATATTTTACCCACCCAAGACATCGAGCCCAAATACTCGAATCGTATTGGCTACAAATGTCTAACCGTTTATATTTCTGGTATAGAACGTCTATTGTATATGCTCTAAATGTTGTGCATATTACGAATATAATTAACAATTGTTTGGAAAGAGGATATTTTCCACAGTGTTGGAAAAATTCAATTGTTACCCCAATTCCTAAAATAAGGAACCCTGTTAATATCAGTGATCTACACCCAGTCAGGTTGTTTGCGGTTTTATCCAAAGTGTTGGAAAAAGTGGTTCACACTCAAATATCTGCACAGTAAAAAATTGAGTGTTAAATTTAACACTCAATGGTGGTACATATAGGACCACACTCAATAGGGTATATTAACCAACATTTACACTATCGCGTGTAAACTAAACTCACAAATTGTAAACCTATCCTTCTAGGGTGAAAAAGAAATAATTAGAGGTGTAGGTAAACCATTTTTTAATGGTAATTTGTAATAAATTATTGTAAATATCATATTATTGTAGTGCAAATTTTATTTTATTTGGGTGTGACACTCTAGTGAGTGTAATAAATTAATCTTCCCAGGGCTACAATACTTTCCACTTTGTTTAAGTCATTTAATCCCGTATCAAACTAACCGGGTATTATAATTAAAATGTTATGCATTTAAGATGTTTTACGTTATTAAACTCTGCTGAGTTTGATATATAATTGAATGACTTAATCAAAGCCGAAAGTAGTAGCCCCCAGGGTGATTCACGTTGAGTGTCCTATTAAAAGTTCTGGCGAACTAAAAAATATAGCTTTTTCAAATTCAGTGTGCCGCCTTAATAGGACATAGTCTATCTTTTAAAAATATTTTCACAGTTGCTGCGTTGCCAGTTCTACCCGAAACCAATGGCAACATTGAAATTTCAAATGGAACTCCCCGTATTTCATTGTAACATCAAATAGGCAAATAACTTACCTACAACATTGCCATACATCTTCCTATACCTATCTCCCTCCGTTTTTTAAATACAAGCGGAGAAAAATAAATCCCTATTTTCAAGAACTACCCATAAGAAATATACCCGCTTAACCAATGATTTAGCTAGGTAGGCCATGGCAAGTTTTTTGTTTTAACTCGTCTTGACGACTATTTGACATGGCAAACAATTTTTAAATTAAGCATATGATAACAATGACGTAAAAAATGGCAAATGTAAATGAATATTCACATCTTGATATTTTAAATTTGTATTACATGCACGGGGAGTACAACAAAGTTATTTCAAGAACCTGTAGAAGATTTAATAAATTATATCCCCATTTACCTCCCATGAACGAAAAAAAATTTAGAAGGTAACTATTTTAATATTTTTATACCCTTCTTAGATTATCTTAAAAACGTATTTGTTTTGTGTTGATATTTCAGATATGAAGTAAATTTTAAAAATCAGGGTGTAATTAGAAAACCTCGAAAATACGCAAAACCCCAAACTGAAAATGAAGATAATGAAATAAATGTTAGTAGATAAAGCTATGAGAGTTCTGGCATCAAATCCCATAAGAAATAACATGGGACCTAAAACCTGCATTTTTAGTGCCATTTTAGGGGCGTGGTCACTTGGTCGGCGCGAGCCCCAGACCCGCGGCGGAGGAAGCCTCCACAACAGGCGTTGAGTGCGCATGATGATCGAAGGCGATACCGCGAGACCCTATGCATAATTCGCGAGGCTAGCTCAGGCAGGTCAGCGACCCCGAGCGGTGACCCGATGGTTACCCGATGATCGCCCGAGGGTATCCGATGCCGGTAATATAGGGCCCTATTGACCTGTGTGGAACCCTCCACTGCTGCCACCTAACCCCCCACACATTATTCTAACCTAACTTTTGTCCCAACGGAACCCAGATCACGTGTTACCCCGATTATATAGTAATATCATTGTAGGGGTGCCACCTAACGGGGAGAGATGTACGTACCTGTTATCTTGAGACCTGTAGCGCCACCTGCTTTTCATATAAGGCATCTTGTTTACCGCGATGGTAGGTATGACGTTGTAAATCAGTTAAAATATTTTAAAATATAATAATAACAGAAAAAAAGTTTTTGTCCTCGGTGGGATTTGAACCATAATCCTCTGGGGTCAAACCTCAAAGCCTTGCAAAATACGCTACGAGAGCATATAGATTAAAACTGCTAAACAATGTTAGACAACGTGAAACCACGGGGGCACATCTGATTAGATTGCTGGAACAAAAGGTCCTTAGTGGGGTTATGGTGGTGTTTTATACTGTACAAAATTAGGGTAAACCAGGCTGGGCCCTCCAATGTTAATTTTCGGAGGGATTTTTATGGCTCATATCTCCGGAACCAATGGGCCTAGGATATTGCGCATGCGTAGTTGGGGTCTATGAAATGGGTTCTTGCGCGTGACCCGAAAATGACACCTGTCACCTGTCAATTAAGAACTGTCACCTGTCAGATGTCACCTGTCAAATGTCAAAATCGACAGCTGATGTATGTCACGTGTTTAGGGTGATGTCATGAGTCGTTTAAAAAAAGAACCGGGTTGATCGGGCCAATAGGGCCAAAGTTGATATAGCTAATGCCCTAACGGCAGGAGGGTCAAAGATTGCAAATACATATCGCGTGTTTAGGGTGATGAAATAAGTTGTTTAAAAAAGAACGGGGTTGATCGGGCCAAATCACAAAAGTATTTTGAAGATCCCCCCTGTATTTCAAATTTTATTATATCCTTCAAGCTTTTAATTGAATTTTAATAATCGATTGTCAGTTCAAAGAATAAACACTAATTATACATGAGGCTTGTCTAGATAATGATTTATTTACGCTAATTGACTACTGCTAATTTACAACAATATTTTGTGTCATTTATATGCAAAAGTGCATTTCTTAAACAGATAATTACTTGCATAATTTTATACAAAAATCTATACAGGGAAGATGTAAAGTAAGTATACAAAGACCTCCCAGGCCCCCCCAAATTCCCTAAAATATATATTCCCGACGAAATTGTAACCTTAGTATAGCTAATACATGTCGCGTGTTTAGGGTGACGTCATAAGTTGTTTAAAAAAGGAACGGGGTTAATTGAGTAAATAGAGCCAAATTTAACAGTCCGTATGTGCAAAAAAATTGTTTCGCGGATATGAGTTATATATTAAATAAAAGAAAAGACATCAAAATTATAGAAAATTATTTATTTATCTATACCTTGACTTAATAAAGGTATGCAATAGATTAATTAGTAAAATGGTACAAGATACGCATATAAATACAATTAAACTAAGCACACCATGTGTTCCAGCATATCCATCCACTATTGGAGAATTGTGAGAAGCATTTTGGTTTATTAGCGTCCTCCACTCGGTTTCGCCAAAAGTCAGGTCTCTAAACTGAAACCTAACCTTATATCGCAAATCACCAACTGTTGGAGCGTTTGATTTAAAAACAGCCGTATGTCTATTATCAATTTGTTCATATGTCATTTGAAGCCATGTGTTGTTTGCAGAAAAGGGTGGAGTTCCCAACATTACCGATGCATTCAATACATTATACGGAGCGTAAACGTAAAACACATTTTGTACTAAGGCAGTCAAGAGAATATAGGATGAACTTAACGCCGCCATGACTGTAGGTAGAATGATCTAAACTCCATTCCCTAAAACCTTTATTACTTCACGAGATTGGTACCAGACGCTCATAAAAATTATAAATATTACTAGCATACAAATGGCGTCGGTATATGAGAAACTCTTGTTTTTCTTCTCTTTTGTACACTTTATCGGTTTATTTTTTCTCAATTGGCGGCATCTCCATAAGACTTTAGCTAGCTCACAATGCTTGACATTCTTATAATGATCCTTCAAAGGATCATCTCCCACATACCAACCATCAAACTCACAATGACAAAATGAACACCTGACAATATCCAATCTCTCAGTGTAATAAAACCCCGCACTTGCCAACTCTTCAGGATTGAGCTTGCTAGGCCAATTAGCGAACGTAATTAGCCTATCTTCAAAATTACGAAGCAAACTATAACCATCATCTCCACACATTTTAGGAGATGTTGCTATCTAAAGTGTTGTAAGAATACTATAAAATAAAACCAATAAAACGGGTTAATATACATTTATTATCATCAAATATTACACATTTGTATTCTATCAAAGTCATCTAGTACCTTCTTGGGATTAAAGTGTATTAGTTCCAACATGTAAATAGCTTGTTCAGACATGTTTAAACTACAAATATTTTTAGTAATTTTAAAAAAGTTTCCTTGGATGTCTTCATTAATGTTCATATAATTTAAAAAGTTATCATAAAATGCCATAAAATCTAAATTTTTTATCAGGTTCAATCTATAATTAATAATGTGACTTATACTAACAAATGAGGTTATGTCATGAGAACAGAAACATAACGTTGTATTATTACACACAAGATTTATTATTTTTTCACTCAACAATGTAACGGACGACACTGTAAAATTTTCAGTTTCAGAATCAATTCTTAATAATGTATCATCTTCAACCATTTTGGACGCGATTTCGAGAAACTCATGCCACTCGAAATTGGCTAGTGATGCTGCAACTTTTTCCTCAGGTAAATTTAAAACAGTATTTATTAACTTCACACTCGGCACCATTCCTCTAGCTACACTAAGGCCAACGATTATCTTATAATTTCCAGCGGAATAATGTACCTCGTTCAACAGCTTTTTCTCATTCTTAATGTCTTCTCTACTTCTTAATATCATGCTATCAAGATATCTCCAAGGAGACAAACTTCTTGAATCTTCTTCAACAACGTATTCGCCCATGACTAAATAAGTACTGAAACCATCCAAGCAATCTATCGACTACACTCTGACTACCCCACTCCTGAATATTTATTAATATTAAGTTCTAGGAATAAAAGTTGCGACAAGGCCCACCCGCTACCCATCTCGGTAAATTCTAAAGCTTTTTAAGTAGGTTATTTTTATATAGTTCAAACACATGTTCTAAATTAGTACCTGGATGAATCACACCATATCTCGAATTATGATTTAATTTCTTGTTCCTGCGTTGATGGTTGTAGACACCATAAAGTTCCATATTCATTGATATAGTTCGATGAAGACTCAACTGCTCCGCTAACACCGTTAGAACCTTATGTTTCAAGTCTTTCAGGAACAGCTTAACATCAGTCAAATTATTATTTGTCGATATGTGATAGGTATTCACTCTATTCTTAAAAGCTGTTTGAATAAGTTTAATACCAGAGCCTACAATCTCCCCACAGTTTTCCTTATGTTTCGTTGTACGATTATGACCTTTAATCACCTCACAGCGGCACTGTTTGCAGTATATCTTATACTATAATACTAGCTGATTATTACGAAATATGACGTATTTATCCAAATGAGTCTGCATAACACTCAATTCTAGCAAACTAAACAACATCTTTTATCATGTCCACCCAGCTGTTGTGTGAATTATCAAAGCCAAGCCACTTGACAAACATTTTCTTCCCCTTTTTCCGTATAATTCTTTCAATAAGAAATACATCGGGCTGTTTAGTTTTCTGTAATTCCGCTTCATAAAATCCTCCACTGATTGGTCGTCCCTGCATATCCTCCAATATATAGGTTGTAGGATTTGTTATATTAACCTTGGAAATTTTGAAAAGCTCGGTTGTCCAATTAGGTACATAACCCTTTTCAAAGACATGCTTGGATTTACTTATACGAACAATGTCCCCAACCTCAAATTTTCGTTTCCCCACAACCTTTAGATGTGTATATACAGAGTTTAATAACTTATCCGCGTTACTCTTATTAACATCCGACGGCTTCATGCCAATCGTGTGATGTTTAGTAGCATTGTATGTATTCACGATTTCCTCCAACAAATCAATCCATCGATGATTTCCATTTAAAGTAAACAATCTAAAAAGCTTTTCTTTAATTGTTCGAATTACTCGCTCCGCAATTGAAGCCTTCAAGATACTGAAAGTGCTATAATGATGTATTTTATGCATCTTCATAAGATTTTGAAAACTTGTATTGTAGTACTCCTTTCCATTATCTGTAACTAACTTTTTCGGGATTCGCTTGGAGTGTCTAAAAATATTTTCCATCGCTTTGGTTACTTCTTGAGCAGTTTTCGTCTTTATGGGTCTTGCCCAGAGAAATTTCGAAAACGAATCGATAACAACAAGTATGTATTTATACCCCCTATTTTCGCGTGCATATTGATCGAGTTGCGCAAGATCGGATGCAAATGTATCATCTAAACCATATTGGATAAATCTACGACGTTTAAATTTCGAACGAGCTGGGGCGTGTAACTCTTTAACAACCTGTTCTCGCGCCTTAGTGATGATACCCTTGGGCATTTTGTTAATAAAGTGAAATATTTGAAACATGTTAGGCAATTTATATACCCCTATCAACTGTATCTGCTAATTTAGTTACTTTTTCATCAAGTTTCTTCAAGTCTGCAGCTAAAGGTGCAAAAGAATTTTCGATTTTTACATGCATGTAACTATGTAAGAGGTCCTCGAGTTTATCGAACTCTGGTTGCACTATTTTCATGGCTTCTTGCTGGTAATTGTCAACTAATTTCAATTTAACATCAATTGCATTAAAACGATCATTAATTGTTGAAATATCTCTTGTTATTCTTGAAATACTGGTAGAAGACTTTAACAAACGATCATTTAAATCGCGTAATTCTGCAGATACAGCCTTCATGCGACCTTCGATGCTATTGGTAGTATCGTTAACCAGCTTAACACACTCGTTTGAAGAAGCAATAATTTTCATGTAAATAACAGAAATTGCATCATCTAAAAATTTTTTATTAACACCATCTGTATCATCTGTTGGGGGACTGACGTTACAAAGCTTATGTTCCCTAAAATTGTAATCACCATCCCTAGTGAAGGAAAGTATGGTGGGTGCTGGTAAAACTCTCGGAACCCTGTAGGGGGAAGGTAAAGAACGTCCAAACTTATTCATGATTAATACTTTAATGATGCTTTTAAGGAATTACATGTTTATTTATAGAATTCAATAATTCCAAGTCTCTGCAATTCCTGTAAAATATTCTGAATCTCGTTCCAATTATTATTATTACCAACATGTTCGGAGGCCTCAAGCTTCTTCATTCGCTCAACTAGCTCATTTACATCGTCGTAATATACAAATTCCTTTGGTCTTTCGTTGTACTCCATTAATGCATTCCCAGATTTCAGTTTAGATCTTGTTACAGGCATTCTACTAATAGGCGGTGTTTTGTTCGAAGAACTTCTAAGATTTCTAGCATGAGAAGATGCTGATGATTGCAACAAGGATGTTGATCCTCGTGTTGAAGATGTTAGTAGCGGTCTAATAATATTTTTATATTTTTCCGATTTGCTACCTTTTAGTTGACCATTACTTAACCGCCTATATGCATTAGTGCGCACTAATATGTCTTTATAATGCACATCATCATCTTTCTTACGATTGATGGGATTCTTTAAAAACAATAACTCATATAGACCCTGACTTCCTGGATAAGCGACATCGCCTACTTTAATGTCTCCATTTTGCAAAAAGTCCACCGACAGAGAACCCATTGTCCATTTACCATTTTCAAAATTGTATGTTAGACCTTGTGAGTCATCCAAATCAGGGGAACTTGTCCAATACATTTTTAAATATTCGTGAGAAATTGGAGGATATTGATTGGTAAATTCCTCGAAAATTGCCGGATTCGTTCTCATAGTAGTTTCAAATACCTCCTTTAAATCTTGTGGGGTATTCTCTTCAAACACATCATCCTCGATTTCCTCATTATCAACCAAATCTCCATACCTAACTTCCGCTTCTCTGGGCAAAAATTGAACTTCTTCTGGTTTTGTTTTTACAATCGTCTCTGTCGGTTCAGTTTTAATCTTTGGCTTCTTGGCTCTCTTTTCCATAAGCGGTACAAGCATATTTAGCGGGGTAGTAACTGGTGTTAAAAACTTGTTAAGCGCAGCATCTTCTTCGTTTCTTTCCAGCTTTAAAGCCAAGTATTTCCTTCTTATTGTATTGGAGGCATCAATTATGCGACGTTTAACATTCTTATCATAGCTGTTAAATTGTCGAGACATTGCGACTAAATGGTCTATACTTTACAATGATGACGGTGATACTAACTACATATGATGACGTTATAGTATTATATAGGTATCGAATTTACTACGATATCTGCCTTTATTAATGTCGCTGTCTTTAACCATGACTAAAAACCCATATTTATCATTCCAACATTCAGAGCAAATGCGTTTAAACGAATCGAAAGACATGTCCGTGTTTACATGATCGCTATAAATATGTTTCAAGTTTAGCTCGTCTTGTTTAAACAAAACTAACACGTTGGCATTATCGCGAATCAACTGTTTGGGTACTTTTGAATATGTTTGCGAGAGATAGAATGAGTCGATATCATTATGACGGCCCATACAGAAATAATTTCTAATTTTATCCTGTTTCTCGCAAGCCCACATCGTCAAAGATGAATACAGAGTCGGGTTGAGCAGTTGACGGGTCTATTACATCATCATTCTCACCATATGTGAAATACCCCAAACGACAATGTTTCAATGTTTCTCGGAGGAAATCATATTTTTCCTGTTGTAAAGATTTCGAATAAACGTACACATTTTGAAATTTTAACCATTGGCGTCAGTTAATAGACTAATCATTACATTGGTTTTTCCACAATTACTCGGTCCACATATTAACGCCCTAATGGTGTTTGGAAAAAGCTGCCCGTGTTTTGTTTGTTTGTTTCTGTTTGGGCATATCGAAATTTTGAATATTTAGGTGATGTTTTTGTTTCTGCTTCCGCATTACTATAAATACACTCTTTCTCTTCAAGAACTTTATTTGTAATGACAACGTTGCAGGGTGCAGGTGTCTTAAATAGTACCATAAATCGACTCCCGTTTGAACTTCATTTACCTGGTAATTCATATTGTGGTCCCGGCACTCGATTAAAAGAACGTTTAGCTCGAGGTGATCCCCCAAAAATTAAATTGGACAGTTTTTGTCGAGATCACGACATTGCATACTCTCAGTCTCAAGACTTGAAACAAAGACATCAGGCAGATAAAAATACTTGAAAATAGAGCGTGGGAGCGCGTGAAAGCCAACGACTCCAGTTTTGGCGAAAAAACATCAGCTTGGCTAGTCACTAACGCTATGAAGGTTAAACGTAAGTTGGGGGCGGGGTGCAAAAGCTTGACTTCGATTGTGAATAAGCTTTAGTAAACACGGCGCTGGTGATATAACCAAGAAAAAGACCTTGAGTAACTTACTAAAAGCAGCACGCATGTCGATAAAGAAAGCCGGTGGACGTAGAAAAATTAGTATACCGAGGGTTATACCACTCCCTAAGACTGGCGGGGATCCTTCCTTTGATACCAATATTTGCCGGGCTTAGTGCTTTGGGTGCTCTCAGCGGCGGGGTGGCCGGTATTGCAAAAACCGTCAATGATGTTCAAAGTGGGAGAGACAAGCTACAAGAAGCTAAACGCCACAATGAAACGATGGAAGCCATTGCTTTAGGGAAAAAGGGTAGCGGTCTATATTTAAAGAAGTATAAATCGGGGTATGGATTATATCTAAGAAAAATGCCAAAAAACTACCACTGAAGCTGCCCAAACGCCCGTTAACCGATGAAGACATCAAAAACTATACATCTCAATTAAAGATACCCAACTTTAGGGGGGTCTTTATGCGAGATACTCTTCCAAAATCACCTAACCATACTGAGTGTGGTGTTTGGTCAAATTTAGAATCGAAAACGTCGGATTCGGAACAACATT